>CM060359.1:75334503-75584210 GCA_030545235.1 Helianthus tuberosus
GTAGAGCCTTGACATGCGTTACGGAGCCCTAAATCGATCGTGTATGGTAACAGCAGGGTTATAATACTTACAATGAGGCAGAGCTTCGCTTTTAGAGGGGTATTATGCCCGGGTATAATAATTGCGTACAGAGATTGAGAAAGATTTAGAAATTTGAACGGTGAGAAATGAGGTTTAAACCTCAATTTATAGGCCTGACGAGGGGTCTCTCGCGCCCCGCGAGAGATATAGAGCTGGCCTTCGCGGCCCGCGAGAGCATTAAGGGCGGTCATAGGCTTGGCTAGTCATTGGCCTAGTTTCGCCTAGTCATCAGACTCGTGGCGTAATGCAGTGTCGAGCAAGTCAAGGTCCTCGCACCCCGAGACGGACTCTGGTGTTTGAGTCGCGGCCCGCGAGCGACTCCCAAACTTTGTTTTTCTTGTTTTTTATAAGTATAAGGGTATTCTGGGTCCGTTTCTCGCGTACGGGGTATATTTGGAACGTTTTTGGGTCACGTTAAGGGTTCTAGAAGCCGCTCATTATTGTTTTTATTTATACAAAATTTAAGAAATCTACCTTTATGTTATTCTCAAACTGCACTTTTTACCTTTCACTATAAAATCAGCAAAAACCAACATTTATGTTCATGTTTTGCTACAGGGTCAACCTTTACCACTAACCTCGTTTGTTATCTTGGTTAAATGCCCTCACATGTGTTGCACGTGAGGGCATTACAGTCATTCACCTTTGTTATTATAAAACCCACCCCACTCTTTCACTCTCTCTCTATCTATGTCTCTTTTTAATCTCTCTCTACTATATCTTCTTCTTCCCTTTACAGAAACATTACACGACTACAACCACCTCGTTTCACCTAACACTCCATTCAACCTTCTCTTGCAAGTTGACCACAACCACTGGTCACCATCTTCTTCAACAAAACTCCACCATCATCATCATCATCAACCAAACGCCCTAATGTGTGAGATAAAAGTTATGGAAAGAGAATCAGTTTCAGATCTAAGAGGTGGTTGTTGTGGTAAATGGTAGTTGGTGGGGGCGGAGATGTGTGGTTGTGGTGGTGAACGGTGGTGGAAGCGGTGTGGTGGTTTTGTATTTTAGAGAGGGGTGGAGATGGGTGGCACTGGTGGTGAACGGTGGTGATTGTATTTTAGGGAGGGGCAGAGATGGGTGATTATGGAGGTTAACGATGGTGTCAGCAGTGTGGTGGTTTTTTATTTCACAGAAGGGTGGAAATGGGTGGCATTGGTGGTGAATGGTGGTGGTAGCAGTGTGGTGGTTGTATTTCTGGGAGGGGCGGAGATAGGTGGTTGCGGAGGTGAACGGTGGTGGCAGCGGTGTGGTGGTTTTGTATTTCACAGAGGGGCGGAGATGGGTGGCATTGGTGGTAAGCGGCGGTGGTAGCAGTGTGGTGGTTGTATTTCAGGGAGGGGCAGAGATGGGTGGTTGTGGAGGTGAACGGTGATGGCAGCGGTGTGGTGGTTTGTATTTCAGAGAGGGGCGGATATGGGTGGCATTCGTGGTGAACAGTGGTGGCAGTAATGTGGTGGTTGTATTTTAGGGAGGGCGGGGATGGGTGGCATTGGTGGCGAATAGTGGTGGTAGTGGTGTGGTGGTTGTGTTTCAGAGATGGGTGGAGATGGGTTACAGTGGTGGTGAACAGTTGTGGTTGTGTTTCAGAGAGGGGTGGGGATAGTGGTAGTGAACAAGTTGATGATCTGGGAAGAAGATGAACATTTATGCAGTTAGGTTTCATTAGTTTAAATGAATATTAAAAGTAGAAGGGGGAATGACTTAAATGCCCTCACGCGCATCGCATGTGACGCCATTTAACTGGCTTTTTTTGACGTGGTTAGCTGTAAAGGTTATAAGGTGTCACAATACATGAACATAAAGGTTGGTTTTTGCCGATTTCACAGTGAAAGGTACGAAGTGCATTTTGGGTATAACATAAAAGTTGATTTCTGCAATTTTGTCTTTTATTTATTTATTTATTTTTGAAACTAAAATGGATATTGGGTTAATACCTAATGGTCTTAAGTTATAAATATTGAGATTGATAGTTTAGAATGTGGCTAAGATATTAGTTTCCTTTTGTTTTATATGGGTTTTCTATCTAACATATATAAAGGATTTTTTACAAATAAGAGGTGTCCCCGGATAAAATGTGCCCTGACCGGGGTCCTCCCCACCCATCCCCAGGTCCAGCACTGGTCATACCCGTACTCGGGTATTAAAAAACCTCGGTTTCGTGTACCTCTACTTTGGAGGCCAAAGCCCATGATGAAAGGAATCATCCAAACTTGATGGCCTATGATAAGCCTCGTGACACTAAAACCGTTAATAAGAGAATTCAATTCAATCAAGTTAAAACGTGTAGAAACCCTAGGCCTTGCAATTGTCAAACCGGGTGTGAACCTTGTTCTTCAATTATTGTTTCAAACAAGTCTTCAAGTTTTTGTGCAATTGAAAGTGCTCAAATTTTCATAGTTAAGTAATTTAGTAACAAACTCGTCGGTTCAATCTGACATCCCTTTTCAAACAAATAAACAATCAAGTAATTACATAGCAAGCTTCATAATTTGTGACAACCATTCATAATTAATCACGCCCATATACAAACCATAAACTCTTTGTGGATCGACCCCGTACTACCGCTAACTATAAGTTAAGGGTAATTCGGGCTTATAAATATTATTATTGACCGAGACGCGACATCCCGATCAAATTTTCACGCCGGTGCCGGGGAGTTCGTGTGCTTTGTGTTTGGACTTTGTTTGGTTTTTGTGATTATCTGTTTAAGTGCTTATTTCTTTTTATCATTTTTTCTTTTGTGTTACGCAGGTGTGTTACTTGTGCAGGATACAGGTAGTGCATGCATACACGAAACTCCAAAAAAACGTCACCATTGGTGTTTGAACCGGAGATTGAGCGAGTGGTTAGAAGAAATTTAGCCAACCGGTTAGAGAAAACACTTGCCCCTAACCCACCTAACCTAAACTTACCACACACCCCATCCTTTAGACCTGTCCAAATGGATCACCAAAATTCCAACCAACCCAACAACTAAAACCAACACCAATACCAAGATTACCCTCCCTAAAACCAAAATGTCCAAAACAACCAACCGGGGGATGGTAACAATTCGATCTACCACAGAGGTGAATCAAGGGTATCGTTTCAGCGATTAGGGTTTCATACACAGGAATCGGGACATGGATTTGGAAACAAAGAAATGAGTCATTCATATACTTGCATGTCACCTAGACATGCAAATGGCAAATAATGACTTAGTATTATTTACATGCGCTTGAAACATTGGCCTTAAATAAACACTATTTCACCCGTGCTCACACAAAGACAAAGTAAATGTTCTTTACTTACACACTTTGAGCCACACGTACTTGCATATCACCTAGACATGCAAATGGCAAATCCGGACTTAATGTTAGTTACAAAGGCCTTAAACATTGGCCTTACAAAACATTAACTCGCACATGTTTAAAAAGCAAGAAGTAAAAACACTTATACAAATTGAGCAAAAGGATAAGACTTCATATTCCAAAAGATTTCTACACCGATGCGGTGCATAAGAAATTTTACATAAGTTTTTTTCCTCTAACATTTACATAAAAAACGAAGTAAAAAAGGGCACGCAGGCCAACATAGTATTCTTTTGTACCACTGGTGCCCGCATCCTCCTTTGCACCACCAGCGGCTTCCTCCTCCTCAGGACGTTCAAACAACAACAGCAAACGGTCCACGTAATCTTCCGCCTCCAAGCATTTCTCAATATCTTCAATGGCGGAAAGGGACAAGTTGTTATATGCGTCAACAGCTGCGGCATACAGTGCTTCAGTATCTATGCCATGGAACCCAGATCTCTCATCAGTAAATCGGCTCTTGTAGAAGGGGTTCACATGGCTGAGGCATTCGTTGTAACCAGCCTTAAACCCAGCCCGCCGTACACACTCCTTCAGCTCATTAACAGCGGTTGCGTTTTCAGGCGAGTCAAGAACGGTTCCAACAATCTGCAAGAATACAAGTGACAAGGTTAACAAAAGCAAACCTAAGGATGAGAAAAACACCGGGTACTTACATGCCCGATACCGTGATCACGCATCCAATCACAATCTGCCTTAAGCTGATTCAGGGAGGTAGTCAAACTATCCCTAGCCTCCGCAGCTTCCCTTGCCCGCGCTTCAGCTTCACTCGCGCGGGCAGTGACCTCTTCAAGGATGGTCACCCAGTTCTGCACTTCTACCTATCAACAACAAAGCATACACAAGTATAGGACAATCAATTACACTTATGAAACAAAGAACTAAAGTATAATAACAGTTTATACCTTGAGGTCCTCGACAACTTTGTTCAGCTTACTGCGGTCGGCATCCGCCTCTTCAAGCACATTGGCACCGCGTGCCTCAGCCTCTTTTGCAGCCACTTCACATGCGGCCTTTTCCTTCATCAAAGCAGCATTCGCGGCCTTGAGATTGTTCAACTCCTGGCGAACACGGAAAAGTTTTTCATTCTCTCGAGCACAAGCTTCCCTCCAACCCTTGCGCTCATCAGAAAGCAATTTTGCAAGAGTACGAACCTGTTTAAGGCCGGCAGATGCAGCCCAAGTCTCGGTCTGCTTCAGCTTCTTAAAAGCAGCCTTCTCTTTTTCCAGCTGCTCTGCACCCTCCCGAGCAGCCTTCACCATTGCCTCAGCTTCAGCCCGCAGGCGAACAGTTTCCTCCTCCTTGCGACCCAGGCCTTCGTAGTCTTCCATAATTGCATTCGCAATTATAGAACTTCCAACAAGCATGGAAGAAAGCTGGTTTATCCGGTTCCCACGAGGCAAACCGCGGGCCCGAAGAGTCTCATAAGGCGTACCCAAACCCCCCAAGATCTCCCTGCAAGCTAAGGGATTATTGGAAATATCATCCCCTTGCATAACAGTCCAGGGAGGGCGATGATAATCCAAACCCCGGTCTACCGCATAGGAGCGGTAATAAAACTCCAATTCAGTCTCGCCAGGCTGAATGGATGGTTGATCTTCAACCCCCGTGCCCGCGGCAGTTGAACCAGATGGCTTCTTAGCAACGGGGGATTCTGGCTTCTCAGCAGCAGGAGACTTCAGTTTCTCGCCCCCCATGAACTTCAGTATCATGCGGGTCAATTAAGTTGTCGAACGAATCTAACGTATCAGCAATGGTTTAACCTGCAACCTTCTTCGCGGTATCCTTCGCGTGAGCAGATGGCGGAGTAACCACTTCAATAGAAGGGCTTCTTCTACCCTCCTTTTGGACTTCCACGTCCGTCGTCGCGTCTTTCGGGGGAAAAGGAGGAGCGTCAAAGAATGAACCACTTTCCTCACGCGGTTCTACAACAAAACAGAACATACATTAATTACATCTGGGATAGCAACACTTGCCTAAACATATTATCAACTTACCAGTTGTAACCGCAGGTTTTGGCTGCGAGATAGCAGCTGTCCGAGTTCTTCTCAACTTCGGACCTTTCTGCCCACCGGCAGCGGAGGCGTCTCCATTCCTTTTCTTATCATCAGCGGGTTTAGAACCCGCAACCGCATCACCACCTAGAACACCCAAACCCTCAAGGGTGTCAGACACTACCACGTAATCGTTGTATTTGCGTAAACGAGTACAAGATATACCTGCCACCTCCGGAACCAAAGGAGGATCAACAACCGGCTCATGCGGTTTCTTTGGTTTGCGAAACCGTTTATCACCATGTTTCAACACGTGCCGTTTGGGAACACCCACAGCATTAGGGTCCCCTAAGGCCCCAAGATCCCCTGCGTTTCGTTCATCAACAAACATTTATCAAGGACAACTCGTTTACAGAAACACGAAGGGAAATATGTACTATTATACCTTTGCCTTGCGGTAACACCACCTCAATTGCATCCCGTTCAGGCAACCGAAAGTTGTCACGGATGGTGTAGTTGAACCCTTCCTCACCATCCTCACAAGGCAATACCACAACTTTTCCCTTGAAGTCCGTGCAAAACATTCTCCAAAGTGGAGCATCCTCTGATAGCACATTTATAAAAACTCAGTGACAAAAACAAGGAAGCAAAAAACCGCATAGGGAAAAAGGACACTTACCACCACTTTTCTCCCGCACCACGGGCCTTGCCTTCCTGCTCATCCTCCCTAACATCATCCGCAGCACCCACAACTGCGTATTATCCAACTTCACCCAACCAATGATCTGCAGCTTCGGGAACCAATCCACCGTATCTGCCTTGGGGACGCTTATGTTCTCCGTTATGATCGGGTCAGTTACGTTTCTGAACTACAACTTGGCAGTAATAGCAGCAACTTTAATGTAGAAGAACTTTGTCTTCCACTTCGTCATTCCATTCGGAGGGACCATCAGCTTGGGGGTATGATCTCGTTGACGAAACGAGTAAAATCCCATAGACACGGACAACTGATAAAATTGTCGGAAATCTCCGACGATGGGTTCCATACCCAGAGCACGAAATGTATACTCGAAGTTCCGAACTCAAATCATCCCAAAGGGACTGAGTTGAGAAATATGGAGTTTATAACACTCCAAGACCTCAGCCACAAACACAGTCAACGTCAAATGGAGGTTACAGACGCCAAAAAAATGAGACCACATGGTGAAATACCCTGTCGGAGCATCGGCGGCGGTATCACCCTCTTATGGATATATAGCCCCATACTCCGGTGGCATCTGAATATCCCTCATAAGCAAGTCGAACGACGATTTCGACCACCTAAGCACCGGAAAATTCTCCCTAGGAGCATTACCTTCCTCTGTAACACCCCGCGTTTCGAAAGTTAAAATCAAAGTCAAGATTGAAGTCAAAGGAAGAAAAGATTGCTAATTGCGATCTGTCACTCTTTGCTCAACTCCTGTTTTGACTTCTTTGACTTGTAGTTAGTCTTATTGTTTTGTTACGTTAGTTGTATTATGTGGAGTACTTGTTAATAATCGAGGTTTAATCGATGTTTATCGCATGTTTTAACGCATGTTTTATCGCTTATCGCAATCGCATTCGCAACTCGAATTATGCGTTCTGAATATTACTTTATGTGTGTATGCCTTTTATGTGTTACTTGTGCATGTTTACTTATGTTTATGTTAAGGTGGTTAATCGAAACGCAATCGCAATCGAATCGCAAACGCTAAACGCAAGTTAATTATGATGATTGTATGTTAGATATAGTAGTTGGGATTAAAAGTAATCTAATGGGAAATAGTATCACATCACTCGCTCAAATCGCCTCGCAACGCTCAACACGCGAATCGAAACGACAAAACTCATCGCGCCAAACTCACAGGTCGAGTGGACAACCGACAGAGTGGCCATCCGATCGGATTGCCATCCGATCGGGTTGCCACCCGGTCGGGTTGCCACCCGATCGGACTGCCACCCGATCGACCAGCCTTTTTTTCCTCACTTTCCTTTTTAGGAAACCCTATAAATACTCCCACATGTCACATCACTTGATGTGACAGCTCTCTACTCGACCCAGCCGCACTCAAGCTCTATTTCTCTCGATTTCTCTCAATTCTTGTAAGTTTCCAACCTAAATCTTGTACTTTATTGACCTACACGCACTCCTACACCTTTCTATCTTTTGAATCTTAACTTTTAACCGTGAAATCAGTGGATTTGAGGTGTTCTAGGATGATGTCATCATGGTGTTCTTATGAACTTCATGTTTTGGCTTCAATCCACCAAGAACAACTTGGATCTGGACGATTTCCACACGAATAAACAAAGATCTTGCATAGATCTGAACATATTCATGGTGAAAAGGATTGAAAGATGGTTTTCCAACTTTCTTTCAACTCTTTTACACTCAATGCACTCAAACCCGATAGAATCGGAACTTGTTCTGATCTTCTACTCATTCTTAGTGACGCATTAGTTCCATATCTGAATTCTATCCGGGAGAGATATTGATTTCGGGTTTGAACATGAACAACCGACTCGAACCGTGAATCGCTCGGACTAGGGTGATTCCTGTTCGGTCGGGTCACTTGGGCCGAGATAAGGGTTCTATTGTTCAAGCAAGATATCACAACGTCTCGTTCAAATCTACAACACTTCGAACAGAAACAAGTGTTAAGACGATCAGACCGTCGTAACGGATTGCCATCCGATCGACCGACCATCCGATTGGATTGCACTTGGTTCCATTCTTAAACTATTTTTCAAACTATTCAAAAGATCTGAACGTTGAAACGGACTACCACCCGACGATCGAGTGACCGTCCTGCTGTGAACTTGTTCTCAAACTAAGAAGTCTCGCCAATCGGATTGCTGCCCGATCGACCGACCGTTCGATCGACTGACCTGAAGGGTAGAGATACTTCTCTATTTTTAAAATGCTACAACAAAGACTTCAAAAGGCAAACCATCATACACAAACACATCCTCTCCAAATGAGGTGACAATCCAATCGAATGGCCATCCGATCGGGTGACTATCCGAACGGATTGCCACCCGATCGACTGGCCATCCGATCGGACTGCCATCCGATCCTTGGTAAACTTGCATCGTTTTACGCACCGCTCATCGTTTATGCTATCATTCTGATCAGGCTAAACTCACTCTAGCGCTCCCTTCAATCCATCATCGCTGTGAGTATACTCGAACCCTTTTTGCTTTACGCACCTTTAGGTGTTACATACGTTACTTATTCTAAATCACATCGAACACACTACGCAATACTTTAACGCTAACCGCTACCGCATGTATACGTGACTCAATGATTGCTTGTTTGTTATGTTTACACATGGATTGCTGTCTACCTGCCTTAGCAACGATAGTACTATAGTTTGGACTCAGCACCTGTTCACTCAGGGGTTGTTAAGGACAATTAATCACATGATTCACAGTGGTGAATATGTATTACGAACTGCCTTGCGCAGTCAACCCACAGTCATTGGTATTGATAGGATCATTTCGATAACTTACGTGCGTCATTTCACACGTTGTACGTGCTGGTTATGCGTAAATGATTTCGAACTCTATTATATCTATTAAACCTGTATGCTCACCTTTACACTATGTGTATTAACTTTTACTTTAACGTATGTGGCAGGTGCTTAAGATGTTAAAATGCTTGGCTTGCTGTGAAATCGAGGCTAGGAAAGAGTCTAGAAACAAATAAACAATTTGTCTATGTTGAATCCGAGTTGTCGGATCAGTACTTGTTTATAAGACAATATTTGTAATAGCTATTTTATTTGAATATGTTATGGTATGGGACATGACGTTTTAAGTATTCGGAAATTAATAGTTGTTATGGATACTCATGAACAATCTGTTTCACTCAGTGCCGCGCCCTGATGATTCCGCCATCAGTTGGGGTGTGACAGATTGGTATCAGAGCCATAACTATAGGGAATTAGGCAAGACTCGACCTAGTCCAGGTCGATGTCTTAGAAACGACATAGTCTATAGTTAAGTACCAACAGACTGACTTGTGCATACCTTTAGGGGTCTTGTACGAGCTTACTTGCTATTTCTCGCTATTCTCGCCTGCACTACACTATCACTGCACTCTAGAATGAACGAGTGGTTCGGTCGAGATTAGGTGTGAAAACTGCAAACACTCGACTAAATTGCTTGTTTGACCCGCATTTTTATCTATAAACAGGAGAATTTGCGTTGAATCAGGAGTGAAATCCATACTTTGACGCATAATTCTTCCTTATTTTATAAAAACAGGAACGAAGTTGTTAAGTCAGGGGTGAAACCCGAACCTTAACGACTTGTTCTGGTCTCTATTTTGGTTTTACAAAACTCTCACCAAAGTCTCGACGGACTCCAACGACTTGAAGTCGCGCTATAACTGGAAGGATGCGTGCCATTAGCCCAAATTCGAGGCACGAGCACAGTCCTGAGAGTCAAAGTGTGTACTAAAAGTCCGTGTGAATAGTCGAACCACTTTGGATAGTCAACGTCTAACAGCCGCAGACAATCTATTCTCAATTTTTATATGTTTCGATTCTGAGCTCGCAACTGCCGACTCTGATATTCGTCCCTTTTATGTGGATTTTATGTGTTTTATGTGATTTTATGTTACGATTTTTGGTGATTTATTCGCTTTTCGCTTTAATCGACACACACGACCCGCACTGCACATCTACCTCAAATCGCTAACAAATCGCTACTGCTGGAGGAATGACTGTATGCTATGTTACTCGCTTATGCTATACTACTCGCGGTGTACTCGCTAATCGCAATCGCTATTCTCGAACGCCCGCGGACTTTGAATGATAGGTTTCTGTATTCTGACTGCCTCTTGTGCTTCTGTATTTCTGTGCGTTACGTGCTTATGTGCTTCTGTGCTTATGTGAATATGTGATTGTGTGCCTATGTGTTTATGTGTTACGTAATCGTGTTCCTGAGCTTTAGTAGTATTAGGCGTGTGAGGTGAGATTCGATTATATTATGTTTTGAGTCCTATGGCGATGTCTGTTGTAGACAATGTCGTCATCTGGATCCCGTCACTCGCGCGTTGCTCGCCAAAACCAGAAAGACAAACGCCTTGCTGCTCTCGTCGCTAAAAAGATAGCGAAGGTTATTCCTCAGATCATTAGCGACCTACATGAGAATGCTAGCAAGTCGTCTGAAGAATCTAGGACTGAAACCCCTAAAGCTGCTTTCACCTTCAAGCAGTTTAAAGCTTGTGGACCGAAAGAATTCACTGGAAAATATGGCCCTACGACCTTGTTTCAATAGTTTGATTCGATCGAGGTCACCCTGCGCTAGAGTGGCTGTCCTGACAATCTCCGCACTCTGAATGCTACCGGCGTCTTCCAGTCCCGCGCTTTAAACTGGTGGACGGCTGAGAGGAACAAACGCGGAAATGATGCAGCTTATGATATGACATGGGATGAGTTGAAGAACGTCATGTTGGAAGAGTTCTGCCCTCCCCATGAGCGCCAAAAATTGGAGGATGAACTCTAGTATATAAAGCAGAAGGATGGTGACAATGCTGCTTTAACTGCTCGCTTCAAGCAGCTCAGTATAATCTGTCCTGATAAAGTCAAGACTGCTGATGTGACAATCAAGAAGTATATTCGAGCTCTGCCAGACTTTGTCGCAGATTTTGTGCAAGCTGCAAAACCAGCAACAATCGAGGAGGCTTATCTGCTCGCCGCTGAAATCAATGACAAGCGAGTCAAGGCTGGTGCCTGGGACAAAGCCTCAAAGAACTTGCATCAAGCTACCACCGCATCAACCGCTGAAATCGCCACCACCCCTCAGTCTTCAAAGGCCTCTCATCGCAAGAGGAAGAACAACAACAATTCCAGCAACAAGAACTGTGCTGTCACCACTGCTGCCCCGCTTCAGGCTGTACCAGCTCAGCAGCAACCTCAACACCGATCAGCTGCAGCTCAAGTTACCCAAGCACCGCCTGCAAAGCGTGCTTACACTGGTCCTCACCCTGCTTGCCCGACATGTACCTACCATCATCCAGTGGGAATCGCCTGCAGATTTTGCGTACACTGCAACATGTACGGCCACTTCACTGCCAACTGCCGTACAGGTCCTTGACAAGCACCAGCTCTAGCTACTACTCATCAAGCTCTACTTCCTGCTCCTCAAGGGCAACAAGCAGCTCATGCACCCGCGGTCAATGCTAGAGTCTGCTTTGCGTGTGGTGATCCCAACCACTTCGCAAACATGTGCCCCAATCGGGTTGTGAAGCAAGAGCAACAACAACAGGAGCAGCCCCAACAACAGCAGCAGCAGCCTTAGCAACAACAGCAACAAGCTGCTCACGCCCGAACTTTCAACATTAATGTGCGCCAGGCTCAGGCTGACAACAACGTGTTCAATGGTATGTTCCTTGTGAATGGTATTTATGCTTCGTGTTTGTTTGATACTGGGGCGAATAACTGTTTTGTATCGTTTGAGTTCGAAAACTCCTTAATCGTAAGGGCGCCTATCTCCCCTCGACGTTCGATGTTGAAGTTGCTACTGGAAGAACCGTCACTGTCAACTCTGTTCTTCGTGATTGTACTCTCGAACTCAACAATCACATCTTCCCTATCGACCTTATTCCGATGCAGCTCGGTAGTTTTGATGTCATAGTAGGCATGGACTTTCTTCGCAAAAACCATGCTGAAGTTGTGTGTTTCGATAAGATGATTCGATTCTTGCTCGCTAATGGTGATCAACTTTGTGTGTATGGCAAAACTCTCTCGAAGGATCTCAAGCTCATGTCATGTATTCAAGCCAGCAAGTATCTCCGCAAGGAATACAGAGCTTTCTTGGCTAATTTGTAGTAGCGGAGAAGGAAAAGAAAGGTAATCCAAGAGTAAACGAAGTCCCTGTTATGTGCGAATTTCCAAGGGTTTCCCTAATGAACTTCCAGGTTTGCCTCCAAGTCGTGATATCGACTTTCGTATCGACCTCGTTCCTGGGGCAAATCCTGTTGCTAAAGCTCCTTATCGGCTCGCACCGTCCGAAATGCGCGAACTGTAGAGACAACTTCAGGAATTACTTAATAAATGCTTCATTCGCCCTAGCACCTCTCCTTGGGGCGCGCCAGTCCTTTTCGTCAAAAAGAAGGATGGGTCGTTCCGGATGTGCATCGGCTATAGGGAGTTGAATAAGTTGACGATCAAGAACTGCTATCCCCTGACTCGCATTGATGATTTGTTTGACCAGTTACAAGGTGCTAAGCGTTTCTCCAAGATCGATCTACGCTCAGGCTACCACCAGCTACGCATACAAGAGGAGGATATACCCAAAACCGCTTTTCGCACTCGATACGGCCACTATGAGTTCGATGTTATGCCTTTTGGTTTAAATAATGCACCCGCGGTTTTTATGGATCTGATGAATTGCGTGTGTAAACCTTATCTCGACCGCTTCGTCATCGTATTCATCGATGATGTCCTAATCAATTCCAAGTCGAAAACTGAACACACGCAACACCTACGTTTGGTTCTCGAGCTACTCCAGGGGAATCGACTCTATGCCAAGTTCTCCAAGTGTGAATTCTGGCTGGAGGAGGTTCAATTCCTCGGTCACATTGTCAATAGTCAAGGTATTCCCATAGATCCCGCGAATATTAAAGCTGTTAAAAGTTGGGTTACGCCTAAGAACCCATCTGAAATCCGTTTTTTCTCGGACTGGCGGGCTATTATCGCCGATTCATTGAAGGATTCTCTAAAATCGCTGTGCCGCTCACTGCCCTCACGCACAAAGACAAGCCTTTTGTTTGGGGAACTAGACAAGAGACTGCCTTTCAAACCCTCAAGCACATGCTTTGCAATGCTCATGTTCTCACTTTACCCGACAGAAACGATGACTTCATTGTCTATTGTGATGCCTCGAACCTTGGCCTTGGTTGTGTTCTCATGCAACGAGACAACGTTATTGCTTACGCATCTCGACAGCTCAAGATCCACGAGAAGAACTATACAACCCACGTCTCGAGCTAGGCGCAATTGTTTTTGCGTTAAAGATTTGGCGACACTACCTTTATGGTACCAAGTGTACGATCTTCACCGATCATAGGAGCCTACAACATATCTTTGACCAGAAGGAGCTAAATATGTGTCAACGCCGGTGGGTAGAACTTCTCAACGATTATGACTGTGAGATTCGTTATCATCCTGGCAAAGCAAATGTCATTGCCGACGCTCTCAGCAGACGGAGTTATTTGCACAGTGCCCGTAATATCCAAGCCCAGCATGATCTCGAAACCCTTATCCGCGAAGCTCAACATGCCTGTTTTACCGAATGCACTTTAAGAAGGAAATGATTCTCAATGATGGAGCCCAGCTAGTGAATAAGTCGAATGGGATATTCCATTATCTGGACCGAATTTGGATCCCTAAGCGGACCGATTTACGACAGATTTTGATGGACGAAGCCCACAAGTCTCGATACTCTATTCATCCCGGTGCCGATAAAATGTACCAGGACCTTCGCTACAAGTACTGGTGGCCGGGCATGAAGAGGGATATCGCTCTCCATGTTTCGAAGTGCCTGACTTGCTCGAAAGTCAAGGCCGAGCACCAAAGACCCTCTGGCTTACTCGTTCAGCCCGAGATCCCTATGTAGAAGTGGGAGAGTATAGCTATGGATTTCGTAACGAAACTTCCGCGCACGCCATCAAGTCACGACAGAATTTGGGTTGTCGTTGACCGTTTGACCAAATCTGTCACTTTCTGCCAATACGAGAAGACTACAAGGTAGAAAGATTAGCCCGAATCTACACCAATGAGATCATTTGTCGACATGGAACGCCTTGCGACATCATCTCTGATCGTGATGCCCGGTTTACCTCGCGTCTATGGGAAACATTTCAAACAGCTCTCGGTACTACGCTTAATCTAAGTACTGCTTTCCACCCTCAAACCGACGGTCAGACTGAAAGAACAATTCATACCCTTGAAGACATGCTCCGTTCGTGTGTCATAGATTTCGGTGGTAATTGGGATGCGTACTTACCTTTAGTCGAATTCTCGTACAATAACAGTTATCATTCCAGCATTCAAATGGCACCGTTTGAGGCATTATACGGAAGAAAATGTCGATCGCCTATTGTGTGGCACGAGATCGGACACTCGTAATTAACCGGTCCTGAGCTATTGCAAGAAATGACAGACAAAATCCTCCAAATTCGAGACAATCTGCTGAAAGCTTGGAGTCATCAGAAAAGTTACGCCGATAGACGACGCAAGCCCCTCGAATTTGTCATTGGCGACCATGTACTCCTAAAGGTATCACCTTGGAAGGGTGTGGTCAGATTCGGCAAGAGAGGAAAGCTCGCGCCTCGATATGTTGGACCCTTTAAGATTCTGGAAAGGATCGGAAAAGTGGCTTACAAACTCGAACTACCGGAGGAACTTAATAACGTCCACCCGACTTTCCACGTTTCGAACCTCAGAAAGTGCCTGGCTGAACATGATTTGCACGTACCACTTGAGGATCTTCTAGTGAACGAAACACTACACTTTGTGGAGAAGCCTGTCAAGATTATGGACCGCCAAACCAAGCAGCTCCGATGCTCACGCATTCCCATTGTGAAAGTCCGATGGGAAGGCAAACGAGGCGCCGAGTTCACTTGGGAACTCGAAAGCGAAATGAAGGCGAAGTACCCGCAGTTGTTTGTTACGGCTTCGGCCTAATTTCGGGACGAAATTCCCTTAAGTAGGGGAGGCTGTAACACCCAGCGTTTCGAAAGTCAAAGTCAAAGTCAAGATTGAAGTCAAAGGAAGAAAAGATTGCTAATTGTGATATGTCACTCTTTGCCCAACTCTTATTTTGACTTCTTTGACTTGTAGTTAATCTTATTGTGTTGTTACGTTAGTTGTATTATGTGGAGTACTTGTTAATAATCGAGGTTTAATCGATGTTTATCGCATGTTTTATCGCTTTATCGCTTATCGCAATCGCATTCGCAACTCGAATTATGCGTTCTGAATATTACTTTATGTGTGCATGCCTTTTATGGGGTACTTGTGCATGTTTACTTATGTTTATGTTAAGGTGGTTAATCGAAACGCAATCGCAACGCAATCGCAATCAAATCGCAAACGCTAAACGCAAGTTAATTATGATGATTGTATGTTAGATATAGTAGTTGGGATTAAAAGTAATCTAATGGGAAATACTATCACATCGCTCGCTCAAATCGCCTCGCAACGCTCAACACGCGAATCAAAACGATAAAACTCATCGCGCCGAACTCACAGATCGAGTGGCCAACCAACCGAGTGGCCATCCGATCGGATTGCTATCCGATCGGGTTGCCATCCGATCGAGTTGCCACCTGATCGGGTTGCCACCCGATCGGACTGCCAGCCGATCGACCAGCCTTTTTTTTCCTCACTTTCCTTTTTAGGAAACCCTATAAATTGCCCCACATGTCACATCACTTGATGTGACAGCTCTCTACTCGACCCAGCCACACTCAAGCTCTATTTCTCTCGATTTCTCTCAATTCTTGTAAGTTTCCAACCTAAATCTTGTACTTTCTTGATCTACATGCACTCCTACGCCTTTCTATCTTTTGAATCTTAACTTTTAACCGTGAAATCAGTGGATTTGAGGTGTTCTAAGATGATGCCATCATGGTGTTCTTATGAACTTCATGTTTTGGCTTCAATCCACCAAGAACAACTTGGATCTGGACGATTTCCACACGAATAAACAAAGATCTTGCATAGATCTGAACATATTCATGGTGAAAAGGATTGAAAGATGGTTTTCCAACTTTCTTTCAACTCTTTTACACTCAATGCACTCAAACTCGATAGAATCGGAGCTTGTTCTGATCTTCTACTCATTCTTAGTGACGCAATAGTTCCAGACCTGAATTCTATCCGGGGGAGATATTGATTTCGGGTTTGAACTTGAACAACCGACTCGAACCGTGAACCGCTCGGACTAGGGTGATTCCTGTTCGGTCGGGTCACTTCGGCCGAGATAAGGGTTCTATTGTTCAAGCAAGATATCACAATGTCTCGTTCAAAGCTACAACACTTCAAACAGAAACAAGTGTTAAGACGATCAGACCGTTGGAACGGATTGTCGACCGATCGGATTGCCATCCGATCGACCGGCCATCCGATTGGATTGCACTTGGTTCCATACTTAAACTATTTTTAAACTATTCAAAGGATCTGAACGTTGAAACGGACTACCACCTGATCGGATAGTCATCCGATTGAGTGACCGTCCTGCTGTGAACTTGTTCTCAAACTAAGAAGTCTCGCCAATCAGATTGCTGCCCGATCAAACGACCGTTCGATCGACCGACCTGAAGGGTAGAGATACTTCTCTATTTTCAAAATTCTACAACGAAGACTTCAAATAGCAAACCATCATACACAAACACATCCTCACCAAACGAGGTGACAATCCAATCGAATGGCCATCCGATCGGGTGACCATCCGAACGGATTGCCACCCGATCGACTGGCCATCCGATCCAATCGGATGGCAATCCGATCGGATGGCATCCGATCGGATTGCCATCCGATCCTTGGTACACTTGCATCGTTTTACGCACCGCTCATCGTTTATGCTATCATTCTGATCAGGCTAAACTCACTCTAGCGCTCCCTTCAATCCATCATCGCTGTGAGTATACTCGAACCCTTTTTGCTTTACGCACCTTTGGGTGTTACATACGTTACTTATTCTAAATCACATCGAACACACTACGCAATACTTTAATGCTAACCGCTACCGCATGTATACGTGACTCAATGATTGCTTGTTTGTTATGTTTACACATGGATTGCTGTCTACCTGCCTTAGCAACGATAGTACTATAGTTTGGACTCAGCACCTGTTCACTCAGGGGTTGTTAAGGACAATTAATCACATGATTTACAATGGTGAATATGTATTACGAACTGCCTTGCGCAGTCAACCCGCAGTCGTTGGTATTGATAGGATCATGTCGATAACTTACGTGCTTTATTTCATACGTTATACATGCTGGGTATGCGTAAATGATTTCGAACTCTATTATATCTATTAAACTTGTATGCTCACCTTTACACTATGTGTATTGACTTTTACTTAACGTATGTGGCAGGTGCTTAAGATGTTAAAGTGCTTGGCTTGCGGTGAAATCGAGGCTAGGAAAGAGTCTAGAAACAAATAAACAATTTGTCTATGTTGAAATCTGAGTTGTCGGATCAGTACTTGTTTGTGAGACAATATTTGTAATAACTGTTTTATTTGAATATGTTATGGTATGGGACATGACGTTTTAAGTATTCGGTAATTAATAGTTGTTATGGATACTCATGAACAATCTGTTTCGCTCAGTGTCGCGCCCCGATGATTCCGCCATCGGTTGGGGTGTGACATCCTCCTCCTCCGCCGCCACCGGCGACGAGGGTTCAGGGTTTTCACCCGAGTTAGAATGTGGATTCGATGGTTCAGCCATCAAGAAGAAGAAGAAAGAAAATATAAGATGAGTTCAGAAACTTCGAAGAAACCTCACCGGAAAATCAAAGGGTTGATCGGAGAAGACGAAGGTTTTCACTTTCTCAAACCGGAAATTTTTTTGAAATTTCGAAGAAGTGAGGGGAAACCCCAAACGGTTTCCCTTTTTATACTCATCGCAATTAATGCATTACAGAAAACGAAACGTCGTGCAAAAAAGGAACGAGTTACACATCGACACGTGTCCAGCGACGGTTTCTATGACGGTTACCACGCGCACGTGTCCGCCCACGCGCCTGACATTACTAGACTTTTGCACTTCTGCTACAGTGCATTGATTACCTTGGGCAGTGCAAATGTCCTTTCATTTCAGCACATGCCAGGTAAATCCCACCAACTTCTACCAACCCACACGTGCGGTCTACAACGTTTACAAAAAGCGACAAGTGAAGACAACTCTCATGTACGCGGTATGCGGTTTTTTATGGTTTCTCAAACCATAACCTAGACCGCATGTCGTTTTTTACATACCCCTAAAAAAATAGAAAAATATATATTTACACTATGTAAAGGGAATAACCAACACCTTCATATATCCATTCCCACACGTGGAATATGCGGAGATGACACACACGAGCCCGCACAGGTGTGTCAGATACTCAGAACCAGCGTTGTTCTTTGGACTGCGAAAACCGCTTCTTAGGAACAGGCAAACCGCATTCCCTTAAAGCTTCTTCAAGCTTCAAATCCCTCGTGTCCGGTTCACAACCACAGAGGGAACGCAAACAGCTTCTCCATAGGGAAAAGGATAAGTATGATGAGCGACCGCACATCAGCAACCCTGACTCCTAATCCTTTAAGAGCTACATCAAAGTGTCACACTCTTTTAAAGCGAGTCTTCTGTTACAAACCACAGACACTCATGAGTCGCTGCGGCGAAACGTAACTACGCGAACGGTAGCTACGGAAGAGCCACGACTAAGTCATCACACGGATGCGCGAAGCTACTTCCAGAAAAACTGCTTTCCAACTAAGCGTGAAAGAAAGTGGCTACAGAACGAATGCGGACGAGTTTCACCCAGATTCCTAACTATCCAAGGTGATCTCCTTGAGCAACAAGCCAAGCAACAGTGGTAACAAGTCTGCTTATGACTTTGTTTGCCCACCTATGGACCGCATAGAATAAACAATGGTGGGCACTACCATGCCTATGACCATGTTTATTTGCCCATAGTTCAACTGAACGATTCACATTGTTCGACCAAACACGACCAACAATGACGCAAATCCCCCACATTGTTCAACCAAACATGGCCAACAATATAAGGGAACGAGGTAACCGCAAAGGATGTGCGGTTACTTGAGAGCAAAACTAGAAGAACACGAATACCCCACAAAATAGGGATCATCGTTCCATGTCCAGTTGATAAACATAAAGCGATAGCAAGGCACTTACATCATTGCATCCGCAACCGCAGAGGTTACAACTAGAGTTACGGACACTGACATCTTCAGTCACCGTCTCAAAGGTTGGTTCGGCACACCAACAGGTCGCAACCGACCCTGATGACATCAGAAAAAGGTAGACCATACTACCGGATCAAAATTCTCGGCTGAGAATTTCGCATCAGATGGAACACACTCACCGGTATGGAAGAGACGTCACACGACTCTACCAGATCCCCAACTTGATTTACTTGAAGCAGGAGCCATCGATCTGGGCTAGAATCTTCTCCAACTTCCAAAGTACCCACTCGACCTCATAGTCTAGTATTCCTCCCACATGCAACTTGCATGAGGAAACAACACTAGACTGAGGGGACTTAAAGGGGTATGGTCCCAGATCTCGCACCAACATGGCCGCGAGTGACCATCACCCTTATCGAAAACCCCCACCGGCAAGAACTTATCTGTGTCCGTGCGGGCACGCGCGAACACAGCGGTCGAATCCAATCGGTCAAGGGATGAGAAGACTTACCTTGTGTATGAAAATGGGTGTTACACATAGCGATGCGGCTGGCACCGCATCCTATGAACATTTTCGTCATGACAAGGGATCTGGACAACAACAACAGTCACCACAAGTGGCGATGCTGTAACACCCCAAAAAGTCTAAGTGTACTTATGTGTGAAATTATGTTAGAATGTTAGCTAAGAATAGAAAATGCCTAGATAAAATTTACACATAAACTTGAAGGACCAATTATGGAAAAAATGATAATGTTAAAGTATTAAAACAAGAAAAACCCATAAACACACCCACTAGTGTGCGTGGGATCGATCAAGCAGGAGAAGAAAAGGGAGAAATCCCATTTCATCTAAAATCAATCAATTGGAAGGGAATTTCAAAGCCAAATTAATGCATGAACCTTAATTCTTGATCATCTCAGCTTTCTTAACAAATGGTAAGTCGAATTTTGTGATTTGATGATGATGAAGAAAGTGGGTTTTAACCAATCTTGAAGTTATATGAAAAATTGTATGTTTGTAGGATATATTAACACTATAGAACAAGAGTTATGTTAGAGATTTCCCATCTCGGTGATTAATGCTAGAAAACCCATTTGCATGATAGTATGATGATGAACGATTAATGTGTAGTTGTGACAATAGATGTAATGTTGAATTAAGAACTATTATGAGATGTAAATTTGATAGTTAGATTGTAGGAGAAATGAAAAATTATGTGAATTGGTTAAATTTTGATGAACAATGACAAGAAGTAGAAGAACTATGCTTGAAACACTTGTACATAACGTTTTGTTAGAATTACACACGCCAAGTGTTCGATGAAATGCCTCATTTAGGAATTCTGCAATCTTGACTTCGGAACCTATGTAATGAACATGGTTTGAGTAGGTAAATGAAGTACATGTTACGTTTATATGATGTCTTATCAAGGAATGTGGGTAAAATGAGCATAAGACATGAATTCTAAATATAAGCGGTTATGTATAGGTGTGAAGGAAGAAGGTTCGAGTCGCTCAACGCAACAAGGGAATCAAGAACGAGGTACGTTAGTGTACACTTTGTCTCCATTATGTTGTCATACGTGTAATCATCTCTATTGTATTTTGTCGTTATGATTGAAATCGAGAAGATTGAAATATAAAGTCATTGGAAATAAAGATCGATCCGTCTTAAACGGATGTAAAGGAATGAATAAAGTACGAAAGATAATGCTTCATATCCGGTTCCTTCTAGTTGAATCGGACGTGGAAAGTTAATTATGATTTGAATGAAAGTTTACTTGATCCACTTCATTGGGTTGGAGTGTAATGATATGCAAAGAATGTATTTTCAATTGATATGAATGAACCGAATGGAAGAGTTGATAACGATACTAATACTCGTTGTTAGAGGGTATGTTAAGAATGGTATGCTAGTCTCTACATTGAGACAAGCGTGTGATGAACCGTCTAACGGTTGGTAATAAAAATGTATGATGTAAGATCGCTAAAATGATTAGTCGGGTTATTAGTCAACCGTGTTAATGTTGAGATACTAACTTCTTTTGCTTTTGTTAAAACGTAGGTAAATCCTCGGTTTAGGCGACTTGGCAATTTGGAGCGAGCATACGCACACTTTATGACCCTCAAACGCTTCCGCTAGTTCGTATTAATGTTTTTAGTTAAATGTCCGTTTTGTACTACATGTTGTAGACTCACTTTTCCTTAACACTTGATGTTTTGGTTTTAGTAGTAGTATCTTGTCGAACGGTTGGTAGAATTGTATTTGTTTTAGTTATGGTTAAAACAGGGGTGTACTCGTCTTACGGACGGGTCATGCCCGTATTTTGTTAAAATCACGCATCAACATTATTGGTACTTTATCTCTTAAATCAAGACAAGTTTGGTTATCTTAAAAAGTTTATGTATTTAGCGTCTTTAGGCCTTTATTTCTAAGAAAAGGAATGACGGGACTAACAGATGCGGCCTAGTACCACATCCCGCACATGTATTGGCCAGAGCGAGAACGCGGAAACAACAGCAGTTACCGCGAGCAGCGATGCGGCGCGGCACCGCATCCTGCCCACGAGGCAAGTGGGACTGACACCACAGAGCAAGGGGCACCAATGACAGTCTCCTGTCAGCCCATACGTAAGCAACAAACTGACACCGCAGTAGGACGTGGCTTCACCTCCACAACCGACAAGCCTGACACACCTGCATAAGGACGACGCGTTGTCAGTCTAGCCACTCAATTACCCTCCTTCACTCCTCGGTAGGCCTGTAAACGAACCGAACGAACACGAACATAGGCATGTTCGTGTTCGTTCATTTAACTTTAACCGAACATGAACACGAACACGAACATATAATCGAACACTTTTTTTTGTTCGTGTTCGTTCATTAAGAAATCGGGCATGTTCGTGTTCGTTTAAAGCCTAAACGAACAGTTCACGAACATTAACGAACACAAGAAAAAAAATTAAGTGAACATATTTGAATAAACATAAAGAAACATAAATTAACATGATTGAACAAACAAGTCTAATATACTACAATTCATCCGAAAACACATCTAAATTAGGGTTCATAGATATACTAATTAGTTATATTTATATATGTAGTTAGAAAACCTAATATTTATATAAATATAACTATTTATGTATTTACTAAAAATTAAACGAACATAAACAAACATAAATAAGCGAACCTTCACGAACATAAATGAACGAACATAAACGAACGAACATAAACGAATGTTCATGAACATAAATGAACGAACAATTTTTTTTGTTCGTGTTCGTTCATTTATTAAATAAACGAACATAAACGAACTTCCCGCCGAACAAGTTCATGAACGTTGGGTTCGTTTACAGGCCTACTCCTCGGTTATAAATACCCATCCCGGACCAGGTTTGAGGTATCGCTTATCAACTCCCTCTCTACTACTACTATCACACACTTTGCTTCCCAAGCAAATTACTGATTCTCACGCCGGAGAGTGGTAACAAGGAGCACCCCCCACCCTTCCTCCTTGTTACGAGTCACGATGTGTTTTCCTTGTTCAGGAGACAGATCAGCGAACGATCCAGCCACCAATCCTCGGAAAGAAGGGATTAACCCTACTTGACGAGACCAGTGAATTAACCTCTCTTGGTTAACCATTGTTTCATCAAGTAGTCATGCAATTTTTATTACTATGTATCTTTAAATTAGGTCAGTTTCAGGTTAAACCTGTGAACCCATTTAGCTAAACAGATTGGTTCGTGTCAACTTGTTGAATTGGCGGGTTGACCCGCTTACTCATTTATACTATATTTTGTTTTGTTTTTTTAAATGTGTTTTATAACATAAATTATAACTTTAAAGATAAACTGAGATTAGATTTTATAATTAAATGTAATTGTTTTATACACATTTGTATTCTTTAATAAAATTCTAATTAAAAAGTATTAATATGCGAAAAAAATAAAGAAAAAAGATTCTAACTAAAAAAATATTAATATGCGAAAAAGTAAAAAAAAAGAACGGGTTAAACGAGTGTTTGTTTCTCGGATCGACCTGTGAATATTCGTGTCGTGTCAAGTTTCATTTCTATCTTACATGATTGCTTCTTATAATTTTTTTGGGTTGAGGTTAGGGCTGTAAACGAACCGAGTCGAGCCGAGCTAGACCCAGCTCGAGCTCGGGTCGAACTCGATTCGAGCTGGCTCGGCTCGAGCTCGAATTTCAAATCGAGTTGAAATTTGAGGCTCGAGCTTGGTTCGATCAGAATTCGAGCTAGCTCGGCTCGGCTCGATCTAGCTCGAACTAACAAAGACCCGCAAAATTTATAACTTAAAAAGCCCTTAAAAATGAATTTCTTCATAGTCTAAGAGCCATAATTTCCATTTAATTTAACCATATGGCTAAATATGGAAGTATAAATAGTTAATTCACTTTCTCAATTGTCTTTACCTTCTTTTATAGGGGAGATACTCCCTTAGTTTTTGTTTTCTAAGCGATGCCGGACAAAAAAATGAACGATGTAAATCTTATCGAGCCAGCTCACGAGCAAACGAGCCGAGTCAGGCCAAGCTCGAGCTCGGCTCGTTTACAACCGAGCCAATTTCGAGCCGAGCTTTCTTCGAGCTTTTTTCGAACGAGCCGCGAGCGAGCTGCGAGCCACGAGTTTTTTGAACACCCTAGTTGAGGTTGGGTTAAATCCTTTAACCCACGAAAACTATCGGTTTAGCACCCAAGTGAAAGTGATAATCTTGTTGGAATAATTCAGCCTTTTGCATCTCTCAAGCTACGTTTGCGCGATTCGTTGTTTCTCATCAACTGCATCCACTACTGCTCCAGGTACTTGAAAAACCTATCAATCACCATTATACGAACCCTAGATTTCTGCTATAATCGTTGTCCTATGTATAATTCATCAATCCTAGCAGATACAAATCTCAATAATTGTCAATCCACCAATATCTGTCTTGATTCGATCTATTGAAATGAAATTCCATGTGTTTTGATTTTGTAGATCGGTGACTTGAAAAGAGGATGTTGCTGGCTGTGTTGATCGCTAACTCCGAGGGAAATATCCTCGTTGAACGGTACGATCAAACTTCAAACCCTATACATTCTGTATTAGTAAGGATTATGTAGCTAAAAGCATTCATTGAGATCTATGTTTACCAAGCCATTATTATATGATCTACAAAGGGGTTTTAGGTCAAATATGCTATGCGTGTTTATGTTAAGAATGGGATGTGCTTGCAAGGTTTTTTTAAGTTGTATTTGATTGTAAAAGAGGCTACTAAAAAGTAGAGACATTTGATGTTTTTCTAGTTTAGATTAGATCATGGAAAAACATGTTTCTTAAAGGGCCTTAAGATCTATAGTTGAATATGTAGTTGTATTTCCATCATGATTACCCGAGGTAAGTGTTAGTAGCCGGATCGGGTAAATATGAATGCCTACCAAGACAATTTGAGAACTTGGTTTACAAAGGCACTGAGGAAAACGCATCAGGTGCAAAATGGTGTGCCTCATGTAGTCAAAGTTAGGGTCCATAGGACTTTTATATGTAAAAGCAACCTAAGGGGTGAAGATGGTGGGAAAGGTTCACTTGATAAACGGGTTTATATGCAAGCCAAATGAGAGATATGCAACTTCTGGTTGCAAATAAAGCTTATTTGGTTGTACATAAACGCCTGCCTCATGTACATGATGCGTGCATGTCGTGCGTCGTGCTTTTTTGAACCAAGTACAAAAGTTTTAAAGACTCGTAGAGGATAGTCTAATAGTCATCACTGAGTAAAATTTAACGACTTCAAATAATATTTTTTCTATACCAATGCGGCAATGCATGTTATGCAGCTTTTTACTAGCCTATATGATGTTACCCTGTTCAAATACTGGATATGTTTTATATCTTTGTATATCACAAGCAAATGTGCAGTTTCAATGGTGTTCCGGGAGAGGAACGGTTGCATTGGCGATCTTTCTTAGTCAAACTTGGAGCAGATAACCTTAAAGGTGTCAAGAATGAAGAACTTTGTGTTGCATGCCACAAGTATGTTGTTCTTCCTTTTTTTTTCTCTGATGTGGATGACACTTTTTTCTCCTAATATGATCAAGATTCAAGCATGGAAATTGCACATTATATTCTTGTATTTTTATGAATTGGTAGTTGCTTTTTATGACTTACAACAATTGGCTCTGGACTGGACTACATGTTCAGCTCAGTGGTTGTTTTTCTAATCAAAGAATTTTGTTAAAAATTTTCATGATTTAGTTCCCCCTTTTAAGTTTGTATTTTATTTCATTAGTTGTCTCCCTTTTGATAGTCCTTTCTTGCTTTAACATACAGCATGAGGATGTTTATCTTTATGCAACTAAAATAATTTGTAATTAAGACTATCTGCACTATGCAACATTATTGGCTTTAACATACAACTTTATACATGAAAACTGATAATTACTTATTTGACTCTCGATTTGAACTTCTCATTACACGCTGGAGGCTTGTGGAATTCATGCTTGAAATTTCAGAGGGCACATACAGTAGTCCTCCCTACTGATGTTAAAAGTTAAAATGCCTGACTGGTGCCGGCATGCTTATCAGATTGCTGATCGTGGAAATGTGGAATAGTAATTTTGAAATTAGAGGCACTTCAAATGTACACATAAATACTCTTAGAAACAATTAACACTCCATATTTATGTTCTCTGCTGTTCGTTATTTACAAAATGTTGATTATCTGTTTTACTACGGCTCAAACTTGTAGTTGTGAAGCAGTTACTACTTGGGACAGCAAGAGTTCATATTGTAAACTGACTGATGAAGTGGTTTATCAATCTGGATGACTTATATATGCATATTATATGTTCACTGTAAAATATATAAAATGCCACATGCCTTTCTGTTGTTTTCATCGGTCATTAGCTTTTCAGGTCTGTATACATTGTGTACACTGTGCTTGGACATGTCAGCATCTATCTTGTCGGCAAGGATGAGTATGATGAACTTGCCTGTAAGCATATCTTCATTTCTGTTGCTCCAACCATTCTCATTACTTTTACCATAGTCACATAAATCGCTAGATATCCTACGATCTACGATCCGGATCGTCCGTACCGATTTGCGGTACAAACGTGTTCTGGGAACGCTACAAATCGCGAATTCGGCATTAAAATTAGCGTTCCGAACAGCTAATCGATTCGTACCTGTTGATTTAGGGATCGCGAGTTGCTAATTTGCGAAACATGTTTCGTTATTCAATGGGAACATCGAATTCAAATAATTGTTCGAATAATTGATTGGAAAGTCACCAGATTTAGAGGAGATGAGCGGAAAGCAAGGAGAGCGGCAATTTCTGCTGGTTGCCGGAGACCAGGAATTGCAGCGGTGCTTTTCTGCGTTTAAGCCTTCTAGGGTTTAATTAACTTTAGGTGTTTTAACACTTAACCCCTTTATATTTTACTAGTTCACACTTAATCCCTAAAACTTGTAAACTTTACATAAAAAGTGAAAAATTAGTTTGTGTTTTCTGACATAACTCCCTCTATTTTCACTAGTTTACATTTTCTCCTTAAACTTATAAATCTATAAAAATAGAACAGAGTTTAACCGGTACATCGTACCACATTATATGGTACATCGTACCGGAGCAATCCGAAACGAGCCTCCCCCCCCCCCCCCCCCCCCAAACCCCCCGAACCGAATTTTAGGGACTAGCAAATTGCAATCCCGTTCCCGTACCGGAACGAACCGCGAACCATGTGACTATGACTTTTACAACAAAATAAACTGATGATTTTGATTGTGTTGTTTAAGAATACTTTAGATCTTTTAAAAGTTGTCAACATCTTATTTTAATCTGTGTGCCAAGTAAAAACAAAATACAATATTTATTAAACGGGTTATCAATCTTCTTTTTCTTTTTATTAAGTTATTTATTATAACTTTTAATTATAATGGTTTTTTTTGGTGAAGTGTCGGAAGCAATATTTGTTGTTACCTCAGCCATAAAAGATGTATGTGGGAAGCCACCGACAGAGCGCCTTTTTCTGGACAAGTATGGTAGAATATGCTTGTGCCTTGATGAGATTGTATGGAAGGTGAGTTCCCCTCAGTTTTTACAATTTTTCAACTCACTCTAAAAATGTGTATATGCTTGGACGAATAACCGAATTAATTACTTTGAAATGGTCAAAATAAATGACCAATTTATGTTTATTTCTGCAATACATCCCAGAATAAGTGCAACTCTTGACAGGGCACATAGATCGATAGGTTTGGCGGTTTAACAGTTCAGTTTTGATGGTTTGAAGCGTTTTTTTTATATTGTTTTTCTTCGAAGTTATTAGTCTTTATTATTAAAAGTTTGAAGTTTGAAAATGATAAAGATGTTTCATAGTCATAATACATAATTACATATATAACCATTCCAAAATTAAAAAAAAATTAATAATACAATTAATAAAAGGTAAACGATCAGTAATTCGGTGCACAGCTGGTTCCAAGTGTTAAGCCAGATTGAACTGTTAAACCGGAAAACTATCAAAATTGAATCGTGAACCGGACCATGTGGATCTCAAACCGGCTGACTTGTTTTGGTTTGGGTGGTTCAGTCGGCTTCAACAGTTTATGAACACCCCTAATAGTGATATGCTTATTCACTTCTTTTGTCGGCCATTTACTTTCAGCCCCATTTTGTTTTATCTATAAGTAGATGATAATATGGGACAAACGCTATGAAAATGAGTAATTGAGTTTAATGGACACAATGAATGGATACAAAATGGTGGGTTGCGTGACAAGTCAAAATAAGTTCGTGCATGGGGTTGGGTTGAACCCACACGTTTTGTTCCTCTTATATTTATCTTACATAGTCGGGTCAAGCATGATTATAAAAACTACTGTACAACAATAATTTAGTCTCTCTTTTATAGCGCATTTTTTTCTGGCTCAGTTGAGTTAGTAAAACATAACTCAGGTCGACCCATATATTAGTAAATTGGTTAAAGTTGCCACCAATGTTGGAAAATGAGGAAGCAAATAGCTTATAAAAAACATTTATACTAATGTTTGCTATTGATTATGAAGGGGTTGCTGGAGAACACAGACAAGGACAGAATCAAAAGGCTGATAAGGTTGAAGCCTCCAACAGAGTTCTGATCATGTCTTCTACCTCCGGTTTTATTGTGTCACCGAACCACAATGCTCCTCATAAGCTTCTTTTTAGTTTTTTGATTCCTTGTATAAAAAAGGGCAAATGTCTTCTCATGGTATGACATTTCCTTTTGTTGTTTTCTGCTCATTTTGATACTGATTTTACTCCTATGTTGTTTTTTCTTCTAAAGTTTATTGTAGAGGTTGGTGGGTTAAAATGGATTTCTCTTTATGCTTTTGGTGCGTTGGGTTTACCCGATACACATTTTTTTTTCGTCAAATCAGTGTCTTGACATTTGACTGCGAAAACTGCATTTTATTAGAACTAATCTATGTTGATCAGTTCTGTTTAAAACATAAAGGAAAACATGAATAACATACCTTTGATTGCATCAGTAGAGAATCCAGTCAGAGACGCAGCCACGGAGTTCGACAGAGTTGTCAGTTTGATCTGGTTCCTCCTTAGGGTGTAAAGTGATGATGGTGATGAACCGAGACTAGGGCAGAATCGGTTGAGGGAGAGAGAGGGACGAAATTTGATGTTAGTGTTATTAGGTTGTGTGTCTAACCTTTTACCTCTCTAATAATCTCCTTATATACACCCAAGAGGAAACCCAATTAGTTAATAAGGGTAATATGGTCCATCAACAATTACCAACTAATTATTAATAGGTTATTAATATATTTTGATCTATATTATATAAATGATAATGATGGCTACTAGATTAAATATAAATAAATAAATATTTAATCTTACATTCTCCCACTTAGCCGAATAATCATTTATCATGAGTATTAGGTTAGTCTGATCAGAAGTTAATACTCATTTTAGCCTTAAACAAGTACTATAGCAGAGAAATACAGCCGTTGAATCATTATGCGACTCAGGACCCCCATTAGTCATACTATAGCCTTAATTTAAAACCTAACAGTTATGATCAAAATATGTAAGCCCTTTAACGTTTGATTTGTATTTATAGTTGTCTATATGTCATTACACCGGCAGAACATATGTAAGAGACATACAAAATCAAACTGATGAGGAAAATTAATTAATAGTCAGTCATTCATAGTACGATATGCAGTTGTACATGGTCATCAATTAAAACCCTTCTCTTTTATGTGCACTCTTAATAAGACTTATGGGTAATAGACCTTTAGTTATAGGATCCTTAAGCATATCACGAATGTATTCGATACAAAGATTTAGTTTCCTCAATTCGTTCATAAACGAATAATTAATTGTGTATCGAAATTTAATGCAGCACCTCTCGAACAGTTACTGTTCAAGGAGACATGGTAGCTGACTTTATCACAATAAGTCTTCAAAATATTAATTATATGGAGTTAATAAACTTATGAGTCCACTGATAAATTTCCAACAACATTTAGTAACTATTGCTTTGTGATCAACAATATATTATGTCGTTATAACTTATGTTGTTATCAGTTTATTATGACTCCTCCATGAAATAGGTTTTGTCTGTTGACATAAAGATATACCCGAAATTACATTTGTCATCTTTGAATATTACAAAGTTATAGTAATAATAAACCGGTTTGAGTTATCACTTCTTCTTTAAATCATAGTCTCTCGTTTCTTTTAAAGATATTGTAATACTCTATTAAATGCTTCACATTAATCTAGACATATCTAGTGTGTTGCAATGTGAGTAATATCTAAACGAGTATAGACTTAAACTTACATAAGGCTTCTAATTAATGAAGCATAAGTAAATAATCTCATTTATCCTATTATCCTCTAAAGGAGAGCAGTATTGTTTGTTACATATGTAAGGACCAATTTAATGTTAAACTTATGGAATGGAAGTAATGTTCCATTTGGTCTATCTCAACATGTTATGATATCTATTATGTAAGAGATATCTCTGAGATCTATTATATCAAAGTTTGTGTTAACAATGCTTTGACTTATGTAACATCTACTTGTCAAAAGAATATCATCTATATAGACAAGTTTATCTTAGTTGCTCCCACTCATCTTGAGGTAGGTACATTATTCCACTTGGTTGTTGATGAAAATAATTGTGTTAAGATTTCATCATATTATGATGTTTGCTTTAAACCATACATGGATTTTATTGGCTTACAAATAAAGTGTTCTTTAACCTTCAGTTAGGAACTTTAGGTTGTTATCTAATGAACATGTAAATGTGTCAACCATTTGTTAGGAAAATTGTTTTAATGTTCATCTAATGTAGCTCAAAACTATTATAAGCTACTAGAACAGTGATGATCCTAAAAGAAATCTTTTGTTAGATATGTAATAAAGATTCTTTAATAATATATCTCTTCCTGAGTATAACCTTTGACAATCAATCATGCTTCTTTGTGTCTTAACGTTTATATATTAGGATTTGGTTTAGTTATGAACACTCTTAAGCAATTCAATGAAATCCCAAACGTTATGCGAACACATAAAATCAGTTTTACTAGAAAACTATTTTATTCAATTCAGAAGATTGATTGACACTAATGGCTTAATTAGAAGAGATAGGATCAGTAAACTTTTCCAAAATCCATTTCAACTTCAGTTAGGGAGGTTATGTAATCATCAAAGTTAGTAGGTTTTAAACCTAGATGACCTCCTGAGTTGATTATAGGGTTTGTTAGAAGTTTTTGTTAGAAGTTTCAGTTTTATGGATTAGCTCTTGATTAGGTTGCTATCATTTTAAGGACTCTAAGTTTGTAAGAGAGTTGGTGCAGTATGGTGTACAAGAGGTGTAATCGGAGTTAAATTTGGAGTGAAATTTAATGACACTCTTCCCCCCGCCTCTTGTATTCCTTGCAAGTCGTGATAAGAACTTTGACTGCTCCCACTGACCTTAGAAAACTTTAGGAACTCAGCATGCTTAGGGTCAATATTTAACGACCAAACAAATTCTAATAGAGAAAACATATAATAGAGAAAACATATTAGTGACATTAGTCATTGTAGTTTCTCTTGTTGAGGATTATGTTAGTTTAGGTAAGAAATCTAAGTGTGCCCACAATTAAGCAACAATGAAACTTTTGTAAGAGTAGCTTTAGATTTTAAGGAGACAAGTTATGATAGAACAGTGTCAAGATGGAGCAGTGTCTTGTTCAAGAGGTGTAAATTGAAGTAATGTAAAAATTTCACTCCCCCACCTCTTGCAACTATTGCAAGTTGTTCTAAAACACTTAATGCTCCCACTGATCTTTTAATATCTCTAGAATGCTACAAGAGAAGTTTCAATTAAGTATGTGACGTGGGAACCTATCATATATATATGTTAGACTTTACTTGATTTTCTTAATGTCCAGATGTCACAAAAACTTAGGGACATATTTAATAGAAATCATGTTAAGCACATATATGAGTAGATTTCTTTAAGACCATGGGCCATATGAGACTAATTTAGATACAAGCAGATAGTCTTTAATTGATAAATGAATTATGTCTGAATATTCCATTAGGAATAAGTTCCACTAATGTCAGTGAATGACTTAAGATGGACCCATACTTATTCCTTAAGTAAAGTCATATTTAGGGCTTTAACGTCATGATTTAAAATCACTTAGAATGAGATTAGATGAAAAATCATCCTCATTAACCATGTCATGATTTCTCATGAATTTTGGTTATGATGGATGAAATTTGTAAGTCTCATTTTCCTTTTGTCAAATTCTCATTTGCATGATGACAAAAGTTGTGAAAGTGTGAGGTATCATCTAGTTTTATCTTAATAATGTTTCAATCCAGATATTTAGAACAAATAAAATGAGAGTTTAAGGTAAGTGTGACTTTATGTTGACTATGCAAAACTTCACAACCTTCATAACATTGCTTAATTATGATACTATATTCTGATTAATACTCAGAATTTGTAAGGTATCGAATAGCTTTGTTAGAAGACTGCCTATTATAGTTCTTATAGCCTTAACATTTAATTTTGTCACTAACTCTCATGTTAGTTATTTGTTAACTTCTGGTAAGGAAACATTTAAAAAACTAGAGTCAACTAATCATGTATTAATAGGAATATTACAATTAGTAGACTTAAATATCTTTAATAAGTGACTATCTAATTAATTCATCCAACTGTTCTTTAGAATAATGGATAGTCTCGTTGCTTATGTCTAGTCGAAAGACATAATGATGCATTGAGATTTTCCCTTTAAGAACCTTAGAGGTGGAATTAACAGTTGTAATTTGTCTATGGACCTGAGAACAATCCTCTTTTAAGGTTTAAGTGGTTATAAGGTGAGTAACAACTTATTTTCCAGCTTTAAACATTTATTTCTTTGTACATATGTTGCTTATCAACACACTCATTATACTTTGGTATGTTTGAGTGTTATAGTTGATTTATAAGGCATCAAATTGTACAAGTGAAAGTCTTAATATGTAATGTACTGGAAAATGTACTTATTTCCATGCGTAAGCCCTTAACTTTATGGGTCATGGTATTGTACATTATTATGTATTCACATATACCACTTAACTTTATAGTTTAGAATTATAAAAGAAGGCATGCATGTTGGGAGTTCTAGTGATTATTCCATATATATAAGAGATTAGCCTTAGGAAAGACTTAATCTGAAACAACTTTAGTGATAGCATTATGTTAGAGAGTTCTTGATTATCATAAGAGACATCATGTTCGATTTGTCCTAATCATCATGCTCTAATTTTCTTCTTTATAATCTTTATCAGAAGAGAGCAATAGGATTATCGTGTCTTAAGAAATAATCAAGGATTTAATTTAAGAGCTAATTCTAATAGAAACTTTAAATAAAGCAAACATTTTAGGTTTAGGAATCAAAGTGGATGAGATATATGTAGAAGTAAATTACAGTGAGTAAAAATTATGGGTACTAAAAAAAATAAGACAGACGAAATGATCATAAAATTAATTAAGGATCATTAATATAAGGATCATTATGTGAAGAAATTGTGATATGTCTATTACTAACATCAAAATAATAGACTTAGTAAAATTCTACTTAAACAAAGACAAATCAGCTTTGGCCAGAAGTGTAATCATTTAAGTATGTGTGCAAAGTAATCGTGACAAATCAGCTTTGGCCAGAAATGAGACAATCACTTTAGTTATGCACTTGTCAAGCATGCTAAACATAAATGAATTAAATCAGCTTTGGCCAGAATTAAGACATTTCACGTTTGTAATGCATACTTAACATAGCTTTTATAATACTTGAACAATAAATAGATGTATTAAATCAGCTTTGGCCAGAATTAATATATCAGAAGCTCATTCAAGTTAAGCTAGTTTGGTTTTGTAAAACATTATTTGATCCTTATTAATTAATTAAGTATAAACAAAACCAAGTATTTAATAGCAAAACCACCTGTTAGCGCGGATCGAGTTGTGATGAGTGCGGTTGCGAGTCGCAATCTTAGTTTCGAGTCGCAATCCCAGTCTCGAGTTGTGATGAGTGCGGTTGCGAGTCGCAATCTTAGTCTCGAGTTATGATGAGTGCGGTTGCGAGTCGCAATCTTAGTCTCGAGTTATGATGAATGCGGTTGCGAGTCGCAATCTCGTGGTTGCGAGTCGCAATCTCGTGGTTGCGAGTCGCAATCTTAGTCTCGAGTTGTGATGATTGTGGTTGTGAGTCGCAACCTTAGTCTCGAGTCGTGATCTCTGTTAACAGCTGCTGATTGTGATAAAACTGAAACTCGAAATTTAAGGGATTTGGGATAGTATTTCCTGTTTTAATCATGATCTAAACTTATCAAGGATTTCGAAAATAATAACTGATTATCTCTTTAACAGTTTTCGAAAATTTAATAGATAAAATTTAGATCAAACATTAGAAAAACATCCACTAATCCAAATTAGATTCCAAAATAATGGAATTTTCGAGTTTTTATTTAGAACAGTTGATGAACCCTAAGAAAAATAAGAACATAATCTGGAAATCCGAAACCTGATTTTAATGGTCATGATAAGGATTTCGTGACAATACGTTTAACCTTTATGATTCCGAGTCAATTATTCAAATAACAGTTTCCGAAAACAGGGATTTCGGCCACAATGAAACCCGAAAACAGTCTTTGATTTTAATGCTTTAAAACTTCCGTTTTCCAGATTTTGATCCGAGAATAATGGATACGAAAAACAGAACTGATTTATCAACATATGCTCTGATACCACATGTTGATCAGTTCTGTTTAAAACATAAAGGAAAACATGAATAACATACCTTTGATTGCATCAGTAGAGAATCCAGTCAGAGACGCAGCCACGGAGTTCGACAGAGTTGTCAGTTTGATCTGGTTCCTCCTTAGGGTGTAAAGTGATGATGGTGATGAACCGAGACTAGGGCAGAATCGGTTGAGGGAGAGAGAGGGACGAAATTTGATGTTAGTGTTATTAGGTTGTGTGTCTAACCTTTTACCTCTCTAATAATCTCCTTATATACACCCAAGAGGAAACCCAATTAGTTAATAAGGGTAATATGGTCCATCAACAATTACCAACTAATTATTAATAGGTTATTAATATATTTTGATCTATATTATATAAATGATAATGATGGCTACTAGATTAAATATAAATAAATAAATATTTAATCTTACAATCTAATTTTTGAATTGTTTGGATTCGAAAATCTTGAAAATAATAACTGTAAACTCATTATAAGGGAAAAGATCAAATAGGAAGATTAATTTTGCTAGGAAGGATAGGAAGCAATGAGGGGATGACATGTGGCAACAATTAAAATAAAGAAAAAGGGTATTTTAGTCAATCCAACCCTTTCTTCTTCATTTTCAAAACCCAGTAACTTCAAAACCCACCATTTTCAAAACCCACCATCTTCAACCATTTCTTCACTTTCTATCTCAATAATCACTACATTATAGTGCGATTTTCATCACCAATCAATGATTCAAACACCCGATCAACGTGTTCTTCAGCTTTTTTGAAGAAAACCCAGTTTAAATTCATACAAAATCTCATTTTTTCCGGTGATTTTGAAGATAATTACTCGATTCGTTCGATTCGAGAGCTGATAAGTGTTTCAATCATTCAAAATTCGTCAATTGTTGAAGAAATCACTTCGATCCAGGTAACAAATTCTTTAATTTCATTTTTATGAACTGGGTTTTTGATTTAGTCATTGCGTTTTACGATCTTGGCGGGGGTCCGGGGGCGGCAGCCCCCGGTAGCGGGGTCCCAGGGGCGGCAGCCCCTGGCGGGGTCCAAGGGTCAGCTCGGAAATTTTTTTTTTTCGATTAAATTGCTGTACTAAAAACGCATCAGAAAAATTAATTTTCCAGAAATTGGCTCATTTCGAAGACAGTAATTCGTAGACAATTCAGACAGTTCACAGACAATTCACAGACAGTTCTCAGACAGTTTTATGTGTCCATTGCGTTTTAGAAATAAGAGAGTTTTATGTGTTTTCTAGCTATGGCGTTTTAGAAAAAACACATTTTTAAGTGTTTTTAGTTATTGCGTTTTAGGTAAAACACATTTTTGAAGTGTTTTTAGTCATTGCGTTTTAGGTAGAACATATTTTTAGGTGTTTTCAGTCCATTGCGTTTTAGAATGAGTAATTTTTAAGTGTTTTCTGGCCATTGCGTTTTACAAATAAGACATTTCTTTGTGTTTTTTGTGCATTGCGTTTTAGGTAAAACACATTTTTATGTGTTTTTGGTGCATTGCGTTTTAGGTAAACACATTTTTATGGGTTTTTAGTCCATTGCGTTTTATAAAGTACATTTTCTTTTGAGTTTTTAGGCTATTGCGTTTTAGAAATAAAACATTTCTTTGTGTTTTCTGGCCATTGCGTTTTACAAATAAGTCATTTCTATGTGTTTTTGGTGCATTGCGTTTTAGAAAAATGTCATTTTTAAGGTTTTTTTTTTCATTGCGTTTTACAATACTGGGGGTTTTTCTATTGCGTTTTACGCAACTGGGTTTTAATTTTTTTTTTTTCAAAATATAGCAATAGTATACTCGTTTTAAAGATAAAAAAACGCTCGTTTTTTTGGTGCAATTTTTATAAAAAAATAATGTCGTATGAAAGAGTTATTAACGTTTAAAAAATGGGGGGAATTGGAGGAGAGAGAAACTATTGGCTTACTTGACTAGAATGCCCCTGAAAAAAGTCACGCGCCTCTTTTCTTACTTTCAATTTCCCTGATTTAATCTTAGCCCTTGATTAACTTAATGGATGGTCAAGATCACTTCCTAGCCTTCCTAGCCAAATTAACTTCCTATTGTATCTCCACCCCTCATTATAATACTTGAATTACAAGACTAGTTATAAGTTATCGTATTAGACCAGTTACTCTATTATCATATTTAGAAGGTGCATATTACAATCTCTTTACTTTTCAAGGTACATGTTCCACATCTTTAGCTTGTAGGTAGATGTGACAACTCGTATTTCAGAACCTGTCTTGTGTTTAATGTAACGTGTATAAACTCTATATGACAAGTTGATATGTTGGTTTTAATGCATATGTGTTACGTGTTATGTGATCTTGTGTAATGTATGTATGTAATCGCACAAGCCCTATTCGGGCCACGCTCTTGTACTCGAACCATAAGGGTGGCCCATGAAGGGTTCGGCCCACTCCCTTAGTTCAAATAACCCCTAGCGTGTGAGTATAAATTCTACACTTCACCAAAACACACAAAGTTTAGCAAACCCTAAGCCTCTCCCTCTCCCTCTCAAACTCGACAGCCAACATCCCTTTCTCTTGAAGCTTTCTTGTTCGGATCATCCTTGTTCTACCTTCTAATCGGTTAGTGTTTCATGGTTATTGTTTTGTTAAATGGTATTATGATTCCATGAGTTGATATGATAGCTAGGGTTGTTAGTATGAATGATGAATGATTTCTGATGTTGTGTTACGGTATGAATAAATTATACATATATATATATATATATAGGGTGGGGTTCGGCTACAAAGTCTAGTTTTCCTACAAAGTGTACAAAGTCATAAAACACCACAATTTCAGTCATAAAACACACTCAAAACCCACAAATAACAAAGTGAAGATCACAAAAACACAATATCAAAACCCTAACAGTCCATAAAAACTTCAAACACTCCATCGTAGAAACTATGAATATAAAACACAACATGATAATCAACATAAAGCACACTAATGTTAGTCATTCGATAATCAAAGCCTTGTCATCCAAAACACAACATAAAACCCACAAATATAGCGTTTTAGTAATCTACTTTGTTATTTGTGGGTTTTGAGTGTGTTTTATGTTTGGTAGTATGGTGTTTTATGACTTTTTACACTTTGTAGGAAAAATGGACTTTGTAGCCAACTCCCACCATATATATATATATATATATATATATATATATATATATATAGGGTAAGGATAGTGTAAAAAGGGCCTAAAGTGTGAGAAGTGTATTATAACACTATATATAATATTATATAACACCATATAAACACCGTATAACAATATGTAACACCATATAATACCATATAACACTATGTAACACTATATATCATTATATAACAAATATAACACTATACATCTATCATAGACATGCTATCAGACAACCTATAGTGTTATATTTGTTATATAATGATATATAGTGTTACATAATGTTATATGGTATTATATGGTGTTACATATTGTTATACGGTGTTTATATGGTGTTATATAGTATTATATATAGTGTTATAATACACTTCTCACACTTTGAGCACTTTTTACAGGATCCTCTACCTATATATATATATAATTGGTTGATGCTTTCAAATGATCGAACCGAACCTATATGATAATTGTGAAACTAGTGTTGATTTGGAATTAGGGTTTATGTAAATCGGATTGTATGCTATTGATCTAAGAACCGAATGGATGCAATGAAATCGGTTGTGTGTATGTGTTCGGGTTTAAGGCATGATCGAGTATGTTTTGAATATGATTAGAATTCATATGAATTGTGTGATGAGAACCATGATTTGATCGATTAAAGTAGAGATGGAAACTGTTAGTGATGATTTAATTGAATGGATGAGAATTAGGAAGTTGTTGTAACTGATAGCATGATTTTAGGAGAATCACTTAACCAATCGCACAAGTCTGTTGGTCGCACAAGATCAGATCACACAAGACCTGATCTGACCGCACAAGGTGCATCGCACAAAACGGGGTACAGTCACATAAAGTACAGTGTACAACTAGATCATGCATGATCGCACAAGATTTGTGGATCGCACAAGGCAGTGTCGATCGCACAAGTCTTGGGCCTTACACAGTGCTTAGATTTAATTTATGTTATTGGGCCGAATGGCCTAACCCAGTCACACAACCTAATTGGATCGCACAAGTCGTCCGGATCGCACAAGTCATCCGGACCGCACAAGATCAACGTGTGTTTGTTTGGGCCGTGTATATATGTTTGGAACTTTAAATGTTTGGGCCGGGCTTATGTTGGATCGCACAACATGCTGTGGATCGCACAAGGTTGTGCTGATCGCACAACATGTTGGGCCGAGTTATGTTTGAGCTTCATGTGTACTAAACAGTTATCGTTTAACGTGTTCTTTGGGTATGCCATGATCGTTATGTGCTAGTAACCTGTTAGTTCTGTGTAAACGTATGTGCACTACTTGAATCTAGACCTGACTTGTATGGTAACCATGTTAGGACGTGGTTGACCCCTAGCAACTCGATTGACCTTTCGTTTATCTGCCAAGCTAACCTAAGGTGAGTTCACACTTCTCTACAAAGCATGGGATTCCCAGGGGTTGGGAATGGGTTAAGGAATAGGGATTCCTCGTCCTGTTGGGATGTGTTCAGGAATGTGAATTCCTCGTCCTGTTGAGACGAATTTAGATTTACTAGACTAGAACTCTATCAACGAAGTCCCTCCTTTTATATCGACTTAATCGCCGAGGCCAATGGCGAACGGGTCATTAGTTATATAGCGCTATTAGGTTTTACAAACCTCACACCGTGCCGTAGAGGACGGGCGTGGACTAGTGGACTATGGCACGTCAGTGATGATAGACACCGACGCTAGGGCACATAAACATGACGAACGTTAGTAGTCGATATGGTAACGAGTCTGGTAGTTTAAACATTGGTAGCCCCCACGGCCGAAGTGCCGGGCTGGATAGCCAAGGATTGAGAACATGGGGTAGCCCCCACGGCTGGAATGGTCGAAGTGAAAAATGGGTTAACAAGTGAACGTTTTTGAAAATATGGGGTAACCCCCACGGCTAGATAGCTGGTTAAGATTAAACTATGTTTTTGGAACAACTCTAAAATGGACAACCAACTGTGAACTCGCTCAACTTTGTTGTTGACTCGTTACTACATGCTTTGCAGGTCACTAGGTTTAGCAGGAGCTTGCATGGGGAAGAGTCGTTGTGGAACATGGACATTGAGTGTTCATGATAAACTTAAATACTCTGAATTTATGATTTGGGTTTTGAACTATTTGCTTCCGCTGATAACTTAGACTTATTAAATAGTTTATGGACACCAATTATATTGTGTGGTTGAACTTTTAATTACTTTACTATACTGTTCAATATGATTGGTGACTCGATCCTGGTCAGTCATGCTTCCAAGTGGTGATATTCCGCATGTGGATTTTGGGGGTGTGACAGATTGGTATCAGGGCCATTAGTTATAGTGAACTTGGTTTTAAAAAGGGGGAAAAGCTTTTTGGTAAAACCAGACTATAACCTGTACAGTGCTCGACGATCCACAACGACGCTTCGCTCCACGTGCAATGCTCAACACTATAGGTGATATGATTTATGTTTATATTGCCTACTTGCTAGTTACATAGTACATTGCTCATGGTATGCTTAGTTAGTATAACAACTGTTGCTTGAACTCTGTGTGCTTACTCTCTTCTGTCCCTCCACATTTACACACATGCGCGACACTTTTCTTACTTGTGTTTTCTTCGGTGTGAAGATCATGAGTGGACGTCTGAATTTGACTCAAGCCCAGTTGACAGCTCTAATCAATGAACGAGTTGCCGAGGCACTCGCAGCTGTCCCTGCAGGAGGTCAGCCTGCTCAGCCTCCCGTGTGTACGTTCAAGACCTTTATGGACTGTAGACCTAGTACCTTCAGTGGTACAGAAGGAGCTGTAGGTCTCCTCCACTGGTTTGAGAAGCTCGAATCTGTCTTCAAGATGTGTGAATGCCCTGAGGCTCGTAGGGTAAAGTTTGCTACTGCAACACTCGAGGGTGTTGGGTTAACCTGGTGGAAAGCGCAGGTTCAACTGTTAGGGCTGGCGGTTGCTAATGCCATCCCATGGAACGGTTTCAAAGAACTGATCAAAGAAGAGTACTGTAGTCGTGACGACATCCACAAGCTAGAGGTGGAATTTTTCAATTTGAAGATGTCGGGGTCCGAAATCGAAGCATATACGAAGAGATCAAACGAGCTGGCTATCTTGTGTCCTACTATGGTAGACCCTCCCATGAAACGTATCGAGCTGTATCTCAAGGGTTTGGTGCCAAAAATTCAAAGTCACGTGACCTCAGCTAATCTTGGCACCATTCAGCAAATCATCAAGTTGGCTCATCGTCTCACTGATCAGGCGGTGGAGCAGAACAGGTTACCAAAGCGTATTGGTGCTACTACTTCTGATACTCCCAGTGACAACAAGCGTAAATGGGATGGAACTTCAAGCAAAGATTCAACTTCTGTTCAATCTCAGTCACAGCAGCGAAGGACTGAGGAATATAGGAGCCCCAGTCAGCAGTCTTCTGGAAGTCAAGGGCAGGGTAGATACAAGGGGAATCACCCCAAATGTAATCGCTGTAACTTGCACCATAGCGGACCATGTAGTAGAGGCAGCTGTCATCGGTGCAACAAGCCGGGTCACATTGCAAGAGATTGTAGGAGTCAGCTTCCCGCGAATCAGAATCGGCAACAACAGCGAGCCCCACCAAACCAACGCCAGCATTAGCAACAACAGCAAGGTAACAACAAAGGGTGTTTTCAATGTGATGCTGAAGGCCACTTCAAGAGAGACTGTCCCCAGCTAAACCAGAATCAGAACAACAACAATAATAACAACCAGGGGAATGGAAACAACGGGGGTAACAACGGCAATGACGCCAGGGGTCATGTTTTTGTGATTGGACAAGGTGATGCAAGGAACGATCCCAACGTCGTGACGGGTAAGTTCCTACTGGACGACTTTTATGTTACTATTTTATTTGATTCGGATGCCGATACTAGCTACGTGTCCTTAAAAGTTAGTCAAATGCTAAAGCGTACCCCAACACTTTTGAACACCAAGCACACTGTAGAGCTAGCTAATGGTAAGAGTTTAGAGGGCACACACGTAGTCAAGGGTTGTAATCTTGTTCTTGCTGGTCAGACCTTCTCTATCGACCTCATTCCTATCGTTCTGGGTAGTTTCGACGTTGTCATTGGGATGGATTGGTTATCCCAACACCAAGCAGAGATTCTTTGCAACGAGAAGATTGTCCGTATTCCCCGTTCAGGTGATGAACCTCTCGTGATTCGTGGTGACAAGAGTGGTGCGGTCGTGAGCATCATCTCTTTCCTTAAGGCCCAGAAGTTTTTGCGGAAGGGCCACACTGCTATTCTGGCTCTCGTTACTGATACCTCGACGAAGGAGAAGAAGATAGAAGATTTTTCGATTGTGCGCGACTTTCCTGAGGTATTCCCTGAGGAATTACCTGGTCTTCCGCCCCACCGTCAGGTTGAATTCCAAATTGAGCTAACACCTGGAGCAGCGCCCATAGCTCGAGCACCTTATCGTTTAGCCCCATCAGAACCAGAAGAGTTGTCTACGCAACTAAAAGAGCTCTTGGATAAAGGTTTTATTCGTCCTAGCTCTTCGCCCTAGGGAGCTCCAGTGCTATTCGTGAAGAAAAAAGACGGTACCTTCAGAATGTGTATTGACTATCGCGAACTCAACAAGATGACTGTGAAGAATCACTATCCTCTTCCACGCATTGATGACCTATTCGACCAGCTGCAGGGGTCGAGCTTCTATTCAAAGATTGATCTGAGATCGGGATAACACCAGCTAAGAGTCCGAGAAGAGGACGTCTCCAAAACAGCCTTTAGTACTCGTTATGGACACTACGAGTTTTTGGTCATGCCTTTTGGGCTGACAAACGCACCTGTGGTCTTCATGGACCTTATGAACCGAGTGTGTAAACCTTACCTGGATAAGTTCGTTATAGTTTTCATCGACGACATCCTGATCTATTCTAAGAGTCAGGAGGAACACGAGCAGCATCTACGACTTATTTTGGAACTCCTTCGAACAGAACAGCTTTATGCTAAGTTTTCGAAATGTGACTTCTGGCTTCGCGAAGTCCATTTCCTAGGCCACGTGGTAAACAAGGATGGGATTCATGTTGATCCATCCAAAGTCGACTCGATCAAGAACTGGCCTGCACCCCGTACACCAACAGAAATCCGCCAATTCTTGGGTTTGGCAGGTTATTACAGAAGGTTTATCAAGGATTTCTCCAAAATTGCGCAACCTCTCACTTTGCTAACTCAGAAGGGTGTCACCTATCGTTGGGGTGATGCACAGGAAACTGCGTTTCAACACTTAAAGGATAGACTGTGTAGCGCACCTATTCTCTCATTGCCTGAAGACACAGACGATTTTGTGGTCTATTGCGACGCGTCCTGTAACACCCCAAAAACGGGTTTGGTAATCAAACCGCGTTAATAGTAATGACGGGTAAAATACCGTTAGTGGTAAAAATCAACCCGGTAAATATTAGGAATTTAAATAAATAAACTTAATATTAATTGGAAAGAAGATAAATACTTTAAGAAAACAAAGTATATAAAAATGCCCGAGTTAACGGGACTTAAAATAAAACGGGTTATGACTTCCCGAACCCGCTAACTGACTAGGAATATTAACCTAGTTAGTTATGTGTTGTTAGTATAATAAAGGAAACTTGAAATAGTTAAACCTTTTATAAAAACAAAACTTGAGGGGTCAAAATTGTTAAAAAGGAAACAAAATTTTATTTAATAAAAATTAAAAACACAACACACACATAGTGTGTGTGTGTGTGTGTCGACCTCCAGGCGACCAAACAAGGGGAAAACCCTAGTTCTTCCTAAAATCGCCAAATTGAAGAGTGAATCAGAGCCAAATCGTATGCATGAACACATAAAAACAATCACCAAGCTTATGGGATCATAAGGTATGTCAAATTTTTGATATTTATGAAGTTGAGATTTTGATGAACTTATGAGAAATCAAAATTCAAGCTTGAATGATTGATGTTTGGGTGAAACTAGGATGAATTCGTGTTTAGAAACAAACCCTAGTTGAAAAACTTGATGAATTAGTATTAAAGACTAGGGATTTGATGATTACTCTTACATGTGCTAAGTGGGTTTTGACTAAATTCGTGTATGTGATGCTTTTAGGGGTTTTGATTGCTAAGAATAAGTGTTATAATGTCATAAACATGTTCAAATTGAAAGCTGAATTCAAACAGCTTCTGATTAGAATTTACAGCAGACTTGTATTGGCTGTAACCTGGACAAAACGTGACAAAAACATGTGTTTCTTGAGTCTAAAATGTAATTCCAAGAAATATCTTTAAAACCCCACTGGAATCGCATTTTTTCGACGAAAATTGAGCGTTTTATGAATTTTTCCGTAGCAAAGGTTCAAGCTGCGTTTTCTGGCAGAATTTGCAGCCCATTACGAATGTCATAACTCAATTTAGAAATGGAGTTATGATCTCAAATCCTTACTGTAGAAAGTTTTAAGTGATTACAAAAATCGCCAATTGGAATTTCGTCAATCGGATAAACGAGGAATTTTAAATGAATTTTTCCGTAAGCGGCAGTCAGAAGTGACGAATCTGATTGCAGCTTAGTAAATGATTTTTTACGAATTTTTGGTAAAAAGTTAGATCTTGAAATTTTAACACAAGGTCTAACCCTCTGAGAGGTACGCCACATAAAAAGATCATAATTTTTGAAGACTTGTAAACAGGTTAAACAAGTCACCAAAAACAGCCATTTTCAGTGATATAAAATGCCTAAATTAAATCACGGTCTAATTGGTGTGGAAAAACTAGAATTTTTTAAAAGTTCGGATGAAAATGTCTAAGTGGGTTCAATGAACCAAATGTGCGTTTGAATATGTTAATAGATAAATTGACTTTTAGGAAGTCAAACTGACCAATGATTTGATCGAGTGATAAATTTGACATAAGACCCGTAAGGTGGGGTAGTCATAATTGATAATGACTAATCTAACCGTCTTACGAATTATGATGATAGTTTGACGCCTAACGAGCTAGGTGGAAGCTTGATGAGATAGCGGGTCAAACAAATCAAGAAGGAAAGGAAAAGCGTGGTTCGGATCTGAGGTAAGTAAAGCTTACACCCAATCGTAGTATACGTATTTATTTTATAAGTGATAAATACAATAACGGACTATATTCGAAATATGGGGTCCGATCCGAAATGAAATGAAATGAATCGGAACGAATACGAATGATAAAAATCATGGTAAATGGCAAAAAGGGGTGAAACGGTAAAGTAGTTATGAAAGGACTTAGATAAAATGAGTTTTTGGAACAGCTACTTTATAAGTAATTCTAAAAGAATAAAAAAGGGTAAGACGATGATTTAGTCAAGTTTAAATGGATCAAAGTTGAAGTTTAAAACGACACCAAGTGGCATAAGCCATGTTGGGTAAATGTGTAAGAAACGGATTTAAGACACCTAACTAATTGGTGAAGAATCCGAAATGAATTACTTAACGGAATGGTAAATAAATACCATTCATATATAAGCACAAAATGTTTGGTCGTTAGACCAAACGGGTCAAATGGTAAGTTGATACCATTTGACAATTTACGACTAATAAATGTTTGTCGAGTCTTAAGCTCACAGGATAAAACGACTTGAGAAATAGCGATGCGATGAATTAGCCATTTATTTGATACAAGGTATTAAAACGGGTCAATATGTTGACCCGAACCAGGTACGCATATTTTGAGTTATAGTTAATAGTAATATGTTGGTCAAATATTAGCGAAAGCCCTTCGTCGTAAAATAAGGGACTGAAATTGACCAAACAACCCCTGAATGCTAAAAGGGGTAAACGGTGCTTACGAGCCGTTTAAGAACATGTATTATGATCATGTAAGTTATAGATAAGTATACAGTAGATTGTGCATAACGAAAGGAAAAGACTAAAACTTAAAAGGGTCTAAATCTTCGAAACGGGTCAAAATGAATTACGCGCGTAACTTTGGAGATTGCCGTGTAATGCACAAAAGTTATGAATCCAAGTTAGAGGTTTTGAGTGAAATACTTGGTATAGGCTTTATGATAAATTGGAAACAAGTTTGGAGGTTTTAAACACAAACGGGTCAAGATGTTAATTTTGAACAATAAGCCGAATACTTAGAAATCTAGAATTTTATTAGTTTGAATGTCGAATTTTAACTCCATGTGATGGAGAATTAAATTACGAACGCGTAGGAAAAAGAATCACGCAAAACGGATAAGTAGAATGAAAGTTATGGCATTTTAAAGTCCGTTTTTGGATTAAAACCATAGCTGGGCGAAAACGCAGGTTTCAGCAACAAACCTGCTGGAAAATGCCATCCCTCGCGCCACGCGACAGGATCACTTAGATCCGGCGCGACACGCGAGAGCCTTCGCGACACGCGACAGAGTGAAGGGTGTCTGGCGCGACACGCGACGGGACCAAATCTGAAATTTTATTTTATTTTTCATGATTCGATGCTGGAACTTGTTTATACGCGCTATATCAATGTCAAAACTAACATTTTAAGTGGTTTTGACTTTAGGTAATGTTGGGAATGTTCCGGATAGCGATCAAGCATACTTTGAACAACTGAACACGATCAATTTACAAGCTTCCTCACATTATTACGTCGTCGTTTTGAACGACGAATTCAATTACATCATGTAGTAAACTTTTAAATTGTAAAAGTTTTTATTAAACCCGCATTTTTATATGTATGTGTATTCGTAAATACACATTTAATTGTCGATATTGTACGAAAACTGTTAAATAATAATAATAATAATAAGGGTGCTACAAGTTGGTAATCAGAGCTCAAGGTTAAAAGAGTAAGTGTGTTCGGTTCGAGGCTTGATCACAAATCCGGTAAGTACAAGTATGTTAGTGGTTTAGCATGTTAATGTGTTGTGAACAACACATAGGGTTATTGTGTAATACACGTTACACCAATCAAATCGATAAAGGGTAGATATAGTCAACGAAATTACGTGTGTTGACAAGTATAGTGGAAAAGCCTTGTATTATAATACGGGCGATTGTTGATGTCGACATTACTAACTTTTATGAATGTTTTAATTGAAGGACACTCGCATCCGAAGATGAAGAGAGTTGAACGAATTGCGGATATGACGGTGGAACGGTCCGAGGTATGACGAGCAGAGCATACTCATCAAGGACCTAAATCGCGTAATGATCGCGAACAAGGTAAAATAGCAAGGAAAGCCCATTGGGGCAAGCATTTACAGGTGCACATTTTAAATTTATTGCACGTATAGTAATATGCAACAAATACGTAGAGACTGACCGTTGCATATGTAGATTAAAAACTTGGAAAAACCTGAATAGAATACCTATCCAGGATATTATTTCCAAGAAAAATAAGTAGAGGTATTACTTACATGGGGTGTAATGTGAAAATTATAAAAAGGTCATGTATGCCAGGTGTTGATCGCTTACTCTGGCCAAGTAAGTAGTGAACACGTGGTACCATGAACTTTCTATGATGGACATATTTATATCCGATGTAGTAAGGACGAGGTGAATGGGACAAATTAAAAAGTACCCAAATGAAACAAATGAACAAAATGCTTGATAATGATGTAAACGCACAGCCGGGTGACGGAAGCGTATTACATTAGAGTAATGAGCCCGAGAGAAGGGACAAAGATTACTATAAATGATGTTATAAGTAAATGACCTAAAAATTTTTTTTTTTCATGAAAATAAGTCATTTTGGACGAAAGAGCCATGGTTGACAAAATGGGCAAGTAAAACCAAAGTATAGATGATCCGCCGGGTCATAAAAACAAAGGTGTTGCCCACACGAAAAAGATAATCAAGGTTGTTAACTTTAGTCATAGTAAAGCAAGGATAACGATGATAATCGTCACTCATAATTAATAAGGCCGCCAATGGTGGTCAAGTAAAGAATAAAAGACATGGTCGAATAAAAGCGACGGATTTCGCTAAGATAACCAAGTAAATCGAAACGAAGTCTTAATGCATACTGATCGATGTCGTTTGGTCGGTCAAAAAAATATTTATAAAAAGTTCCTAAATACCTTAACAAGTTAGGGTAAATAGGGTGTCGGTCCACGAGGAGTATGTGGTCAGAATTGGTTTTCTATCTAAATTAACTAAATAAAATAATTAATTGATTGGTTTGGTTGTTTTTTAGAAAATAAAGTCTAAACTAACGTTATATAGAAAACAATAGTGGTAAAGGTAACCTCCTCCAAACTTCAGGTTCTAGGTTTACAAAATCTCAGTTTAATTCAATAATTGACACCACATAGACATAGCGTGGGAAAGTTGATTAGTTTGATTGGTTACTGAAAACGGGTCTTTGTCATCAGATCTCTTATAAGTCAATTAACCCTATTCACTAGCGTGAATCAACCTACTCTATGTCACCCAATCCGCTACAAGGTTTTGTCATCAACCGAACAAATTGTAAAGTAAGGACTCAAAAACACAAGCAAATAGTTCAAACAAAATCAACACATCAAATTACTTATAAAGGTTTGTCAATCCAAAAGTAATTCCAAACATGAATAAAACTGAAATTAAATAAAACCTAACTGAACCATCTGTCTGGAGGAAGCCACGTATGATTTAGCCGCTCATGATGCTTGTCCGATCAAAAGCTTGGTAAGAGATTGAAGGCATGATGACTTCGGTAGTTGGTGATGGATGTACGGATGATTAATGGTGAAGATGTTGTTCGAGCGTTTGAGAGCCACCCCCAAAACAAAATAAATCTTGGCTCCTCTCTTTCGTGAATCAACAGCCCACCCAATAGTGATCGATGGAATTGAAAGAAGTCCCAAATTGTTGTAGAAGCCCACTAATAGATGATAATGGGCTCCAATCTTTCGTGGATCTTGCTGCCAATAATTGATCCCCCCAAAAATAGTGATGGTATACGATATATTAACGAATGATGATGATAATGCCTTCTGCAAATATTTCGTGAATGGTAAAGGCCCAAAGTTGTATTATGGCTACCCAATTGTTCACGTAATGGAGGCCCACTAAAATAATGTATTGTTGCTGCCCAGATCGATGATGATGATGATAGAATGTGATATTGAGGATGTATCATCATGATTTTCCAACTCCAAAAGGTGATAAAATAGCTGCTGCCAAATCGTGTATGATGAAGCCCACAAAGTGGGAGCCCAAAAATAATGTAAATGGCTGCCAATAAATCGTGACATGAAGTCACAAAATTCTATTATGGCTGCTAAACTTTTGTGACTATCATGCAGTCCCCCTCAATAATTAGGTCTCAAACCTTATATTCCACTCACATAAAACATCACGTGCACCTTCTTTTCTCCACTCCAAATTTGATGTGATGATATTATATTGAATGAAGATAAGTAATAAATATCAAAATCCCATGTGAGTTATGATGTTCTCAACATGATGTTTCCTCTTAGACATCATCCGTATCACCACTAATTACTCTAACTGCGCCATATTACGCGTTTTACCTGTAAAACCATAAATACTCGTATTTAATATATTCAAAGCGCATTATCACTTAAACGACAATATTTCTCATAAAATACGCACGTTAACACCCGGGTTTCACACTCTCCATCACATACCGGAAGGGGTGCAATGATAACGATTTCGGTAAAACACCGGGTTGATGGGTAAGGAATTAAACACATGCGTAGATTGAGAAACGGGAACGCGTATGGACAGTAAAAAAGACTCGGGTTTTGGGTCATGACTAAAAGACGATAAGATACTGCAAATAGAAATTTTGATAAATTACGTTCAACTGTTTTAAAGCTGAACGGGTCGAACAAAGACTGAAGTTTGACATTCATAAGTGATGAATTTTCACACGAACAAGTCAAACGAATTTAATAAAGGATGACACTTGCTAAAGTAAGTAAGCGCGAACCGAATAAATAAAAGTGCGAAATATTAATAAACCTATGTAAAGGAGTTATAGGCGTTAAAAACATTAAAATAAAAGAACCCGGGTAATGGGACGTAAAGAAGTATAGGTAAGAACCGGGTAACAGTAAGTGTAGGGCAAACCGACATGTAATTGACGTTAGAAGTCACAAAGTCGGAAAGATAATTCGAAAGAAAACAATGTAGCCTTAGACTGCGGTCAAGGTCAAACGAAATCCAAAAAGTAAAAGTGAATAATTCTAAACATAAAAAGGGGTGCCTTAACGCCATATGCGTATATAAACGTATACACATTTGAATAAAGACTTGAATAAAAGATGATCTACGGGATCATCATAACCTACAGGATATTAATTAATGTTAAGTCTATGGGACCAAAAAGACCTTCGAGTCACAAATAGAAAGAAACGAATTGTAAGGGTCTCACCTTAAAAGGATAAAAAGGTGAAAATCTAAATAAATAGCTTACGAGGCTAAGTGAAAGAACCTACGGGTCATATGGGTTAAACTTGGGAATTTGTTATAATTCCCCGCATTAAATAATAACGGAAAGGACTAGATTCTCGGAAGTAACATTCCTAGAAATGAGAGAAAGATGTAAGACAAAGAGGAAACGTAAACTAAAAATTTAGTTTTTAGTCAAAAGCAACGTTTTAACAAAACATAAGTGGTATGGGGTGACTTATAGAATTTTAAACACACATAAGGCCGGAGATGGCAAAATAGTATACCCGGGTGACGGGGTATGAAGTAACCGGTGACTAACGAGTCTAACCGTCAAAATAAGTAAACAATAAAGATAATGGATACAAGCTGAAAGTAACGGCCCGCGAGGCCTTACACATGAAAGACGTACACGTCAATATAAATGGAAACGTTAGATCGAAAGGAATGAATGAATGCCTTGAAAACGAAACTAAGTTCGTTTAGTCTAAATTAAAAGAACTATTGTAGGATCGTATTCGGACCTAAACGAGTCTATCAGAAGAGCTTTTCTCAGTTTGAGCTACTGAAACAAACAAACTGAGTTCAATTCAGCGAGTATACACTTAAAACTGTCGATTTGTATTGATTGAACGACTTTTACAGCGACTCGACACTTCGGCAGCACTTCGTTGCAAACCGGAAGAACTCATTACTGATTTAGCTCCAAGTGACCCTTTATATAGGGATTCTGATTTAGCTTGAAATGACAAGGTCTCATTTCGAGCGGAATCAGCATAAACATCTCGAGCGGAATCAGGACTTATATGTGATTTAGCTTGAAATGACAAGGTGTCATTTCGAGCGGAATCACCCCTAAAATTCACTATCTCGATTCTCATGCCCTAACTCTATACAAGACTCGATACAAGACGTAGACGACAGACGGATGCACCAACAAATATGTAAATAAGGTTTCGATGACGAAACCTCTTTAAGGGGGTAGACTTGTAACACCTCAAAAACGGGTTTGGTAATCAAACCGCGTTAATAGTAATGACGGGTAAAATACCGTTAGTGGAAAAAATCAACCCGGTAAATATTAGGAATTTAAATAAATAAACTTAATATTAATTGGAAAGAAGATAAATACTTTAAGAAAACAAAGTATATAAAAATGCTCGAGTTAACGGGACTTAAAATAAAACGGGTTATGACTTCCCGAACCCGCTAAGTGACTAGGAATATTAACCTAGTTAGTTATGTGTTGTTAGTATAATAAAGGAAACTTGAAATAGTTAAACCTTTTATAAAAACAAAACTTGAGGGGTCAAAATTGTTAAAAAGGAAACAAAATTTTATTTAATAAAAATTAAAAACACAACACACACATAATGTGTGTGTGTGTGTCGACCTCCAGGCGACCAAACAAGGGGAAAACCCTAGTTCTTCCTTAAATCGCCAAATTAAAGAGTGAATCAGAGCCAAATTGTATGCATGAACACATAAAAACAATCACCAAGCTTATGGGATCATAAGGTATGTCAAATTTTTGATATTTATGAAGTTGAGATTTTGATGAACTTATGAGAAATCGAAATTCAAGCTTGAATGATTGATGTTTGGGTGAAACTAGGATGAATTCGTGTTTAGAAACAAACCCTAGTTGAAAAACTTGATGAATTAGTATTAAAGACTAGGGATTTGATGATTACTCTTGCATGTGCTAAGTGGGTTTTGACTAAATTCGTGTATGTGATGCTTTTAGGGGTTTTGATTGCTAAGAATAAGTGTTATAATGTCATAAACATGTTCAAATTGAAAGCTGAATTCAAACAGCTTCTGATTAGAATTTACAGCAGACTTGTATTGGCTGTAACCTGGACAAAACGTGACAAAAACATGTGTTTCTTGAGTCTAAAATGTAATTCCAAGAAATATCTTTAAAACCCCACTGGAATCGCATTTTTTCGACGAAAATTGAGCGTTTTATGAATTTTTCCGTAGCAAAGGTTCAAGCTGCGTTTTCTGGCAGAATTTGCAGCCCATTACGAATGTCATAACTCAATTTAGGAATGGAGTTATGATCTCAAATCCTTACTGTAGAAAGTTTTAAGTGATTACAAAAATCGCCAATTGGAATTTCGTCAATCGGATAAACGAGGAATTTTAAATGAATTTTTCCGTAAGCTGCAGTCAGAAGTGACGAATCTGATTGCAGCTTAGTAAATGATTTTTTACGAATTTTTGGTAAAGAGTTAGATCTTGAAATTTTAACACAAGGTCTAACCCTCCGAGAGGTACGCCACATAAAAAGATCATAATTTTTGAATACTTGTAAACAGGTTAAACAGGTCACCAAAAACAGCCCATTTTCAGTGATATAAAATGCCTAAATGAAATCACGGTCTAATTGGTGTGTAAAAACTAGAATTTGTTAAGAGTTCGGATGAAAATGTCTAAGTGGGTTCAATGAACCAAATGTGCGTTTGAATATGTTAATAGATAAATTGACTTTTAGGAAGTCAAACTGACCAATGATTTGATCGAGTGATAAATTTGACATAAGACCCGTAAGGTGGGGTAGTCATAATTGATAATGACTAATCTAACCGTCTTACGAATTATGATGATAGTTTGACGCCTAACGAGCTAGGTGGAAGCTTGATGAGGGAGCGGGTCAAACGAATCAAGAAGGAAAGGAAAAGCATGGTTCGGATGTGAGGTAAGTAAAGCTTACACCCAATCGTAGTATACGTATTTATTTTATAAATGATAAATACAATAACGGACTATATTCGAAATATGGGTTCCGATCCGAAATGAAATGAATCGGAACGAGTACGAATGATAAAAATCATGGTAAATGGAAAAAAAGGGGTGAAACGGTAAAGTAGTTATGAAAGGACTTAGATAAAATGAGTTTTTGGAACAGCTACTTTATAAGTAAGCCTAAAAGAATAAAAAAGGGTAAGACGGTGATTTAGTCAAGTTTAAATGGATCAAAGTTGAAGTTTAAAACGACACCAAGTAGCATAAGCCATGTTGGGTAAATGTGTAAGAAACGGATTTAAGACACCTAACTAATTGGTGAAGAATCCGAAATGAATTACTTAACGGAATGGTAAATAAATACCATTCATATATAAGCACAAAATGTTTGGTCGTTAGACCAAACGGGTCAAATGGTAAGTTGATACCATTTGACAATTTACGACTAATAAATGTTTGTCGAGTCTTAAGCTCACAGGATAAAACGACTTGAGAAATAGCGATGCGATGAATTAGCCATTTATTTTTTACAAGGTATTAAAACGGGTCAATATGTTGACCCGAACCAGGTACGCATATTTTGAGTTATAGTTAATAGTAATATGTTGGTCAAATATTAGCGAAAGCCCTTCGTCGTAAAATAAGGGACTGAAATTGACCAAACAACCCCTGAATGCTAAAATTGGTAAACTGTGCTTACGAGCCGTTTAAGAACATGTATTATGATCATGTAAGTTATAGATAAGTATACAGCAGATTGTGCATAACGAAAGGAAAAGACTAAAACTTAAAAGGGTCTAAATCTTCGAAACGGGTCAAAATGAATTACGCGCGTAACTTTGGTGATTGCCGCGTAATGCATAAAAGTTATGAATCCAAGTTAGAGGTTTTGAGTGAAATACTTGGTATAGGATTTATGATAAATTGGAAACAAGTTTGGAGGTTTTAAACACAAACGGGTCAAGATGTTAATTTTGAACAATAAGCCGAATACTTAGAAATCTAGAATTTTATTAGTTTGAATGTCGAATTTTAACTCCATGTGATGGAGAATTAAATTACGAACGCATAGGAAAAAGAATCACGCAAAACGGATAAGTAGAATGAAAGTTATGGCATTTTAAAGTCCGTTTTTGGATTAAAACCATAGCTGGGCGAAAATGCAGGTTTCAGCAACAAACCTGCTGGAAAATGCCATCCCCCGCGCCACGCGATAGGATCACTTAAATCCGGCGCGACACGCGAGAGCCGTCGCGACACGCAACAGAGTGAAGGGTGTCTGGCGCGACACGCGACAGGACCAAATCTGAAATTTTATTTTATTTTTCATGATTCTATGCTGGAACTTGTTTATACGCGCTATATCAATGTCAAAACTAACATTTTAAGTGGTTTTGACTTTAGGTAATGTTGGGAATGTTCCGGATAGCGATCAAGCATACTTTGAAGAACTGAACACGATCAATTTACAAGCTTCCGCACATTATTACGTCGTCGTTTTGAACGACGAATTCAATTACATCATGTAGTAAACTTTTAAATTGTAAAAGTTTTTATTAAACCCACATTTTTATATGTATGTGTATTCGTAAATACACAATTAATTGTCGATATTGTACGAAAACTGTTAAATAATAATAAGGGTGCTACACGTCCATCCAAGGACTTGGTTGTGTGTTGATGCAACGTGACAAGGTCATTGCTTACGCGTCACGTCAACTCAAAATTCATGAAAGGAACTACACTACGCATGACTTGGAGTTAGGAGCAATGGTTTTTGCTCTTAAGATATGGAGACATTACCTGTACGGTACCAAGTGCACCATTTACACCGATCACAGGAGTCTCGAGCATATCTTCAAGCAAAAGGAGTTGAACATGCGACAACGTCGATGGGTCGAACTCTTGAATGATTACAAATGCGCGATCAAATACCATCCGGGCAACGCCAATGTGGTGGCCGACGCCCTCAGTCGAAAGGAAACAAAACCTAAGCGAGTACGCACGTTGCAACTTACCATCCAATCTAGTCTTCCTACTCAGATACGGGATGCTCAGCTAGAAGCTTTGAAAGCAGAGAACATCAGGGTGGAGTCCCTGCGAGGATTGAGGAAACGGCTAGAACAAAAGGAAGACGGCGCATACTACGTAACAGGGCGCATTTGGGTCCCACTTTATGGAAACTTACGCGAACTTGTGATGGATGAAGCACACAAGTCTCGTTATTCAGTACATCCTGGTTCGGATAAGATGTACCACGATCTCAAAACTACATACTGGTGGCCTAGCATGAAAGCTCACATAGCAACCTACATACTGGGTAACACATGATTATGGAACAAACTTACAATTTCTGAAACAAACTCTATCACTGAACAAACAACTGTGAACTCGCTCAACTTTGTTGTTGACTCGTTGTTACATGCCTTGCAGGTCGATAGGTACTCATGGAGCTTGCACGGGGAGGCGCGGTCGTTGTGGGACATGGACAGTGGGTGCCATGTTAAAAACATTATAACATTTCGAACTTAATACTTATGTTGGGTTTTCACATTTATGCTTCCGCTAAACACTTAACTATGTTTTGTTTTGAACACCTTTCGTATTGATGGATTGAATTTTATTTATTACTTACAATGTTCAATATGATTGGTGGCTTGATCCTGGTCAGTCACGCCTCCAGGCGGTGATACTCCGCGTGTGGATTTTGGGGGTGTGACAGGTTGGTATCAGAGCCATTGGTTATAGTGAACTTGGTTTTAAAAAGGTGTAAACTTTTGAATAAAACCAGACTATAACCTGAACAGTGCTCAACGATCCACAACGACGCTTCGCTCCACGTGCAAGACTCGACACTATAGGTGATATCATTTATGTTTATATTGCCTACTTGCTAGTTACATAGAACTTTGCTCGTGGTATGCTTAGATAAACGTAACAACTATTGTTTGAAAACACTTGTGTGCTTACTCTCTTCTGTCATCGCATTTTCGCGAACCTTTCTCACCCATGTTTCCTTTGATATGAAGATCATGAGTGGACGCGTTAACCTAACTCAAGCCCAGTTGACGGCTTTGATTAACCAACAAGTTCCTGCGGCACTTGCAGCCGCTCAAGCAGGAGGTCAGAACGCTCAGCCACCTGTATGCACGTTCAAGACTTTTATGGACTGTCGTCCTAGTACTTTTAGTGGCACTGAAGGGGCCGTTGGACTCCTCCACTGGTTCGAGAAGCTCGAATCGGTCTTCGAGATGTGTGAATGCCCTGAGGCTCGTAGGGTGAAGTATAACACTGGTACTCTCGAAGGCACAAAGTCTGCACACTTCTTGGCTATCAAGGAAACGGATAAGTTCTCCACTCTAGCAGACGTTTATCTTAAAGTAGTTGTCTCGAGGCACTGGGTGCCAACCTCTATTATCTCTGATCGTGATGCAAGTTTTACTTCAGGACTGTGGCAAGCAATGCACAAATCTTTTGGCTCTCGTTTAGACATGAGCACCGCTTATCATCCACAGACGGATGGGCAGTCTGAACGCACCATCCAAACTCTTGAAGTCATGCTTAGGGCATGTGTGATTGATTTTGGCAACGACTGGGAAAAACATCTACCGTTAGTGGAATTTTCGTATAATAACAGCTACCACACCAGCATTCAAGCCGCTCCATTTGAGGCATTGTACGGACGTAAATGCCGATCACCTCTTTGCTGGGAAGAAGTTGGTGACAGCCAAATCACTGGTCCAGAACTTGTAGTAGACACAACGGAAAGGATTGCTCAGATACGACAATGAATGGCGGCAGCCCGTGATCGTCAGAAAAGCTACGCTGATAAGCGCAGGAAACCACTCGAGTTTCAGGTTGGGGATCAAGTGCTACTCAAAGTCTCACCTTGGAAAGGTGTAGTTCGTTTTGGCAAAAGAGGCAAACTCAATCCGCGTTACGTTGGACCTTTCGAAATCATAGAGAAAATAGGCAAGGTGGCCTACAAGCTAGACCTACCCGCAGAACTCGGTAGAGTTCACAACGTTTTTCACGTGTCGAATCTGAAGAAGTGCCTGTCAGATGAGACCCTCATAGTTCCTTTGAAGGAGCTCACTATCGACGATCAGTTGCGATTCGTTGAGGAACCAGTTGAAATCACAGACCGAGATGTTAAGGTTCTCAAGCACACCAGAATACCTCTTGTTCGAGTTCGTTGGAACTCCCGTCGTGGCCCAGAGTTCACCTGGGAACGAGAAGACCAAATGGAACTCAAGTATCCCTAGTTGTTCGGGAAAGGTGCAACCACTACTGAGGCTGAAGCTACTACGGAATTTCGGGACAAATTCCAAATCAACGGGGGAATGATGTGACACCCCAGGAAAACCAGGAAACAACGTAAACACAACTAGCTTCCTCAGTAACCACGTGCTAAATTTCAGGACGAAATTTCTTTCAAGTTGGGGATAATGTGACAACTCGAGTTTCTCAAGGTCAATATTCTATTTAACCTACCACTTATTTGCAAAAGTGTGATTATATATTGATGTGTTAATAACATGTTTTGTATAAATATCGTGTTTGCATAATTAAGAACAATAAAATTGAACCATAGCCGAAAACACACCCCACGAAAACACCCATGTTGGCGAAAACATGGAGTGTTTTCGTCACCCACACCTTAACAAAAACACTAGGTTTTTTGGTCCACCTTGAGGCCAACGAAAATAAGAGTGGGCTTGGCCCAGTAACGATAAGATATAGTTTTGTTTATAACCTATACGCGAGATCAGTATTCGGCAAAAACCCTAACCACCTCTCACACTCTCCCTCTCTCTACCCTTTGAACCCGACGACAATCTCTAGCTCTTTGGGAACCGTTGCTAGTCTCTTGTTAAAACTGGTTAGTATATCATCGCGGTAATTAGATTGTTGTTACGTATATTGGATGATTGTTATACTTTATTTGCAAACTGTTATGTGTGTGTGGATGAAGTGCATGCAAGATGATCGACTGATATGTGATGTTGTCTGTGGATTGAGTGATGATCTTGATTTCACAGCGATGTTATGCGTGAAACTGTGGTCTTTGGTTTGATCAATTGTGTGATGATTTAATAGTTACTGGTCAATGAAATCGTGTAAACAGTAAGGTTAGGTTAATGATAGTTAACTACTGAAAACTATACTAATGAAACTGCCATGGATGATTGTGCTGAGTATAATGGTGTTGATGATTGATCAGGTAACCGATAGAATTATGATTAGAATTACCAGATGATCTTTGCTTAACTGTTACATCGCCTAGACGAAAACACAAGGGTCAGACGAAAACACTTTGTGTTTTCGTCACACCTTATGCTCGACGAAAACCAAAGGGGTTTTCGCCAGACAGGGATTTCGCCATTAGTGTTTTCGCCCCAGGTGTTTTCGCCACATACATGATTTCGTTATCTGTTAAGCTATTAACGCTGTTAGTTCAGTAAACTCAGTTAGCTTATTTATTTCAGTTAGTTATTAACTTTGTTAAGATATGCATGTAACTCTGTTAAGTATATAACTTTACTAGTTTGGTAACTCTATTAGTTAACTAACACGGTTAGTTTATTATTCCTGTATGTATGTTAATCCTGTTAAGTTGTAAACTTTGTTAAACCTGTTAACCCTGTCAAGTATGTTAATGAATAACCATGATTAGTACAAACTGTGAAGGACATTTATATGAAGCATGAATTGCATGACTTTGATTAACTGCTTATGTAATACATGATAATTGCTTAGCCACACTTTGTGACATAGATTGCATGTGAAACATTACGAACTTGAACTGATTGAGTATACGTGCATACTATAGGACTTGACTGATTTCTTGTGAGCACATAGTTTAGCATACCGAGCAAACCAAGATGAGTTCACACTTCTAAGGCATGGGATTCCCGGTGGGTTGGGAATGGGATTGAATAACTACGACAGAATTTGTACGTATACCACTACTAGACTACTTACCACCGTCCTCGGATTAGGAAGGACGCCAGCGCTAAACTTACGCACTCGCTACGTACCACTGTCCTCGGATTGGGAAGGGCACTTACGTAAAACCTACGTAATCTCATACTTATCACTGTCCTCGGATTGGGAAAGGCACTTACGTAAAACCTACGTAATCTCATACTTATCACTGTCCTCGGATTGGGAAGGACACCTATAGATACAACTAGTCTAGTAATATACAACATGGGAAGCCCCCACTAAATATCGTAAAGATTCGGGAAACAAGGATACTGGGTAACACATGATTATGGAACAAACTTACGATTTCTGAAACAAACTCTATCACTGAACAAACAACTGTGAACTCGCTCAACTTTGTTGTTGACTCGTTGTTACATGCCTTGCAGGTCGATATGTACTCACGGAGCTTGCACGGGGAGGCGCGGTCGTTGTGGGACATGGACAGTGGGTGCCATGTTAAAAACATTATTACATTTCGAACTTAATACTTATGTTGGGTTTTCACATTTATGCTTCCGCTAAACACTTAACTATGTTTTGTTTTGAACACCTTTCGTATTTATGGATTGAATTTTATTTATTACTTACAATGTTCAATATGATTGGTGACTTGATCCTGGTCAGTCACGCCTCCAGGCGGTGATACTCCGTGTGTGGATTTTGGGGGTGTGACAAATTGGTATCAGAGCCATTAGTTATAGTGAACTTGGTTTTAAAAAGTGGTAAACTTTTGAATAAAACCAGACTATAACCTGAACAGTGCTCAACGATCCACAACGACGCTTCGCTCCACGTGCAAGACTCGACACTATAGGTGATATGATTTATGTTTATAATGCCTACTTGCTAGTTACGTAGAACTTTGCTCGTGGTATGCTTACATAAACGTAACAACTATTGTTTGAAAACACTTGTGTGCTTACTCTCTTCTATCATCGCATTTTCGCGAACCTTTCTCACCCATGTTTCCTTTGATATGAAGATCATGAGTGGACGCGTTAACCTAACTCAAGCCCAGTTGGCGGCTTTGATTAACCAATAAGTTGCTGCGGCACTTGTAGCCGCTCAAGCAGGAGGTCAGAACGCTCAGCCACCTGTATGCACGTTCAAGACTTTTATGGACTGTCGTCCTAGTACTTTTAGTGGCACTTAAGGGGCCGTTGGACTCCTCCACTGGTTCGAGAAGCTCGAATCGGTCTTCGATATGTGTGAATGCCCTGAGGCTCGTAGGGTGAAGTATGCCACTGGTACTCTCGAAGGCACTGCGCTAACTTTGTGGAACGCGCAAGTTCAAATATTAGGGTTGGCAGCTGCTAATGCCACCCCATGGAATGACTTCAAGGAACTGATCAAGCGAGAATATTGTAATCGTGATGACATCCACAAGCTGGAAGTTGAGTTCTTTAACCTGAAGATGACGGGGTCAGAGATAGAGGCGTATACGAAGCGATCCAACGAACTGGCAGTGTTATGTCCAACTATGGTGGATCCTCCCATCAAGCGTATCGAGCTGTACCTCAAAGGCTTAGTACCAGAGATTCAAAGCCATGTGACTGCTGCTAACCTTACTACCATTCAGGATGTTACTCGTCTTGCTCATCGTCTCACAGACCAGGCAGTGGAACAGAACAAGCTGCCTAAGCGTATCGGTGCTACTACTACTACTACTTCTGCTATTCCCAGTGACAACAAGCGAAAATGGGATGGAGCCTCCAGCAAGGGTTCGACTACAGTTCAGTCCCAGGCACAGCAGCGAAAGACCGATGACTACCAGAGTCCTGGTCAGCAATCTTCTGGTAGTCAAGGGCAAGGTGGATATCGAGGAAACCACCCAAAGTGCAACAAATGCAACAGGCACCACAGTGGTCAGTGCAACAAGGGACGTTGTCAGAGGTGTCTCAAGATGGGTCATGAAGCCAAGGATTGCAGGAGCTCATGGCCTACAAATAAAAATCATCAGCAGCAACAGCAAGCACCACAAAATCAGCAACAGCAACAAGGCAACAGGGGATGCTATCAGTGTGGCACTGAAGGTCACTTCAAGAGACACTGCCCACAGTTAAATCAGAATCAGAAATACAACCAAGGAAACGGGAACAATAATGGGGGCAACAATGGGGGAAACAATAATGACAACAGTGCCAGGGGTCGAGTGTTTGTGCTGGGTCAAGGTGACGAAAGGAATGATCCTAACGTAGTGATGGGTAAGTTCCTTCTCGATGACTTTTATGTTACTGTTTTATTTGATTCGGGTGCCGATACCAGTTATGTGTCTCTAAAAGTTAGTCAAATGCTTAAACGCACACCAACTCTCTTGAACACCAAGCATGTCGTAGAGTTAGCAAATGGTAAAAGACTAGAGGCCACGCATATAATTAAGGGTTGTAATCTAGTTTTAGCGGGTCAGACCTTCTCTATCGATCTTATTCCTATAGTTCTGGGTAGTTTTGATATCGTCGTTGGGATGGATTGGTTATCCCAACAGCAAGCAGAGATCCTATGCAAAGAGAAGATTGTTCGTATTCCCCGTTCTGGTAAAGAACCTCTCGAAATTCAAGGCGACAAGAGTGGTGCTGTGGTGGGCATCATCTCATTTCTCAAGGCCCATAAGTGTTTGCGAAAGGGCCACACTGCTATTTTAGCACTTGTTACTGACGCATCAACGAAAGAGAAGAAAATCGAGGATATTCCAGTAGTACGTGATTTTCCTCAAGTGTTCCCTGAAGATTTACCTGGGCTACCGCCTCATCGCCAGGTCGAATTCCAAATCGAGCTAGCTCCTGGAGCAGCGCCCATAGCTCTAGCACCTTATCGTTTAGCTCCAACCGAACTAGAAGAACTGTCCAAACAATTGCAAGAACTCTTGGATAAGGGTTTCATTCGTCCTAGCTCTTCGCCCTGGGGAGCTCCAGTATTATTTGTGAAGAAGAAAGACGGTACCTTCAGGATATGTATCGATTACCGTGAACTCAACAAGGTGACCGTGAAAAATCGCTATCCTCTTCCACGCATTGATGACTTGTTCAATCAGCTGCAATGGTCGGGCTACTACTCAAAGATTAATCTGAGGTCAGGCTACCATCAACTGAGAGTCCGAGACGAGGATATCACTAAGACAGCATTCAAGACTCGTTATGGGCATTATGAGTTCCTGGTTATGCCTTTTGGATTGAAAAACGCGTCTGCGGTCTTCATGGATCTTATGAACAGAGTGTGCAAGCCTTACTTGGATAAGTTCGTTTTTGTATTCATTTACGACATCCTGATCTACTCTAAGAGTCAGGAGGAACACGAACAACATTTGTGACTCATCTTGGAACTTCTTCGAACAGAACAGTTGTACGCCAAGTTTTCAAAATGCGACTTTTGGCTTCGAGAAGTCCACTTTCTTAGCCACGTGGTAAACAAGGATGGGATTCATGTTGATCCATCCAAGGTAGACTCGATCAAGAACTGGCCTGCACCCCGCACACCAACAGAAATCCGCCAATTCTTGGGTTTGGCGAGCTACTACCGAAGGTTCATCAAGGATTTCTCCAAGATTGCGCAACCTCTCACTGCACTAACTCAGAAAGGTGTCACTTATCGTTGGGGTAATGCACAGGAATCAGCATTTCAGCACTTAAAAGATAGACTATGTAGCGCACCTATCCTCTCATTGCCTGAGGACACAGACGATTTTGTGGTTTATTGCGACGCATCCATCCAGGGACTTGGTTGTGTGTTGATGCAGCGTGACAAGGTAATAGCCTACGCATCCCGCCAACTTAAGATTCACGAAAGAAATTACACTACACACGATTTGGAGCTGGGAGCTGTTGTTTTCGCACTTAAGATATGGAGACATTACCTGTACGGTACCAAGTGCACCATTTACACCGATCACAGGAGTCTCGAGCATATCTTCAAACAGAAAGAGTTGAACATGCGACAACGATGATGGGTCGAACTCTTGAATGACTACGAATGTGCGATCAAGTACCACCCGAGCAAGGCCAATGTTGTGGCCGATGCCCTCAGTCGAAAGGACACTACGCCTAAGCGCGTGCGAGCATTACAACTTACCATCCAATCTAGTTTTCCTACTCAGATACGAGATGCTCAGGTTGAAGCATTGAAACCAGAAAACGTCAGGGCTGAAGCCCTACGCGGCTCAAGGAAACGGTTAGAGCAAAAGGAAGATGGCGCCTACTATGTAACAGGACGCATATGGGTCCCACTCTATGGCAATCTACGGGAACTTGTAATGGATGAAGCGCATAAGTCTCGTTACTCGGTACATCGGTACATCCCGGTTCGGATAAGATGTACCACGATCTCAGAACTACGTATTGGTGGCCTAGCATGAAAGCTCACATAGCAACTTACGTTAGCAAATGTTTGACTTGTGCGAGAGTCAAGACTGAATATCAGAAACCATCGGGCCTACTCCAACAACCAGAAATACCACAATGGAAATGGGAGCAAATTTCCATGGATTTCGTTACTTGCCTGCCTAGATCTCAACATGGAAATGATACTATTTGGGTGATCGTGGATCGACTCACAAAGTCTGCACACTTCTTGGCTATCAAGGAAACGGATAAGTTCTCCACTCTAGCAGACATTTATCTTAAAGAAGTTGTCTCGAGGCACGGGGTGCCAACCTCTATTATCTCTGATCGTGATGCACATTTTACTTCAGAACTATGGCAAGCAATGCACAAATCTTTTAGCTCTCGTTTAGACATGAGCACCGCTTATCATCCACAGACGGATGGGCAGTCTGAACGCACCATCCAAACTCTTGAAGACATGCTTAGGGCATGTATGATTGATTTTGGCAACGGCTGGGAAAAACATCTACCGTTAGTGGAATTTTCGTATAATAACAGCTACCACACCAGCATTCAAGCCGCTCCATTTGAGGTATTGTACGGATGTAAATGCCGATCACCTCTTTGCTGGGCAGAAGTTGGTGACAGCCAAATCACAGGTCCAGAACTTGTAGTAGACACAACGGAAAGGATTGCTCAGATATGACAATGAATGGCGGCAGCCCGTGATCGTCAGAAAAGCTACGCTGATAAGCGCAGGAAACCACTCGAGTTTCAGGTTGGGGATCGAGTGCTACTCAAAGTCTCACCTTGGAAAGGTGTAGTTCGTTTTGGCAAACGAGGCAAACTCAATCCGCGTTACGTTGGACCTTTCGAAATCATAGAGAAAATAGGCAAGGTGGCCTACAAGCTAGACCTACCCGCAGAACTCGGTGGAGTTCACAACGTTTTTCACGTGTCGAATCTGAAGAAGTGCCTGTCAGATGAGACCCTCATAGTTCCTTTGAAGGAGCTCACTATCGACGATCAGTTGCGATTCGTTGAGGAACCAGTTGAAATCACAGACCGAGACGTTAAGGTTCTCAAGCACACCAGAATACCTCTTGTTCGAGTTCGTTGGAACTCCCGTCGTGCCCAGAGTTCACCTGGGAACGAGAAGACCAAATGGAACTCAAGTATCCCTAGTTGTTCGGGAACGGTGCAACCACTACTGAGGCTGAAGCTACTACGGAATTTCGGGACGAAATTCCAAATCAACGGGGGAATGATGTGACACCCCAGGAAAACCAGGAAACAACGCAAACACAACTAGCTTCCTCAGTAACCACGTGCTAAATTTCGGGACGAAATTTCTTTCAAGTTGGGGATAATGTGACAACTCGAGTTTCTCAAGGTCTCTATTCGATTTAACCTACCACTTATTTGCAAAAGTGTGATTATATATTGATGTGTTAATAACATGTTTTGTATTAATATTGTGTTAGCATAATTAAGAACAATAAAATTGAACCATAGCCGAAAACACACCCCACAAAAACACCCATGTTGGCGAAAACATGGAGTGTTTTCGTCACCCACACCTTAACAAAAACACTAGGTGTTTTCGTCCACCTTGAGGCCAACGAAAACAAGAGTGGGCTTGGCCCAGTAACGATAAGATATAGTTTTGTTTATAACCTCTACGCGAGATCAGTATTCGGCAAAAACCCTAACCACCTCTCACACTCTCCCCCTCTCTACCCTTTGAACCCGACGGCAATCTCTAGCTGTTTGGGAACCGTTGCTAGTCTCTTGTCAAAACTGGTTAGTATATCATCGCGGTAATTAGATTGTTGTTACGTATATTGGATGATTGTTATATTTTATTTGCAAACTGTTATGTGTGTGGATGAAGTGCATGCAAGATGATCGACTGATATGTGATGTTGTCTGTGGATTGAGTGATGATCTTGATTTCACAGCGATGTTATGCGTGAAACTGTGGTCTTTGGTTTGATCAATTGTGTGATGATTTAATAGTTACTGGTCAATGAAATCGTGTAAACAGTAAGGTTAGGTTAATGATAGTTAACTACTGAAAACTATAATATTGAAACTGCCATGGATGATTGTGCTGAGTATAATGGTGTTGATGATTGATCAGGTAACCGATAGAATTATGATTAGAATTACCAGATGATCTTTGCTTAACTGTTACATCGCCTAGACGAAAACACAAGGGTCAGACGAAAACACTTTGTGTTTTCGCCAGACAGGGATTTTGCCAAGCATGGTGTTTTCGCCAATATAGGGGATTTCGCCATTAGTGTTTTCGCCCCAGGTGTTTTCTCCACATACATGATTTCGTTATCTGTTAAGCTATTAACGATGTTAGTTCAGTAAACTCAGTTAGCTTATTTATTTCTGTTAGTTATTAACTCTGTTAAGATATGCATGTAACTCTGTTAATTATATAACTTTACTAGTTTGGTAACTCTATTAGTTAACTAACACGGTTAGTTTATTATTCCTGTATGCATGTTAATCCTGTTAAGTTGTAAACTTTGTTAAACTTGTTAACCCTGTCAAGTATGTTAATGAATAACCATGATTAGTACAAACTGTGAAGGACATTTATATGAAGCATGAATTGCATGACTTTGATTAACTGCTTATGTAATACATGATAATTGCTTAGGCACACTTTGTGACATACATTGCATGTGAAACATTACGAACTTGAACTGATTGAGTATACGTGCACACTATAGGACTTGACTGATTTCTTGTGAGCACATAGTTTAGCATACCGAGCAAACCAAGGTGAGTTCACATTTCTAAGGCATGGGATTCCCGGTGGGTTGGGAATGGGATTGAATAACTACGACAGAACTTGTACGTATACCACTACTAGACTACTTACCACCGTCCTCGGATTAGGAAGGACGCCAGCGCTAAACCTACGTACTCGCTACGTACCACTGTCCTCGGATTGGGAAGGGCACTTACGTAAAACCTACGTAATCTCATACTTATCACTGTCCTCGGATTGGGAATGGCACTTACGTAAAACCTACGTAATCTCATACTTATCACTGTCCTCGGATTGGGAAGGACACCTATAGATACAACTAGTCTAGTAATATACAACATGGGAAGCCCCCACTAAATATCGTAAAGATACGGGAAACAAGGATACTGGGTAACACATGATTATGGAACAAACTTACGATTTCTGAAACAAACTCTATCACTGAACAAACAACTGTGAACTCGCTCAACTTTGTTGTTGACTCGTTGTTACATGCCTTGCAGATCGATAGGTACTCATGGAGCTTGCACGAGGAGGCGCGGTCGTTGTGGGACATGGACAGTGGGTACCATGTTAAAAACATTATAACATTTCAAACTTAATACTTATGTTGGGTTTTCACATTTATGCTTCCGTTAAACACTTAACTATGTTTTGTTTTGAACACCTTTCGTATTGATGGATTGAATTTTATTTATTGCTTACAATGTTCAATATGATTGGTGGCTTGATCCTGGTCAGTCACACCTCCAGGCGGTGATACTCCGCGTGTGGATTTTGGGGGTGTGACACGCGTTTTACTTCTGAACTGTGGCAAGCAATGCACAAGTCTTTTGGCTCTCGATTAGATATGAGCACAGCATATCACCCGCAAACGGATGGGCAGTCTGAACGCACCATCCAAACTCTTGAGGACATGCTTAGGGCATGCGTAATCGACTTTGGTAATGACTGGGAAAAACACCTCCCGTTAGTGGAGTTTTCGTATAACAATAGTTACCACAGCAGCATCCAGGCCGCTCTGTTTGAGGCATTGTACGAACGTAAATGCCGATCACCTCTCTGTTGGGCAGAAGTTGGCGACAGCCAAATCACTAGCCCAGAACTTGTGGTAGACACAACAGAAAGGATTGCTCAAATACGACAACGAATGGCAGCAGCTCGTGACCGTCAGAAGAGCTACGCTGATAAGCGCAGGAAACCACTCGAGTTCCAGGTTGGGGATCGAGTGCTACTCAAAGTCTCACTTTGGAAAGGTGTTGTTCGTTTTGGTAAACGAGGCAAACTCAACCCGCTATACGTTGGACCATTTGACATCATAGAGAAAATAGGCAAGGTGGCCTACAAACTAAACTTGCCAACAGAACTCAGTGGAGTTCACAACGTTTTCCACGTGTCGAATCTGAAGAAGTGTCTGTCAGATGAGACCCTCATAGTCCCTTTGAAGGAGCTCACTATCGACGATCAGCTACGATTCATTGAGGAACCAGTAGAGGTTACTGACCGAGATGTTAAGGTTCTCAAGCGTACCAGAATACCTCTTGTTCGAGTTCGTTGGAACTCCCGTCGTGGCCCAGAGTTCACCTGGGAACGCGAAGACCAAATGAAGCACAAGTATCCCCAGTTGTTCGCGAACAGTGAAACCACTACTGAGGTTGAAGCTACTGCGGAATTTCGGGACGAAATTCCAAACCAACGGGGGAAGGATGTGACACCCCATGAAAACCATGCAACTTAACTAGCTTCCTCAGTGAGTACGTGCTAAATTTCGGGACGAAATTTCTTTCGACTTGGGGATAACGTGACAACTCGTAGTTCAGAACCTGTCTTGTGTTTAATGTAACGTGTATAAACTCTATATGACAAGTTGATATGTTGGTTTTAACGCATATGTGTTACGTGTTATGTGATCTTGTGTAATGTATGTATGTAATCTCACAAGCCCTATTCGGGCCACGCTCTTGTACTCGAACCATAAGGGCGGCCCATGAAGGGTTCGGCCCACTCCCATAGTTCGAATAACCCCTAGTGTGTGAGTATAAATTCTACACTTCACCAAAACACACAAAGTTTAGCAAACCCTAAGCCTCTCCCTCTCCCTCTCAAACTCGATGGCCAGCATCCCTTTCTCTTGAAGTTTTCTTGTTCGGATCATCCTTGTTCTACCTTCTAACCGGTTAGTGTTTCATGGTTATTGTTTTGTTAGATGGTATTATGATTCCATGAGTTGATATGATAGCTAGGGTTGTTAGTATGAATGATGAATGATTTCTGATGTTGTGTTACGGTATGAACAAATGATATATATATATATATATATATATATATATATATAATTGGTTGATGCTTTCAAATGATCGAACCGAACCTATATGATAATTGTGAAACTAGTGTTGATTTGGAATTAGGGTTTATGTGATGATGTTTATGTAAATCGGATTGTATGCTATTGATCTAAGAACCGAATGGATGCAATGAAATCGGTTGTGTGTATGTGTTCGGGTTTAAGGCATGATCGAGTATGTTTTGAATATGATTAGAATTCATATGAATTGTGTGATGAGAACCATGATTTGATCGATTAAAGTAGAGATGGAAACTGTTAGTGATGATTTAATTGAATGGATGAGAATTAGGAAGTTGTTGTAACTGATAGCATGATTTTAGGAAAATCACTTAACCAATCGCACAAGTCTGTCGGTCGCACAAGATCAGATCACACAAGACCTGATCTGATCGCACAAGGTGCATCACACAAGACGGGGTACAGTCACATAAAGCACAGTGTATAACTAGATTATGCATGATCTCACAAGATTTGTGGATCGCACAAGGCAGTGTCGATCGCACAAGTCTTGGGCCTTACACAGTGCTTAGATTTAATTTATGTTTTTGGGCCGAATGGCCCAACCCAGTCACACAACCTAATTGGATCGCACAAGTCGTTCGGATCGCACAAGTCATCCGGACCGCACAAGATCAACGTGTGTTTGTTTGGGCCGTGTATATATGTTTGGAAGTTTAAACGTTTGGGTCGGGCTTATGTTGGATCGCACAACATGCTGTGGATCGCACAAGGTTGTGCTGATCGCACAACATGTTGGGCCGAGTTATGTTTGGGCTTCATGTGTATGCTAAACAGTTATCGTTTAACGTGTTCTTTGGGTATGCCATGATCGTTATGTGCTAGTAACCTGTTAGTTCTGTGTAAACGTATGTGCACTACTTGAATCTAGACCTGACTTCTATGGTAACCATGTTAGGACGTGGTTGACCCCTAGCAACTCGATTGACCTTTCGTTTATCTGCCGAGCTAACCTAAGGTGAGTTCACACTTCTTTACAAAGCATGGGATTCCCAGGGGTTGGGAATGGGTTAAGGAATAGGGATTCCTCGTCCTGTTGGGATGTGTTTAGGAATGTGAATTCCTCGTCCTATTGAGACGGATTTAGATTTACTAGACTAGAACTCTATCAACGAAGTCCCTCCTTTTATATCGACTTAATCGCCGAGGCCAATGGCGAACGGGTCATTAGTTAAATAGCGCTATTAGGTTTTACAAACCTCACACCGTGCCGCAGAGGACGGGCGTGGACTAATGGACTATGGCACGTCAGTGATGATAGACACCGACGCTAGGGCACATAAACATGACGAACGTTAGTAGTCGATATGGTAACGAGTCTGGTAGTTTAAACATGGGGTAGCCCTCACGGCCGAAGTGCCGGGCTGGATAGCCAAGGATTGAGAACATGGGGTAGCCCCCACGGCTGGAATGGTCGAAGTGAAAAATGGGTTAACAAGTGAACATTTTTGAAACTATGGGGTAACCCCCACGGCTAGATAGCCGGTTAAGATTAAACTATGTTTTTGGAACAACTCTAAAATGGACAACCAACTGTGAACTCGCTCAACTTTGTTGTTGACTCGTTACTACATGCTTTGCAGGTCACTAGGTTTAGCAGGAGATTGCATGGGGAAGAGTCGTTGTGGAACATGAACATTGAGTGTTCATGATAAACTTAAATACTCTGAATTTATGATTTGGGTTTTGAACTATTTGCTTCCGCTGATAACTTAGACTTATTAAATTGTTTATGGACACCAATTATATTGTGTGGTTGAACTTTTAATTACTTTACTATACTGTTCAATATGATTGGTGGCTCGATCCTGGTCAGTCATGCTTCCAAGCGGTGATATTCCGCATGTGGATTTTGAGGGTGTGACAGTAGATTTTGTTATTGTGTTATATAAAAAGGTATCAAGTGTAATAATAGTATACTGTATATATAGTGTCCCTATGTAACCTTATTATAAAGTGGGTACTTAATTATTCTTGGTTTAAGTATACCCGTGACCTCTCAACGCTATCGAATAAACTCAACGTTTACAATTTCATAGCGAAGGCATTGAGTCAACGACCATGGCCATCTAGACATGCTTTGATAAGCAAATGATGTGAATCTTACAAGGAAGCTATAATCATTTTTTAAATATTTTACATACCCGACATGAATGTATAAGATATTTGGTAATGATTTCTAGTGATAACAACTACAACACAGTCTTATTTGTAATTGTGTAGCTAAACAGTAACTACATCTTCCTTGTCAGAAACAAGTTTTTGAATCCTCTCAATGAATTTAAACATCGTCTCCAAGCCTACTTCATCTGAAATACAAGACAAGTTGAAAATTTAGTCACTTTTGAGTATGTGGTCCTAGTGACAATGTATGGTCACAGTTAAGGCTTACCAAGTCTCGGAATCGTATGGCCTTTAGGATGATGAATCACCATAGGATTTTCAACGGATTTCAAGAGCTCATTACCGTACTGTTTTAAGAAATCATTATCACCTATTTAACATAAACAGTTGTATCAAGTTAGTGGATGTACAAAATGGACACAAAATCTAATTGTGCCTCTCGCCTAGCATCCTGGTGATCCAATTGGAACGGTTAGACATCGGGGTTTCAAACTAGAGCTCATTCATGATGCATTATAGGGTTGGCTTGCCCTAAACCCAAATGAATTTAGGGCTGCAAACGAACCGAACAAACACGAACAAGACCTTGTTCGTGTTCGTTTGTTAAGAAATATATGTGTTCGCGAACCGTTCACGAACACTTATCGAACGAGATTTTATGTTCGTGTTCGTTTGTTAAGGAAATGAACTTGTTTGTGTTCGTTTGTGTTTGTTTGTTAATTTTAGGCGACAAACAAAAACGAACCTTGACAAACACAAATGAGCACAAACTAATGTTCATAAACACAAATGGAAACAAACGAACACAAACAATCGTTCATGAACAAAATATACACTGACACTTATTAGATATTTAATTTGTCAGAATTTTGAAGTATTTAAATAAATATAAAAACTAAAAACACTAATGAACTATCGAACACAAACGAATACGTTACCGAACGTTCACGAACATAAACGAACGAACACGACCTCTGTTCATGTTTGTTCATTTAACTAAACGAACGAAATTTCTTGTTCGTGTTCGTTTGTTTAATAAATGAACGAACACAAACGAACTTCCCGCCGAACGGTTCACGAACCGTTCGCCGAACGTTTGGTTCGTTTGCAGCCCTACAAATGATATTTAAAGCTGTATGTATATCGTCAACTTTGGCTTTCTTAATTATTAATTTTTTTTTTTCTAAATTGAACGGTTGAAATGTTTTTGTTTAATAGGAACGAAGTCTAGAAATTGAAAAGGAATTTATGGTGGAATTGACATGCGGAGAATAGCATATTACTACTTTTTGAAACAAAAAAAATTTGATTGTCGGATACATACATAATCATCGAATATTAATATTAATAAAGTTTAAAATAAATTATTGGTGTTTCGTAAGTGGGTCCGGACTTATAAGAATACTTTTTGTATAGAGTAATGACTTCAGATTAATGATTTAAACTTTGAAGTAAATAAGTAATTTAGAAAAAAAAAAAAAAAAAAAAAAAAAAGGATGTTATCATTTAAAAGACATAACACTAGCAAACAACAAACAAAAGAGGCCAAAAACTATTACCTAAAAAATGGAGAGATGGGCATTGGATGGGAATCGAATATGCCTTTTCGGCCCATGACTCATTTTTCAATTGCGCCCCTGAAATTATCATCAAAAATTTGATCTTTGGTACCTTCGTCAATGCTATTCCCTGCAATATTATCATTATTATTATTATGAAATATATAAGAAATTTTCTAAACTAAGTACAATATATCTTATAAAACAATATTGAGAAACTAAGTTACTTAATAATTAGTTTAATCTTTGATATTATCTTTTGTCTATTATCTTTCTTTGGTTGATTTTTTTAACCGATTAATTTATTTAGTGCTACACATACGTTAGTAAATGTAAGGATGACAATCATGCCAGGTTAGCATGTATACGTTTGTATATAGAAATTAATAAACTTAAACATAATTTATATTTTATTTGTGTTATATATATCAACACACTTAAAATTGTGTAACTTATTTATCCAAGGATCCACCTATTTACTTTCAATACAGCCTCACCAGATTCGATCTGATGGAAGGATTGAACATGGTTTAAACATGTAAACACCAACATACATGTTTAATTAAATAACCAAAACCTGATATTTTCATGTGAAAAATCAGGTCCCTGTTTAATTATTTAATTATTCTAATTAATTATTCTTACAATGAAAAGCGACCCATGTGTAATTATTTATACTAAATCCGAGCCCACCAAATTTGAAAACTAAAACTCATCGGTTCACTTTTTTTGCATTATTTTCCACGACCAGCAATCCACGCACGTTTTCATGATTCTAACATTGTTTTCTAATTTGTTACATAGTTTGTTTTGCACATATGTTTATGGAAAACTTCGCCCAAATCTTTTTTTTTTTTTCCTCAAAACAAACTCAGCTTTCATTAGGTTTTAGTCTTACGCAATGTTTCATGAATATTTAACATACATAAATCTTGATTATCATTAAGTGAAATTTTTTCCATTAACTTGAACTAGGGGTCAATTAATAGTGAAAGAAAATCATTAAATAACAAATAAGTTTTGTAAATGTTAAATTCAAGTCAAATTGAAATTAAAAAATCACTAAATAATAACCAAGATTCATGTTTTATTTGCTTCTGTCATTTATCAAAAAAATTACATCAAACTAAAAGTAGAGATTGACTTTAAAGGGAAAAAAAAAACTTCGAGTTAAAGAAATTTATTACCATCAAGTGAACCGATTTTTTAGCCCGGTTCCACCCATGAAGCCAGTTTAGAAAGTCAATTCCCAAACTGGACTCGATGGGTTTGATCATGTTTTCCATCCATGGAACCGGACATGAATATCTTAACCTATAAAACCAACCAAACCCAAACGTTTTTAACTTAAAACTATTTTGCGTAACACGCCATCCCATGTGTTTTGCATGACAGAATTTCAAAAACCTTGTTTCACACTAGAATTGTAACTTGTACCGTATGCCTTAATGATTGTACTATTCACAGAAAGTATGAACATACCTTAGCTTGCAGTCCAGGCAACGCAGCTGACAAAATTGCACCCTAAACAAACACAAACCAACAATAATTAAATCAAAATTTGAATCCGAAACCTAATACAGCAACAATTATATTCTCAAATCAGCATCAAAACCTGTGAGAATCCAAGCAATCCATCAATCGGTGCATGTTTAATCATACATTCTTCGATATATTCAAGACACTCATCGAAATTCTCATAATCCGTAAACTCCTGCAAACAGAGTAATTTCGATCATGAAACACAATAATTATTCCGTAAACTCCAGCAATTTATTCACAAAAACGAATCTCAAAACACTAATTAATCGAAACAGAGCAATTACAATTATCAAACACAACAAATATTCAGTAAACTCCTGCAATATATTCACAAAAATGAATCTCAAAACCCTAATTATTCAAAACAGAGCAATTTCACCGATACGAATCTCAAAACTATAATTCTTCAAAAACAGAGCAATTTCAATCATCAAACACAATAACTATTCTATAAACTCCTGCAATTTATTCACAAAATCGAATCTCAAAACCCTAACTATTCAAAACAGAGTTAATTTCAATTCACAAACACAATAAACAACGAATCGAACCTTATTGAACTGAAACCACTCGTAATAAGGCGGATCGAATATCCTTCGACTTCCGATTTACCGTTGCAAGGAAACGGAGCGTCGGGGAAGAAGAAATCGAGCTTTTGGAGCACCGATTCCGGCCATTTTTTCAATTGAGTTTTGAGGATTTCGCCGCTTGTGCGGAAGCCGTGGAGGCAGAGGATCCGTGGCTTTCGGTTTGCGATCCGATCGGATGGTTCGATCGAGATGATTTGATCGAGCATTGTTGAATTGTTATGTGATTGTGGATGATCCGGAGAGTTTGGAGGAAGGATGTGTGTTATATATGGAGAGTTGAAGGTTGGTTATTTATGGTGGAATGGACAGGTAACAGACTGTGGGTTATGAGGGTGTGTTGTTGTTTTGACTTTCTAGATTGGTCAACCATAACCTTTGTAATTCAAAATTTAGTTTCGGTCTGATTATCTGTTTGTTAGGTTTTTGGGTATACTTTAACTAAGGTGTTGTTTGTTTTTGCAGACAAAAATTGTTTGCAGTCTGATTTCAGCTGATTTTATGTCTGCAACTGAAGATGTGGTCTGAAGGTATGCAAGCTGAAAATATAATACTGTTTGTTTTATAAACTGGATATCGTCTGTATAACATAAAAAAACCATAATACAACCACCACCTCCACCTCCACAACCACTACACTGCCCAAACCACCAGCACCACCACTCAAACTCGTCGAAATTTTTTTTTTACAGTCAAGCTACATACAAAGCCCCCATTTCAGCAAATCAACAAACAAGTGTGCATTTTCATTTTACAATCGAACAAACAGTCCGCCCTAGAGAACCACCGCCCTTAGCCGTCTCTGATGTCGTCATTTCCGGCGGCTACAGCCGCCGTCGGCCACCACCGGCATCATCCTCGTCATCAACAGTAGCAGTAGCAGCAACATTCATCATTGTCGCCCCCTCTCTCTTTCTCTCCGCCTCTTTCTCTCTCTAAAAATCTTCGGGCTTTTTGCTGCCATGTGTCGTTGTGTACCATCGCTGGGGAAAACGAGCGGGTGGAGAGGGGTGTGGGTGCTAGCAGAAGAATAAGGGGGGTTTGGGGGTGCTTATCGGACCAAAGGGAGGGGCGCCGGGATCCATCTCCGGTTGTCGAAGTCAGACCAGAGGAGGGAATGGGTGTGCGAGGAAGATGGGTGTGCTGCTGAGAAACAAGGAGAGGAAGGAGGGGAGGTGGAGGTGTGGTGGTGCTGGGTTTTAAAGAGGGAGAGAGAGAGAGAGAGGAGGAGGAAGATGGGTTTTGAAGATCTGATTGTTTGTGAAGATGTTAGATATAGGCTTTTTTTTAAGCTAATAAAAGCACTTTTCAGATCTTCTTTAAAAAAAACAAACAGTCTTCAAGGTCTTGTGTCTGCCCGCCTGAAGGCATAGGCTCCTTGCAGATGTTTTAAGCAAAAACAAACAGCACCTAGGTGTCACATCAACTTTTTTCCCCATTTCACTTTTCCTCACTCCAAGGAAATGGTTTAATCTCATTAACTTCATCTAACCCTATTTTTTAGTGATTTGTGGTCTAAAAAAGAAAAGAATAATTAATCAACCTCTTAACATTGGGTTAACATGTTAACACATAACCCATTTAATGCCCTTTAACACAATCAGGGAGTGGTTTGCAATGCTAGTTAACATTTCATGTCATTGTTAACACTCTAAATGTTAGAGTACACCCTATGGCCTTATATCGTTGTATGGTATTGATACTCGTTAGAGTTTACACTAACAAATTTAAATACAATTTTGTTTTCTTTGAAGTGCGTATTCTGCTTTTTAAAAAAGTTAAACGAATACCAAATTCAAATACAATTTTGTTTTCTTTGAAGTGCGTATTCTACTTTTTAAAAAAGTTAAACGAATGTAATTTGGTGTCGTAAATTCTAACGAGTACCAATACCGTACAAATTTGGTCAATGACATTATTTAGAAACCAATGACGTGTCATGCGAGACGTACGGGAGTATGGTCATAAGGGTCGTATATAGGGTCAAAACAGATCGTATAGTCACATGGGCTATATGACATGGTGAAAAATGGTCAGATAAGTTGTATCAGGGTAAAGTCATACAGCTCGTATGATCTTTTGAATAAAAAAATTTAGTGATGTGACCACCAATAATGTATATGACTCGTATATGCTTTTTTCTTGTCATACAATCCGGTGAAGTATACACTAAGGAGCTGGTGTTTTTAAGGTAAGTATTATTCATAACACCAACCCACCAAATTGGAGGGAGGCAACCAAACAAAGACACCGACTTACATTAAATCAAAATTACACCACAAATCCCATGAGACATTCCTATCGTTCGATCTATTTCTATACCAAAAAAAACTAGGGACTTAACATGTTGGATGATTTTTTCTATTTTAACTTCAATATTCGAAAACCTTTTGTCATTTCTCACCTTCCACAAAACTCAACCACGCAACCATAATAATGTATTGAGTTTTCGCTTTCTGAAGGGGTATATCCCAAATCCAGACACATGCTTAACAAAATTCTACTTAGCCACAACAAGAGCATGCGCGCAGGCCCAGACCGGCGCGTGCAGCGCATCGACAACTAAGACAAGTACAACAGTACTAATGGCAGGGGATGTAGCCAATAAACATGTGTCAAGCCCTGGCTAGACAACTCCAATGATAGCCTATCACACAGGAGATAAGAAGTACAAAAGGTCAGTGACGTGGAACCAATCAAGTGGTGTCGTTCACTGCTCCATGATCTCCACCCACAACTGGTGACATACTCAACAACAAGGACAACTGTCAGTCCACGTGGCACCAATAATTGTGCGCCAACGTCTCTATCCTCTGCAAACACTAACAGTCATTTCAGATGAGACAAATAAGTTATTCCTTGTTGACGACATCCGGCCCAAGGCCCATCATCCCGTCTCCTTCTCCACACTCTTCGGCTATAAATACTAGCCTTCAACCACGGGTTTAAGGATTGATTATCTCACCCTCTCACTCTTTTACTCTTAACACACACTCTTTTACTCTTCTTAAACAATACTTATTCTCACGCCAGAAGGTGGTTACAAGGAGAACCCCCACCTTTCCTCATTGTAACGAGACTCACGGTGTTATTGTTTTGCAGATCACACTCAGACCATCTTCGAGGAAAGATAAATGGTTAACCATTCTTGACTAGACTATTCCCACTAGAATATACTCGTCGATTTAGACTTGATGTTTCTTCATATTCTTTCCCAGGTTCGTAACCTCGTGAAACAGCACCTTAAAAAGTTAAATCTTATTAATTGAGATTTGTAATTCATTTTTTTTATCGACATTGTAATTTAGTAGTAGGTGCTAAAGGCGTGAAAATTGAAGTAGATTGAAAACCATTGCAGGATATTTGATAATTTTATATGTGTATTTAGAGTAAATTGCCATTTTGCTCCCTGAGTTTTGGTTACTTTTGCCACTTTAGTCCAAAACTCAAACCTTTTGAATCTGGGTCCCTATGGTTTCAATTTTATTGCCATTTTGGTCCAAAAGTGAAATCTACTCATATTTGTCTAATAAAATCTTGTTGTTTGGTCCTTTTCCTTAGGGGTAAAATGGTCACAATAATTTTATTATAAAAGCAGAAGATATTAGAAATCTTCCCTAAAACATCATGTGAGTGCATAATGTCTATCACCTCCGTCAATCGTGCATCGTAGCAGAAACAGAACAAGACAAGGTTTAAAGAATGAAGATTATAAAGGAAAGTCCATCCGGACGGATGGAGAAAACCCCATCCGGACGGATGAGGGAAGCCTCATTTAAGTGAGCCTATAAATAGGAGTGTCTTGTGTTTCATTTAGAACTTTTATCATTTGCTACTTTTGGAGACTAGAGCTTCTAGAGAGAGAAAGTAGTGATCAAGGTGATTCGTGGTGTAAAACATTGTCAGATTTCTAATAGAATCATCGCTATATTTTGTTCTTGTGTTCGATCCACACACGTGCACGGATTCCGCATGCCGTACGTGTTCTTCGCAATCGTTCAGGAGTCGAGATCAATCCTAAATCGTGTTCACAAGTGGTATCAGAGCGGGAGATCGATTGCACAGATCAGAGATACAAGATTACACGTGATTTCATAAAAATTCAGAGTGATAATCGGATCAGATTTGTCAAATTTTCTCTTCATCTCATTATTCTTAACTTTTTGAGTTTAAAACACAAATTAACAACGATTTCATGGTTAAAATTGGATGATTTTTTAATATGTTGTGCGAAAATCATGGTTTTATAACCCTACAAATTTTCAGATTTAAATTCTAAGTATAAAGGTGTTAAATCATTGAAATAGTGTTAAAAAAGATGAGTTTCGCTGTTGATTATTGTTCATCCGGACTGCTACAGTGCTCATCCGTTCGGATGTGGGTCCATCCGAACCATTAAGTTCATCCAGACCATTATCAGTCCACCCGAACAAGTATTTCAGGCCCATCAGGGCATATGAACTTTATCCGGATTCATTTAGTTCTTGATTAAAGCAGATTAGTTAAAAAGTTGATCCAATAAAGATATGAAATAATCATTGGCGGCCCAATGATATTGTTCATTTAGTGAGATAAGTTTGAAAGTTCATTTGTGAAAACTGTGGTCCAATAATATTGAAGTTAATTCGGTGATAAGGGGCTATCCGTCCGGATGAGATAAATTGTGTTGTATTCATTTGGTCTAATCAACAAGCAAGTCCATCCGGACTCAAACTGAATGCTCGGTCCAATAATATTGAAGAAAAGTGATTTTATGGTCCAATCATATTTTTAGATGGTCAGTGAGTTGCAAAAATTCATCAGTCATATTTTTTGTTTCATTCAGCTGATTGGGAAATAGTCCATCCGGTGGTATATCTTCATCCGGGTGATAATCTGTTCATCTGTTGAGTTGTTTTAAGGTCCATTCGGAGCAATTTAATCCATCCGGACCAAGATATAATTGGCCATCTGTCACACCCCAACCGATGACGGAAACATCTGGGCATGGCACTGAGCGAAACAGATTGTCCAAGAGATTCCATAACAACTACGGTTACCAATTATTTAAGCATCACGTCCCATACGATGACATATCAAGTAGCATAGTTATTACAGACAAATCAAAGACAAATTGCTCTATTCCGATAACTCAGATTTCAAATAAATAAATTGTTCGTTGGTTTCTAGACTCCAACCAAGCTTGATTCATCAAACAGCAAGCAATCATCCTAAGCACATGTCACATACGTTAAAATAGAGGTCAATACACATTGTGCAAAGGTGAGCATACAAGTTTGATAATAGCATATTAGAGTTCGAAATCGTTTACGCATAACCAGCATGTATAACGTATAATGTGAAGCATGTAAATTATCGACAAAGATCCTATCAATACCAATGACTGCGAGTTGACTACGAGTAGCGAGTGCGCATCACATGTTCACCACTGCGAACACGTGAAGTATTGTCCTTAACAACCCCTGAGTGAACAGGTGCTGAGTCCAAACTATAGTATTATCGTTGCTAAGGCAGGTAGACAACAATCAATGTGTAAACATAACAAACAGGCATTCATGAGTCACGTATAACATGCATTAGAGGTCAGCGTATAAATAGTGTTTGCGTTGTGTGTTCGATGTGATTTAGAATAAGTAACGTATGTAACATCCAAAAGTGCATAAAGCAAAAAGGGATCGAGTATACTCACAGATAGCGTTTAACTTAATAAACACTGCCTTGGATTGAAGGGAGCTCTTGAGAGATTAGCCTGAACAGTTAACGATAGCATAAACGATGAGCGGCGCGCAAAACGGTGCAAAGGTACCAAGTATCGGATGGTAACCCGATCGGATGGCCAGTCGATCGGATGCCAATCCATTCGGATGGTCATCCGATCGGATGACCATTCGATTGGATTGACATCTCGTTTGGTATGGATGTGTTTGTGTATGATGGTTTGCCTTTTGAAGTTTTCGTTGTAGCATTTTGAAAATAGAGAAGTATCTCTATCCTTCAGGTCGATTGATCGAACGGTCGTTCGATCGGACGGCGATCCGATTGGCGAGGCTTCTCAGTTGAGAACAAGTTCACAGCAGGACGGTCACTCGATCGGATGGCTATCCGATTGGGTGGCAATCCGTTAGTTACTGATAATCTTTTAAATTTGAAAATGATTAAGTATCGAAGTTCCAAACGTCACACGATCGGATGGTCGTTCGATCGGATGGCAATCCGATCGGACGGTAATCCGTTCGACGTTCAGATCCTTGAAAAGTTTGAATAAAAGTTTAAGTGTAGAACCAAGTGCAACCCAGTCGGATGGCCGGTCGATCGAATGGCAATTCGATCGGACGGCAATCCGTCCCAACGATCTGATCTTCTTGACACTTGATTTTGTTTGAAGTTTTGTAGTTTTTGAACGAGACGTTATGATATCTTGCTTAAACAACAGAAACCCCATCTCGGCCGAAGTGATCCGATCGAACAGGAACCACCCTAGTCCGAACGGTTCACGGTTCGAGACGGTTGTTCATGTTCAAACCTGAAATCAGTAGTCTTTTGGATAGAATTCAGATCTTGAACTAACCCATCACTAAGAAAGAGTAGAGGATTAGAACGAGCTCTGATTTTATTGGTTTTGAGTGCATTGAGTGTAAAAGAGTTGAAAGAAAGTTGGAAAACCTTCTTTCAATCCTTTCAACCATGAATATGCGCAGATCTATGTGAAAATATTGTTTAATCTTGTGGAAATCCTTCAGATCTAAGTTGTTCGTGGTGGAATGAGGCCAAAACTTGAAATTCATAAGAACTCCATGATGGCATCACCCTAGAACACCTCAAATCCGGTGATTTCACGGCTAAAAGTTAAGATTCAAAGGTGAAAATGATGAAGAAGTGTGTGTAGATCACAGAAGTACAAGATTTAGGTTGGAAACTTACAAGAATCGAGAGAAATCGAGAGAAATAAGAGCTTGAGTGCGGCTGGTCGAACAAGGAGCTGTCACAAATGATGTGACAAGTGGGTATTTATAGGGTTTCCCAATAAAGAAAGTGGAGAAGTGTCGGGTCGATTGGGTGGCAATCCGATCGGGTGGCAGCCCGATCGGGTGACAACTCGATCGGATGGCAATCCGATCGGATGGCCACTCGATCGGTTGGCCACTCGATCCAGGGGTTCGGCGCGATGAGTTTTGTCATTTCGTTTCGTTTCGTTTCGTTTCGCGTGTTGAGCGTTGCGATGCGATTCGAGTGAGCGATGCGATAGTATTACCCATTAGTTACACAAATAACATAACTACTATATCTAACATACAATCACTATAATTAACTTGTGTTTTGCGTTTGCAATTCGATTGCGATGCGATAAATTGCGATTGCGATTGACACCTCAACATAAACATAACATGCACAAGTAACACATAAATAGCACACACATGTAAGACAATATCCAGAACACATAATTCGAGTAGCGAACGTTATAGCGATAAGCGATAAATTGATTAAATATGCGATTAATATACGATTAAAACTTGATTATTAATAGATACTCCACATAATACAACTAAAGCGAAATAAATAAATAGATTTGATTACAAGTCAAAGAAGTCAAAACAGTAGTTGAGAAAGGAGTGACAGATCGCAATTAGCAATCTTTTCTTCCTTTGACTTCAATCTTAACTGTGACTTTGACTTTCGAAACACGGGGTGTTACACCATCCGCTAGATTGAGCCCATCTGGACCAAGAACCATTTGGCCATCCACTCGATTAGCCCATCCGAACAAACAAGTTAGCGAGTCCATCCGGAACAAACAAGAAAAACTCATCAGTGTTGTTAGTCCATTCGGGTAGACAATTAGTTATTGAACTAATCAGGCCCAGTTATTGTTCACTCAAAGAATATCACTGGTTTAAGCCCATCCGAAAAAAATGATAAAGTCCATCCGGACTTTTATGTCATCCGATAAAAGTTTGTAGTCCATTCGTTTTATCGGGCTCATCTGTAAGACTTTGTTTTATATTTGATCCAACAAGAGATAAGTCCATTCAGTCCATCAGGCCCATTCGGAAATTTTTTGATCAAAGAAAGGCTTATCAGTATACTAGTCTACATTTGGTTCTTTTGAAGACCAATTCATAGTCTTCAGAATCCACATCATTCATCATTTACACGTTTCAAGTGGTTAAAGTGGTTAACTTTACAAATTTTGCTAAATCGTTTATTTAACGTTTTGCAGGTGATAATCAAGGAACGAAAATCAAGGCGTGATTCGAAAATGTCAAGCTTGGACGAAGAATTTTACAATACGTTTTACAACGCTTTCACATCCGAAACAACAACTTAAGCAACACCCGGAACAAAAACCTTTTCAAACGTTATTTCTGAGAGTCTGAAATATGATAATGTGTACGGAAATCATCAACGACCACCGAAACTAATGAATATCAAAGATTATCATTGGTGGAGCACCAGATTTGAAAACTGGGTGCAGGCGTATGCTTATGAGAGTTGGATTATGTTAACGTTTGGATATGAAAAGCCAGGAAACGATCAAACTCAAATACTTCCAATTAAACAATTTTCAGAAACTGATAGAAAAGACCACTCTAACGAACTAAAAATGGTAACATTATTACAACAATCTGTTAGAGAGGATATTTTGTTTTTACTCCAACATGGTGAAACTTCCAAGTCAATGTGGGAAGCATTGAAACTGAAAGCTAAAGGCAGTAAAGACATTAAGAAAAACAAAATCTCTCTGCTGAAAAAGGAATTTGATCTGTTCGGCTGCATGAAGGGCGAAACTGTTAGACAAATGATAGAAAGATTCCGTCATTTGAAAATCGAGATGGAGAGGTTTGGAATCAACAAGGACAGAGAAGAGATTATTGATAAACTGGTCGAGGCATTACCGCATGTTGAAGATTGGAAAACCTTTGTGATTGTGTTGAAGAATGATCCTAAGTTTGAAGAGATAATTTTGGATGGTTTGATTGACAAACTGGATGGACATGATCTAGAGTTACAAAAACAAAATAAAATGTCTAGTTCCAGTTACCAGCAGAATGTTGATCTGTACTATCGGAAGAGTATGCTGCTGAACAATCAGTCACCAAAGGTTGGTACAGCCTTTAGTACTGATAATGCTGGTGATTCATCAAAGAGAAAATCTCCGAGTTATGATTTGGGATATCATTCATCATCTTCATTATCCAAAACCAATCCAAGTCAGAACTGGAAAGATTCTCCAAATCTAAACACTGATTTCGCTAAACAGCACATGAGTTTCTTAGCTTCTGTTCTGGAATCTTACGAAGGTCTGATCGCAGGCAAGATGGGAAATCCAAATATGACAAAGGAAGACTACGACCAGGTAGATCCGGAAGAGATGGAGCTAATGGATATTCACTGGTGTATGGCGAGCGTTATCAGGAGAGCTCAACGTTTCATGGAGATCACTGGTAGGAAGTGTTTGGAGGTCCTGATATGAAACTGGGATTCAACAAAGCAAAAGTTACTTGTTTCAAGTGCAAACAGAAGGGACACTTCAAAAGAGAGTGCACTAACCGTCAAGCTGATGATAGCGTTAATGCTTTTCACGAAGATTACTACAAAAAGGCCATCTATCATCGCAACAATGAGCAACCATCTAGAACAAACCAAAAACAGATTGAGGAAGGGTCGTCATCAAAAGAGAGAAAACAAGCTTATGTGACGATTCAGGAAGATGAAAAAGAAGTGGTTGACTGGAGTAAGTACATAAAAGATGAGAGAAAAGAGAAAAAGGCGTTGGTTGCTGAGTTTAAATAGAGCCGAGAGGAACGCATGCGCGAATGTATTTGAGTGACGTGTATGATGCTTACAAGGAAGCAAAGTGGGCAAACAGATGGAGTGTAGAGAAAGAATGTTTTGTTGATCCTCAAGGAAACCCAACAATTGATCCTGATAAGGTAGACTTTGAAGCACTGGTTGCAGCTATTCCAACTGTGTGGGTTTGGTGTAAAGGTCTCGAAGAAATTCCTGGATACAGATAAAAGGTTGAGGAAGGCATAAAGAAGGTAATCTATGCCAGCCTAGAGAAGAAGAAGAAGACGGTAGAGGAAATCGTTGATGAAAGTCAGAAGATGGTGGAAGTAGTAAAGAAAGCTGAGGTGAAGGCAGAGGAAGTTGTTGCTGAGAAACAGCAGGTGCTTGAAGAAGATCAGAATCAAAAGGCAAAAGAAGCAATGGTGCAAAAAACAGAGGTAATAATTCAAACTGAAGCTTCTGAAATGTTAAATAAAATTGGTAATAAAACTAATGATCAATGCAAGAAATGCATGGAAACGTGTAGGGCTTGTACTGAAAAGGATAACAATCTGAGATCCAGAGACATTAAATTTACTAAAATAGAAAGAATTGACGTGTGCGTATATATACATAAAATTTCAATGAAATTACACACGATTTGGTTTTAAATTTATAAAAGTGATTGATACACTCTAATTTACACATATTTTAGTCCCCCGTTTTACCCCTATTTTATGCGTTTTTGGCCGTAAAACCGTCGTTCGGATACTTATTTATCTACATTTGTGTTTACAGGCCTAAAACTGCATTTCAGACAAGATGATAGCAAAAACGAGGACTTTCCGGACAAAACGACAAATCTGCGGACTTTCTGTTAAGGATTCTGATCTGGGCCTGTGGAACGGTCGTTCCACCTGATGCACGGTCGTGCATCTCCGACATCGATGATCATCTCGGAACTGAACGGTCGGTGCGACCTGGCGTGCAACATGTAGCTCGGAACTGAACGGTCGTTCCGTCCCGAAGAACGACCGTGCAATTTCAGATCTGGTCAACGATCCGATGACGTATGCAGTATGGCGACCCATCTTCAATAATTCAATAAAGTGAACGGTCGTTCCATATGGGGAACGACCGTGCAACAGCAAAAAAGTATAAAAACACAGCAGAAACTTTCTGCTCAACATTCTGGATTTTTGGAGAGCTCTCAGGCGATTTTCAGGCTCCGGAGGCATTAGCTTTCACCCGGATTCAAGCCACATTATCCCGATTAGCTCGATTACTACCCGGATCCTTAGTCTAGTACTTGTTTATGGTTTGATTTTCTAATCTTTCCAAGTTTTTGTTAATCTTTCAAGTACTTAGATTATGATTTATGTATTATTGTAGCCTTTGGGCAAAAACACAACAATCCCTTGCTAGATTATAACCATTAGTTTGTTAAACTTTGTTTGTAATGACATTTGAAGTATTTTCTATGTTAATCTTTGATGATTAGTTTGCAACCTTGTTATTGATATTGAACTCTTGATTATAAGTAATTATGTTGGATGATTGGTGCTTGGTTAGTTAAGATAGTTGAAAAATGAAGCTTAATTAATCTTGTATTAGTAAACTTTGAATTTGGTTAACTAGTTTAACTTGGTTTAAATGTATGCATCATGATACTAGAAATGGTTAGTGATTTAATAAAATGTAATTATTGTTAATCAAGAGAGCTTGCCGTCACGTAAGGACCTAAACGGGTTAGATGGTGTCGTTATGAATTCTTGCCATGATTTGTTAGCCTAGTTAGTAGTTTAGGCCAAAATTGCTATCTTAGTGAATTATTGTGCAAGATTTGTAAAATGAACTCGGTTGTGATTTAATCTAGTTTATGCTTATCTCGGTGGTTGCATTGTGTTTATCGGTGTCGCTTTCCTTGTTTAAGTGAGGTTAGAACAATCCTAACGGCTGACTAACTTATTTTTAAGAGATTTTCATAGACATTTATCAATTGCACGTTAAAGAACAATTTTAGGTGGTTAAAGTGTGTTTATCGTTTTAACTTTCCGAATGATTGTCATGTTAGGATTCCCGAAAGGGATACTAATTGTCTTAAATTGAAAAATTGACCGAATGCTTCTAGTGCCAAAACTGACTTAGTTGACATGCTGTGGTTGTGTATTTAGCAAGGCTTTTTATCTACTATCTAGTATGTTTTTATTATGTATTTGGTTATGTTACTTTAGTTTAGTTTAAATCAACAAAACCTATGTTTTTACCGGTAGTTTAGTGACAAAGGTCTAGTACTAGTTCTTCGCCCATTTCCTTGGATCGATACTTGGTTCTTACCGATACTTTATTACATATATGACGGGGTACACTCGCCTCTTTCGTGTGTGTTTTGATGTAAAAGTAATAATCACTTTTATAAATTTAAAACCCAATCGTGTGTAATTCATTGCAAAATATTATGTATATATACGCACACGTCAAGTTTTTGGCGCCGCTGCCGGGGAGATGGCGAGTTTTAGGAACGACCCGAGTCATTTGGTTATCGGTGTATATACTTGTTAATATTTGTGTATAATTTCTTGATTATTTATTTGTTTATTTATTTGTTAATATTTCTTGTTTTATTCGATTTATACATTTTTGCGTTATTTTTGTTTCATTTGTTTATTTGATCCGGGTTCATTTATTCGCTTATTCTTTGGGTTTTCGGCACCCTAAAGCCATTTTTGTATTAGTCGATCCATTTATTTATTTTGTTGAATTTTTATAAAATTTCGGGCTATTTTTCGGATTTTTATAAAATTTTCAGCCCTTTTATAATAATTTTCTGCTTCTATTCAGCTGAAAAAAAAAAAAAAAAAAACAGCATTATTTAATTAATAAAATATTCACCGTGTTGAATTTTCGTTTGCAGGTTGATGTTCTCGACCCCCGCCCCAGAACTTGTTGAACCGTCTGACGAACCCGAACGAGATCTTCGGAGGCGTCTTCGCGCGAAAGGGCGTGCGGTTGGGCTATTGCTCGCATCTGGCGGGCCGGATTCGGTGGTATCTACTGAAGCCAAGGGCTCAGGAGGAAACATAACCATGGCAGACGATAATCAACCGTTGAATGAGTCTAATCAGCCTGGAGCGACAGGCCTGGAGCCGAGTATCCTTAGACCTACTATTGATGCACCTAATTTTGAAATAAAATCTAGGATAATTAATATGGTGCAGAATTCGGTGCAGTTCGACGGACGTGAGCACGAGGACCCCGGGAGACACATTGCGGCTTTCCTCCATGTTTGCTCCACATTCAAGATTAGGGATGTTTCGGAGGATGCGATTCGGTTGAGGTTGTTTCCGTTTTCATTACGTGATAAAGCCAGAGCTTGGCTTATGTCACTTCCTGCCGGGTCCATCAGGACCTGGAATCAGTTGGCAGAGCAGTTTATGCATAAATACTTTCCACCTGAGAAAACGACCAAGCTAAGGAACCGAGTGGTGACCTTTCGTCAGGATGAGGGAGAGTCGTTGCATGCAGCATGGGAGAGATTCAAGGATCTGTTACTTGATGTTCCACATCATGGGTTCACCAGGAGACAGTTAGTCTTGACATTCTATCAGGGGCTGAGCTACAATACGCAGGAGCGATTAGATATGAATGCAGGAGGCGATTTGGGGACAAAGACGCCCAATGAGGCTTACGATATCATTGAAAAGGCTGCGTTGAAATCTAGCTCTCGCCGCGAAGGAGATAGGGGTCGGGCTACATCATCATCATCAGGATCCCGCGCAGGAGTGCATGCTGTTGACGACTATACGGCTATTACCGCTCAGATCTCGGCTCTCGCATCGAGATTCGACAGGTCCCAGATGATTGCGCATGCGGGCTCGGGTTGTGACCAGTGTGGTGTGTCACACGAGCCTGGGGCATGTTTTCAGGGAGTCGGATACGAGGGCCACGAAGAGGTAGATTTCATAGGTAATCAAGTTAGGCCGCAAAACAACCCTTACAGTAACACCTACAATCCCGGTTGGAGAAATCACCCAAATTTTGGGTGGCGTGCGAACACAGGCAATCAAAATCCTTTGGGATTCACTCCGCGCGCTCCAGCGCAGCAGCATCAGGGTCAGGGTCAGGGTCAGCATTATCAGCAGTACAACCAATCCTACCAACAGCGTTCATACCCGCATCAGAATCAAGGCTCTGGGAGTAGTTCCCAGCAGCAGGCCCCTCAGTCTAGTTCTAAGCTGGAGGAGATGATGTCCCAGCTTCTTACTAGCTCCTCAAGCGCGAATCAGTTAGCTGAAAAACGCTATCAGCAGAGCGAGGATCGTTTTCTCTCTCATGAGGGAGAAATGAGGAGCCACAAGGCCTCGATTCAGAACATAGAGAATCAGGTTGGTCAGCTGGCACAGATGATGTCAAAGAGACCCCAGGGCGGTCTCCCGGGAAACACTGAGACAAACCCGGGCCCGCATAGAGATGTGAATGCGGTGATGACCAGGAGTGGAAAACCTACCGGACCCGTCATATCGGACTCACCACCGATCACTGAAGCGGTCCCGACCGACACACCGGATGAGGTGCATGCCAGGCTCCGCCCAGCAAGTACAGCACAAGTCCAGGAGCCGGTCACAGGTTATAAGCCTCCAGTGCCCTATCCAGGAAGGTTGAAGAAGCAGAAGATGGATGAACAAAACGGTAAGTTTCTTGAGATGTTTAAGCAATTGCATATAAACATACCGTTTGTTGAGGCTTTGGCACAGATGCCAAAGTATGCGAAGTTTCTGAAAGACATCCTCTCAAACAAGCAAAAACTCGAGGACATGTCTTGTGTGGTTATGAATGAAAGCTGCTCTGCTATTCTCCAGAATCGCCTGCCTACAAAAATGGGCGATCCAGGCAGTTTCACGCTTCCTTGCCTCATTGGCAATCTGTCAGTCAGTAATGCGTTAGCAGATCTAGGAGCGAGTATAAACCTTATGCCCTATAAGGTTTTTACAAAGTTGGATCTAGGTGAGCCGTCACCTACGAGGATGAGTATTCGACTTGCGGATCGTTCTGTCAAGTATCCACGCGGGTTTGTAGAGAATATGCTTGTTAAGATTGACAAGTTTGTATTTCCCGTGGATTTTGTTATCCTGGATATGGATGAGGACTCGAGAGTGCCTCTGATACTCGGACGCCCGTTTTTGAATACCGCCCGGACGATTGTGGACGTGGCGGCGGGCGAGATCACACTCCGAGTAGATGATGAGCATGTGACGTTTGACATTAAACGTTCTATGCAGCACCCTCTGAGTCAGGACGACGCGCTCTATTATGTTGACATTGTCGACACTTATGTGAGCACGCATTTCCAGGGTACGATCGAGGAGATAGATTCGGACACACATCTGTTGTGTGGGGACTTAGATGGCATTACGCAGGAGGGCCACTACTTAGAGCAGCCAGTCTATCAGATTGGTGATGATAGTCCCCAGAGTCCGGATCGTTTCACAGAAATTGATCGCGAGAGTGAAGTGAAGTCGAAGCCTTCAGTGGAAGATCCTCCTACCTTGGAGCTTAAAGAGCTCCCACCGCATCTAGAGTACGCATTTCTAGATGAGGAGCGTCATCTGCCTGTCATTATTTCATCTGGTTTGGCGGGAGAGGAAAAGAGCAGGCTGCTTAATGTGTTGAAACTTCATAAGAAAGCAATCGCTTGGAAAATCATGGACATCAAAGGTATAAATCCCTCCTTCTGTACACATAAAATTCTTATGGAGGACCAGTTCAAGCCGTGTGCGCAGCACCAGAGGCGGCTGAACCCGAACATGCAAGAGGTCGTTAAAAAGGAAGTGATTAAGTTGTTAGATGCTGGTATGATCTATCCCATTTCCGACTCTGTTTGGGTCAGCCCTGTGCAGGTAGTGCCCAAAAAGGGGGGCATGACTGTGGTCACGAACGATAGGAATGAGCTCATTCCAACCAGGACGGTCACTGGATGGCGGGTTTGCATCGATTATCGCAAACTCAACGACGCCACCCGCAAGGACCACTTCCCGCTTCCATTCATTGATCAAATGTTGGAGCGTCTGTCAGGGAAGTTATATTATTGTTTTCTGGATGGGTTCTCGGGTTACTTTCAAATTCCTATCGCTCCTGAGGACCAGGAGAAGACCACATTTACCTGTCCTTTCGGTACATTCGCCTACCGGCGTATGCCGTTTGGGCTGTGTAATGCGCCGGCTACTTTCCAGCGATGTATGGTCGCAATTTTCCACGACATGATTGAGGATTCCATGGAGGTGTTCATGGACGATTTTTCGGTATTTGGGGATTCCTTTGATCAGTGTCTGGAAAATTTGAAAAGAATGTTGAAGAGGTGTGAGGAGACCAATCTGGTCCTGAACTGGGAGAAATGCCACTTCATGGTGAAGGAGGGCATAGTTCTGGGACACAAAATCTCTCACGCGGGCATGGAAGTCGATCCAGCTAAGGTCGACGTTATATCACGACTTCCACCCCCCACCTCTGTTCGTGCTATACGGAGCTTTCTCGGTCATGCCGGGTTCTATCGGCGATTTATCAAAGATTTTTCCAAAATCGCCAGACCCATGACTCGTTTGTTAGAGAAAGATGCTCCGTTCGTGTTTGGAGATGATTGCTTGAGGGTTTTTGACCTCCTCAAGCAAAAGTTGGTAGAGGCCCCTATTTTAGTCGCACCGGACTGGAGTTTGCCCTTTGAAATCATGTGCGACGCGAGTGATTACGCTATAGGGGCCGTTCTGGGTCAAAAGAAGGAAAAGCACTTCCATCCGATCTACTATGCGAGTAAAACTCTCCACGACGCTCAAGAGCATTATACCACGACTGAAAAAGAGCTCTTGGCGGTCGTTTTCGCATTCGATAAATTTAGATCGTATCTGGTGCTTTCGAAAACCGTTGTATACACTGATCACGCAGCCATTAGATACCTCTTCAGCAAACAGGACGCAAAACCGCGTCTAATCAGATGGATCCTGTTGCTGCAAGAGTTTGATATTGAGATACAAGATAAAAAGGGTGCCTTGAATGTAGCGGCCGACCATCTATCTCGGTTAGAGCACGGAGACATCGAGGATTCGCGTTGGGATTCAATAAATGACAAGTTCCCACACGAGTCTTTGATGGGTGTTGAGATTTGTGATGAGTCGCCATGGTTCGCCGACCTTGCGAACTATCTTGCTTGCGGGATTCTGATAAAAGGGTTGACTCACCAGCAAAAGAGGAAATTCTTTTCGGATCTCAAGCACTACATATGGGACGACCCTTTCTTGTTCAAGGTGGGTGCTGATCAGGTGATTAGGAGATGTGTATCTGGGTCTGAGGCGACCGACATTCTGCGCCAGTGTCATGGGGGACCTACCGGAGGCCACCACGGAGCCAACTTCACCGCGAAGAAGGTGTTAGATTCCGGGTTTTACTGGCCGACCATTTTCCGAGACGCGCAGAGTTGGGTGAAAGCGTGCGATGCTTGTCAGAGGGCGACGAACATATCGGCACGCGACGAAATGCCCCAGAACTGGATACAGGTTTGTGAAGTCTTTGATGTTTGGGGGATAGACTTCATGGGACCATTCCCCCCTTCACGTGGAAACAAGTACATACTCGTGGCTGTTGACTATGTATCAAAGTGGGCGGAGGCGCAAGCCTTACCCACTAATGACGCCAGAGTAGTTGTAAGGTTTCTTAAGAGTTTGTTCGCCCGATTTGGCGCTCCGAAAGCGCTCATTAGTGACCGAGGGACTCATTTTTGCAATACGCAGCTTGAAAAGGCTTTGTCCCGATACGGTGTGCATCACCGTTTATCCACACCATATCATCCGCAGACGAGCGGGCAGGTGGAGGTCACGAACCGTGGGCTTAAGCGCATCCTTGAGCGGTCGGTTGGAGCGAACCGCAAGGAGTGGTCGGACAAGCTTGATGAGGCATTATGGGCATTCCGTACAGCTTATAAGACCCCTATAGGGACCACCCCCTTTAGGTTGGTATACGGAAAGGCATGCCATTTACCGGTGGAGTTGGAGCACAAGGCTATGTGGGCATTGAAAACCGCGAATTTGGACCTTAAAACCGGAGGTGAAGCCCGGTTTCTCCAAATTCATGAATTGGAAGAATTGCGGCACCAAGCCTATGAGAGCTCCGTACTCTACAAAGAGCGCACGAAGAAACGTCACGACAAACGCTTGAAGGACCACAAAGAATTCCAAGCGGGTGATCTTGTTCTTCTGTATAATTCACGGCTGCGCTTATTTCCTGGGAAGCTTCATTCACGCTGGACAGGACCATACACGGTTAAGGAAGTATTTCCGTATGGTACTGTTGCAGTAGAGAACGCGGATGGCGTTACATTCAAGGTAAATGGTCACCGGTTGAAGTTGTACGTTGCTGGGCCGATGGATTCGGCGGTGGAGGTGATTGAACTCCAAACCCCGCACACATCATAAGTGTGGGGAGGAGAGAGTCTACGCTACTGACTCGCGGAACAAAAATGTAGCAAGAGCGTCTTTGGCGCTATAAGGGCAAAATTGTCCTTTTATTTTGTTTTTGTAGTTTTAGCGTAATTTAGGTTAGTTAGGTAGTTTTCGTTTGTTTGTTTTGTTTCCGTACATGCCGGGCGAAGGTTTTGTATTGTAATAATGTTAAAACAGTTGGTGTGTCGAAAAAACGGCGAAAAACGGCCGAAACAGCTGCTAAAAATGGCTTCTGCGGAAAAATTCTGATCTGCATCTGATGCACGATCGTTCCTCGGGTCGCACGACCGTGCGATTCCGAGGACGGCGGCATGACAGATCGCACCCTCGGTGCATTTCCGAGAACACGCTGCTGGGTTTGAACGACCTCGGTGACGCACGACCGTTCCATTCCGGAGAACGACCGTGCGACAGGCTGAGGGCAGTTTGGTCATTTTGCACACTATATATACCATTTTCTGCTGCAAAACCCACCATTCGCGAACCCTAGCAGCTGCAGACCGTTCCTGGGCGATTTTTCACCGTTTCCCACGATTTTTTCGCACGATCAAACACCCAACTTCGCACGGTATGTCTCTAGTATTAGATTTCTTGTTTTCCTTCTTTCTAGTGTAATTCTCTTCCGATTTTTCAAGGAATTTTTAGGGTTCTCTTCATAAACAAATCGAAACCCTAACCCTTGTTAAATCGAAGTATCGTGAACACCCGGCTGAATTGCAGACCCCTGTTGACCCAATACTTGTTAAAATTTTGCAAAATCTGATTGTTCTAAGAACAGGGGGTCGAAATCTGCAGATTCGGAAGTGCACGGTCGTTCCTCGGGTGGAACGATCATGCATCGCCGGCTGATTCACGATATCGTCTGGTCTGGCCTGTTAGTTCTCGGTGACGCACGACCGTGCGTCCCGGAGAACGACCGTGCCATATTGCCAGTACAGTTTGGACAGTAGCTTCATAATTGGCTGCTCGCTTGTTTTCAACTCATTTTTCTCCTGTTTCTGTCTTCCTAACAACATTCCCCATTGCAGATGGATCACCCTTTCCTACAATTTAACCCCAACATCGAGAAGGAAGCGTTATGCATCCCGAAGCACGATGCCTTGTGGGCGAGGCGGGATCAGTTTGGAGAGCCCCGTTGGTTGGACTGGGAGGTTATGCGTGACCTCAACCAGTATGATCGCCTTGATGAAATGATGACTCCCGCGCTAGCAAACCTGGTCGGTTGCAACCGACCCGTGTACCAAGAGTTGACTATTGAATTCTTCGCCTCGTATAAGTATGAAAAGCCGGTTTTACATACAGAACCTGATTTCCGCTACAGGAATCGGGTCACCTTCAGGTTGTGTGGGCGATGGCACACATGGTCGGTGGGTCGTTTAGGACGGAGGCTTGGGATTTATACGCGGGAGGACATGGATGATCCCGACATCTTCAATGATTGGTACAATTTCCCGAATGATGCAGCGCGAGAGGCATTCTGGGCACGAAACGCTATTGGGGGACCATACAACCCACGGATGTCAAAGGCTTCGCGCCTTCGAGACCCTCTGGTGCGAGTGATGCACCATGTTTTCAGCCATTCTATATGTGGACGCATGGACAGTCAAGGTAACTGTCCAACACCTGATTTGCTCTTTCTTTATGCGTTGGTTGACAAAGCACCGATCAACCTCGCCGCGAGAATGGCTGAGTACTTTGTTAAGTGTTCAGGGCGGACCCACAATAGTGAGATCCACGGCGGTCAGTACGTGACCGAGATCGCGTACAATGAGCGACTAATGACGCCGGGGGTGCTTAGGGGTCTCACTTTGATCACTGAGGGGGTGCATGTTGACATCCGGTCTTTGAAGTTTATGGGGGTTATTGCTGAGTTGGATGGAAGAGATAGGTTGAGGGGTTTGAATGGAGAGATATGGGACCCGTTACCTCCAGCTGAGGAGGTATATGAGGATGAAGACGAAGAGATGGGAGAGCAGCACGAGCCACAGCCACCGACACCACCACACTCGCCGCAGCATCATGCATTTCAGCAGCATGAGGATTGGCCTACTTTTTACCAGCAGTTCCAGGACATGCGTGTCACACAGGAGCAGCATGGTACATACTTTGACCAGATCAGATCCAGCCAGGACGAGATTAGAGCCAGTCAGGCAGAGCTTCGAGCCACACATGACCGACTAGAGCAGCGCCAGGAAACTCTATACCAGAGGGTGTCCGCGGGTTTTTCTTATTTGTTCGGGGAGATGCATCACGCACACCCCAACTATTTTCAGCACCCGCCGGAGTTCCCACCGTGGAACCCCCCTGGCTATGGCGATCAGGGCCCATCTGGCACGAGGCATGATGACGATGATGATGAGTAGTTTGCGGTAGTGGTAGCACTTGGTGGTGTTTGTGTTTCAGTACTTTGTTTTTTTTATTTGGGTGTTTATTTTGACTTAGTATTTAAAACACCCCGGATATGTATTTTGAAACAATTTCCTTTCTGTTTTGTTTGGATATTAGCATTTATGTACATTATGGTTGTTTGGTTTTTCTTTTTCTGTTATATTTTGGGTGTACACGACATACTTGCAGATTTTATCTATCGGATCTTGGACCGGAGCACGTACCAGTTAGAGCTTCGGAAGTCTCGTGGCACCAACATCATCTTGAGGGGAGTATTTTTTATCCCTTTCTCTATATTTCGGGTCTCGCATTGGGGACAATGCGAAGTTCAAGTGTGGGGAGGGGGTTAACTTTGTTAACAATAGCTTTGTTTGTCCTCATATATATATAAAAAAAAAAAAAAACAGAAAATCAGAAAAATCATTTAAAAATACTTGTGTTTTGTATATATGTTGGTAAATAAACCGGTTGGTTATGTTTTAGAAAGCATCGGACTTGATAAAAAACTCGACAAGCAAAATATTTTTGAAAAAGGAAACCTGAAAGCGTGACAAACAAAGAAAGACTTACATGATAGTTTTCACACTTTTACCCATTCTTTCCGTTACGTGAGCATATTTGAGCTTAGATGATTATATATTTGTTCATTTCGGATATAGGAGTGAGCCGGATGTTTTGTGCAATTTAGAACTTGTCACTAGTATGCTTGTTAAGACCATGAACGTGCGGATTTGTGTAAACGTGATAGAGGCACTTAGATTACCCCTTTGTTGTGTACCTTGTTCTTTGTGTTGTGCTTCCCGTTCACCTTATATTACCCTTTAGGATTAACCATGTCGAGCCTTCCCGTTCACCTTTGTTTACCCACATTATCGCCTACTTAACCAAATTTAGCCTTTTTATGTTTTTAAACCTTTTTAGTGTTGAAACTCGGTTAAAATAATAGTTTAACTAGCTTGTTAGTATTTATATTTCATTGTATAGTTTGTAAAAAAAAAAAAAAAAAAAAAAAAAAAAAAAAAAAAAAAATAAAGCACCCTAAAATAGGGTGAAGTTGATAGAAATCGAGCAATTTTGAATGCTTAAATGTTAAAAATCTTGTTGATTAGCTCGATTGCGCTTTAGTCGCCTTTTTAAGGCGTTTGTTTGTAAAGTTGTATTGTTTATTGCTAGTTAAACGCTACTACCGAGTTTTAACCATTTTCGCCATTTTAAATGTCCACTTCCTTACCCTTCGCCCAAGCCTAACGTTACAACCCGTAAAGACCTCTTGATTTACACTTATTTGCATGTTAGTTGGTGGAGACGAGATCTTATGACAAGCTTATGATATTGCACATTTCATTGACTAGGCGTTGAGTGTTTACGCATACACATTTTATGTATGATTCATAAATAAAACCGAGTGTGTGTGAACATTGTGAGTTGGGTGAAGATTAACATGTGAGTCAATTAAATGTTTAGTCTCGGCTTTTTGGTTGTCGCTTTTTAAACTTGCATATGCTTGTTGGGTTTGAATCTTTTGATGTTGTCTTTCGACAAACCGGCTAACCGTTTATATATTAGTTTTCAATAAAATAGTTTGTAAATTATCGTTCTTGTTTGTTTATGTCTTTTATTGCTTTTTAGTTTAGCTTGCTTGAGGACAAGCAAGGTTTAAGTGTGGGGAGATTTGATACACTCTAATTTACACATATTTTAGTCCCCCGTTTTACCCCTATTTTATGCGTTTTTGGCCGTAAAACCGTCGTTCGGATACTTATTTATCTACATTTGTGTTTACAGGCCTAAAACTGCATTTCAGACAAGATGATAGCAAAAACGAGGACTTTCCGGACAAAACGACAAATCTGCGGACTTTCTGTTAAGGATTCTGATCTGGGCCTGTGGAACGGTCGTTCCACCTGATGCACGGTCGTGCATCTCCGACATCGATGATCATCTCAGAACTGAACGGTCGGTGCGACCTGGCGTGCAACATGTAGCTCGGAACTGAACGGTCGTTCCGTCCCGAAGAACGACCGTGCAATTTCAGATCTGGTCAACGATCCGATGACGTATGCAGTATGGCGACCCATCTTCAATAATTCAATAAAGTGAACGGTCGTTCCATATGGGGAACGACCGTGCAACAGCAAAAAAGTATAAAAACACAGCAGAAACTTTCTGCTCGACATTCTGGATTTTTGGAGAGCTCTCAGGCGATTTTTAGGCTCCGGAGGCATTAGCTTTCACCCGGATTCAAGCCACATTATCCCGATTAGCTCGATTACTACCCAGATCCTTAGTCTAGTACTTGTTTATGGTTTGATTTTCTAATCTTTCCAAGTTTTTGTTAATCTTTCAAGTACTTAGATTATGATTTATGTATTATTGTAGCCTTTGGGCAAAAACACAACAATCCCTTGCTAGATTATAACCATTAGTTTGTTAAACTTTGTTTGTAATGACATTTGAAGTATTTTCTATGTTAATCTTTGATGATTAGTTTGCAACCTTGTTATTGATATTGAACTCTTGATTATAAGTAATTATGTTGGATGATTGGTGCTTGGTTAGTTAAGATAGTTGAAAAATGAAGCTTAATTAATCTTGTATTAGTAAACTTTGAATTTGGTTAACTAGTTTAACTTGGTTTAAATGTATGCATCATGATACTAGAAATGGTTAGTGATTTAATAAAATGTAATTATTGTTAATCAAGAGAGCTTGCCGTCACGTAAGGACCTAAACGGGTTAGATGGTGTCGTTATGAATTCTTGCCATGATTTGTTAGCCTAGTTAGTAGTTTAGGCCAAAATTGCTATCTTAGTGAATTATTGTGCAAGATTTGTAAAATGAACTCGGTTGTGATTTAATCTAGTTTATGCTTATCTCGGTGGTTGCATTGTGTTTATCGGTGTCGCTTTCCTTGTTTAAGTGAGGTTAGAACAATCCTAACGGCTGACTAACTTATTTTTAAGAGATTTTCATAGACATTTATCAATTGCACGTTAAAGAACAATTTTAGGTGGTTAAAGTGTGTTTATCGTTTTAACTTTCCGAATGATTGTCATGTTAGGATTCCCGAAAGGGATACTAATTGTCTTAAATTGGAAAATTGACCGAATGCTTCTAGTGCCAAAACTGACTTAGTTGACATGCTGTGGTTGTGTATTTAGCAAGGCTTTTTATCTACTATCTAGTATGTTTTTATTATGTATTTGGTTATGTTACTTTAGTTTAGTTTAAATCAACAAAACCTATGTTTTTACCGGTAGTTTAGTGACAAAGGTCTAGTACTAGTTCTCCGCCCATTTCCTTGGATCGATACTTGGTTCTTACCGATACTTTATTACATATATGACGGGGTACACTCGCCTCTTTCGTGTGTGTTTTGATGTAAAAGTAATAATCACTTTTATAAATTTAAAACCCAATCGTGTGTAATTCATTGCAAAATATTATGTATATATACGCACACGTCAGTGATTATTACTTTTACATCAAAACACACACGAAAGAGGCAAGTGTACCCCGTCATATATGTAATAAATTATCGGTAAGAACCAAGTATCGATCCACAGAAATGGGCGGAGAAATAATACTAGACCTTTTTCACTAAACTACCGGTAAAAACATAAGTTTTGTTTGATTTTAATTTAACTAAAGTAAGCGTAAACAAATACATATAAAAACATAATAGAATATAGATAGATAGCCTTGCTTAATACACAACCAAAGCATGTCAACTAAGTAGGTTTTGGCACTAGAAGCATTTGATCAATTCTCCAATTTCAAGACAATTAGTATCCCTTTCGGGAATCCTAACATGACAATCATTCGGAAAGTTAAAACGATAAACACACTTTAACCACCTAAAATTGTTCTTTAACGTGCAATTGATAAATGTCTATGAAAATCTCTTAAAAATAAGTTAGCCAGCCGTTAGGATTTTTCTAACCTCACTTAAACAAGGAAAGCGACACCGATAAACACAATGCAACCACCAAGAAAAGCATAAACTAGATTAAATCACAACCGAGTTCATTTTACAAATCTTGCACAATAATTCACTAAGATAACAATTTTGGCCTAAACTACTAACTAAGCTAACAAATCATGGCAAGAATTTATAACGACACCATCTAACCCGTTAAGGTCTTTACCTGACGGCAAGCTCTCTTGATTAACAATAATTACATTTTATTAAATCACTAACCATTTCTAGTATCATGATGCATACATTTAAACCAAGCTAATCTAGTTAACCAAGTTCAAAGTTTACTAATACACGATTAATTAAGCTTCATTTTTCAACTATCTTAACTAACCAAGCATCAATCATCCAACATAATTACTTATAATCAAGAAATCAATATCAATAACAAGGTTGCAAACTAATCATCAAAGATTAACATAGAAAATACTTCAAAGTGTCATTACAAACAAAGTTTAACAAACTAATGGTTATAATCTAGCAAGGGATTGTTTTGTTTTTGCCCAAAGGCTACAATAATACATAAACAATAATCTGAATGCTTGAAAGATTAACAAAAACATGTAAAGATTAGAAAACCAAACCATAAACAAGCACTAGACTAAGGATCCGGATAGTAATGGAGCTAAACGGCACAATGTGGCTTGAATCCGGGTCAAAAGCAAAGCCTCCGGAGCCTGTATAATCGCCTGTGAAGCTCCCAAAATTCCAGACTTCCGAACAGAATGTTTCTGTTCTGTTTTTATATTTTTTCGCTGTGGCACGGTCGTTCTTCATATGGCACGACCGTGCACTTTAAGCAATTATTGGGTATGGCACACCATACTGCATGACGTCATCAGATCGTTGACCAGATTCGAAATCGCACGACCGTTCTTCCTGTGGCACGGTCGTTCTTCGCCGGGTTCTTGTTGCACGCTTGGTCGCACCGGTCGTTCATTACCGAGAGTTTGGCTGATCTTCGGAGTCGCACGGTCGTTCTTCGGATGGCACGTCCGTGCGTCACCGGTCTGGCCTTGTTTACCTTGCACGCCTAGTCGCACTGCTCGTTCATTGCCGGACTAATCAACATCTGTCGGAGATGCACGGTCGTGCATCAGGTCGCACGACCGTTCCACAGGCCCAGGTCAGTTTCCTTAACAGAATGTCCGCAGCTTCGTCGTTTTGTCCGGAAAGTCCTCGTTTTTGCTATCATCTTGTCTGGTATGCTGTTTTAGGCCTGTAAACAAAAGTGTAGATATTTAAGTATCCAAAAACGCATAAAATAGGGGTAAAACGGGGGACTAAAATATGTGTAAATTAGCGAATATCAAGAATTTTTAAAGAAAAATGTAATGAAATGCTTGAAAATGAGAAGTTTTTAAAAGAAAAAAAATAAAGAACTAAAACAGAAATGTGAAAATCTTGAAAAAGAAAACAAAGTTTTGAAACAAAAATGTTTAGCTGATTGCAACGAATGTGTTCAAAAAGATAAAACTATTCAAGATTTGCAAAAAGAATATGATGGAATGAAATTGTCACATCACACAGTAAAAGAAGCTTATGAAACTTTGAAAAGTAACGTCAAAAGTCTGGATGATAGATTGTCGTCTTGTCAAAAGACAACTAAATTTCTTGAAGCCAGATATGAAGGAAAACAACTAGTTCTAAATCAATATGTTGATGATGTTGTTAAACTTAAACAAGAACTCGCTGAAAAAGAGAAATTGGTATTTACTGAGTTTGATGATGATAATAATATATTAAGCTTAATTGTCTGTATAATGTACATTTGTAATTTTATGGTATTATCATACAAAAAATGATAAATATTGTTTTTAGGTGGGGTGTGTCATATCAACTAGGGATGACATCGGGTACCATACATTGGAGTGCAGGTTCTAGTACCGAAAATTCAAATACCTAAATTGAAGAAAAGTGGATACAAAACACCGTATCGAAAAATTCAAATACCAAAATTGAAGAAAAGTGGGTACAAAACACCGTATCGAATGTATTGGTTAAGTACCTCAATTTTGGTACCTAACCACTTTGTTACCGCTTTGATGTTTCAAAATCATCCAAAATTAATTCAAATGCATATTTATCCTTGAAAAAAATCATTTTTTTTAAAAAGTCTCTCACATCTGATTCCTCTTTTATATTCATAATCAATTAAATAATACATTTTTCCACTCACAACCCTATAAAAAACGGGATGAAAGATGAATAATGAACCCCACATGTAGGCATTTACGTTAGTTTTCCACATAATTTTATGTATGAGGTACGAGAGTGAGAACTCCAATCTAATGTATAAGGGTTTTTTATTGTTTTTTTTAAGTAAACTTCATTAAAACGGCTGGCACCCACAAAAACGCAGAACCTCCAACCAAACAACACTTGCAACATATACAAATGATCTTTACACTAATCTCTTCAAACAAGAGACTTAGGTTTAGACCTACGCTTCCACCATAAAAAAACCTAATGACTTAGCCTCGCCAATAATATCCAACGCCCTCTGATTAACGTTAGAAAAAACCTTTAAATTCCTAGACTTCGAAATGGACCAACACACAATGATAGCCAAACCATGTATGACTTCCACTTGCTTCTTATCCAGCTTCAAATGCTTGTGAACTCCATAACAACTCTACAAGAGAAAGCGAAGATCGGCGGAAAATGCAAGTGTCCACCTGAACTAGAAACTCGACTGTGATTTGGGTATGTGGAAGGGACTACAAACTCGATTGTGATTTGACTATTTGAGTATGTGGAAGGACTATAAACTCGATAAGGGGAGAAGTATAGAAGGGGCGGGAGGGGGCGCCCGACCCCCCGAACTTTACGCTGTAGTGTTATATATGTAGTTTTCGTATAGAAATTTTTTGGTATATACGTTTTCGACCCCCCGGTTCTATAGAATTTTTTTGTATATATGTTTTCGACTCTCTCGTCATTCGGGTCAAGCTTCGCCACTGAACTCGATATAGCAAGTAACTTTGAATGTGGATTTCCCATGACAAGAATATTCTCAGTTTATCTAGATCTAACCACAAACATTGAATTGATAGATGTTTTATTGATGATGACTATAACAAAATGCTTAATTGTTACATGCGACTATATCTTCCTTGTCGGAAACAATCTTTTGAATCCTATCCATGAATTTTAACATCGTCTCCAAGCCTTCCTCATCTGAAACATAACGGATGTGTAAGTTAACAAATCCAAGTAAGCCTATTTTGTCATTTTTGAGTATGTGATTGTGACGAGGTAAGAAAATGAGTATGTTAGTTACTTTAATACAAGATAAAGTGAAATGGATGAAAAAATTAAAGGCTTACCAAGTCTTGGAATTGTATGGCCTTTAGGATGATGAATTACCAAAGGATTTTCAAAAGATTTCAGGAGTTCTATCCCATATGGCTTTATGAAATCTTTATCACCTAAAAATTTCATCATTGTCATAGTTAGAAGTTATAATTAAATTTCTTTTAATTATCCTTGTTACAATTTTTATTAATTATACATGCTACTTTACAAAGTTTCTATTATTATATATCGATAGAATATATTAATTATGATTTGTCAAGTTAAACATATTTACTAGTTTATAAAATAAATGAGTAAACTGCCAAAATGGTCTATGAGGCTTGATCACTTTAATCCAAAACTCAAACCTTTTGAATCTGAGTCCGTGTGGTTTCAATTTTGTTGCTATTTCATTCAAAAGCAAAACTTGGTTAGATTTTTCAGTTAACATCCAGTTTTTTTTTTTCCTTACCTTTTAATGAAGAGCAAAATTGTCAGATTTTTTTAATTCTTTATAATAAAACGTTAAAATTTCATTTTGCACTTCATTAAAAGAGAGAAAAAAGACAAAAAAAAAAAAAAAAACCTTAATGTTAACTGAAAAATCTAACCAAATTTTGATTTTGGATGAAAATGGCAACAAAATTAAAACCACAAAAACCCAGATTTAAAAGTTTTGAGTTTTGGACTAAAGTGACAAAAGTGATCAAACCTCTTAGACCATTTTGCAAGTTTACTCTAAGACCACCCGTAGTGGTGAAACATTCCGGCGTGATCTCCCTCAAACACGCCCGATAATGCCGCCGCCCCACCACAGCCCCGCGTGATTCGGCGTTTTGTTGCGGAAATCCCCCTCCAGTCTTGTTTAAAACACGCTCAAATCAGATGTATCCCACTATTTCTTGACCAATCCCCTTTTTTGTTAGTTTTTTGTTTTATTTAATTTTTTAAACCCCTTTTTAACATAATACACACATCCCCACTACACCCATTTTAGAAAAACGCCCAATAATGCCCCTTGCTGACTGGACTGCCACATGACGGAAAACGCCCAAGGGTGAGGGCATTATTCACCCTTACCACTACGCATGGTCTAAAATAAACTCTATCTAGTTTGATGGGAATGTTAGTTATTTACGGTTTAGGCTTAGGCCTAGGCCAATGACTTGTTGATGCACATTAGGGTTGGCTTACCCTACTCAAATGTTCAACTGGTATTTAGGGCTTTACCATATTTAGACTATTGTGATTTTATTGAATAAACATAAATGCACAATTGTGACGGAAGTAACATGTGGAAAATGTGAATAGCTATAGCTATATACACGCCAATAGGTCATCAATTACTAGGCTTCTACAAGTGTTAGTTGAATTTTGTGGACAAGAATCGTCTAGATGTTGTAATAACCTCCACATATTTTTATGAGAGTGGGGTATTAGAAAAATATCCGGTTTACAAAAGAATTTCAAATCACATTTAAACATTGACCGGGGTGAAATATCATGACTTGTTTATTTGAATAATAATTGGGAGAGCGAACATGTGGACCCATCCATAAGGTACTCAAGGTTGACTTTTCAAAAAATCAAATCAAGCCAAGCTTAAACAATCTCGAGCTTTTACTGAGGCTCACTTAATAAACAAGCTCAAGCCGTTTCGCGGGCCTAAACTCTTATTTTTTATATTTACTATATTATATACATATATATTTTTATAACAAGTATTATTTATAGAAGCATGATACAAATAATTAAATAATAAATGTTATATTGTACAAAATTTATGATTATAAACAAGTAAATAATTATAAATATATATTGAAAAATTGGTTAATTAATAAACAATAAATGAGTCGGGTCCAAGCTTGAGAATCTATTCACGACCCGAACTCGAACTTTAGAAATAAAACTCTAAACGAGCAAAGCTCGATCCAATTCTATATTAAGTTAAACAAGCTCAGACTAGGCTTGGCTTGTTTACACCCCTAATAATAATACTTCCAATATTAATTGAGTTTAACATTTCGATCGTATTTTAGATGAGTCTAGTTGCTATTTATGTGTGATCATATATGTTAATTTGAGGTGTAATTGAGTCGAGTCCAAGCTCGTCTATGCTCAAGTTCAATTGGTTTGACCAACGAGAACTCAAGCTCGAAATCGATCTGTTTCACGCTATATTTCTAAAGCTTGAGTTTGCCTAGGACTCAACTCGTTTGTTACTTATTAACTAATTTATATACATGTATAAATATTTTATATACATTTGTAATTTATTTTTATAAATAACATAATATATATCATTTTGTTACTTCTGTTATAATTTAATAATCATCATTATTGTTATTATTACTACATGTATTATTAATATTTTAAATGATATGGTCGTTTGGGCTCGTGAATCTACTCAAGCACAATAAGTTGAGAGAGACTTCTTTATTATGAGTAGCTTTGCTTGTTTACGCCCCTAATGTTAATTTTATAAGTCATATAGACACTTGGAACAAACAAAAAATTCTTGTTTGTATACCAATATTTTGTATGCACCTCGTATCATATTGGTTGAATTTTAACAAGTGTTATGCAGCCTGTATTTAAAAAAGGATTCTACCATAGCATAAATACAATGAGTTATAAAATACTGTTCACAAATTGTTGTATATTATTTCATATTCAACACGTGTCATACACAGGTGGATCTCAAGAAGAAAACGTTTATTGTAGAAGTATTTGATTTAGAAGGTTGAATTTCATCAACCTACTTATAAAAGTTAAAAATTCCTTATGTCTAAAATACCATAAGAATATAAGATATAATACTTTGTATTTTCCAGTTTATGGAAAATTAGATGAAATTGCTCTATATAAAATCGAATGACTTTCAATTTAGCCATTTAGGAATTAAAATGTATATGTAAATGACCCTAAATTGTAAAATTGCATATTCTGGGACCTATTGTATAAAAACATCAACCCGGCAAACACAGAATGGGAACAAAAAATCAAATGTTTTCATAACAGGATCGGTTATCAAACGTACTTTTATAAACTTGTATGAAAGCATTAACCTTGGTTAGACGTGTTTTAAAAATCGGATTATGTTGTAAATAATTAAAAATACTATAACTAATTTAAAATCAGATTACGTTATAAATAATTTGAAATCCTATAACTAATTTAAAACCACATACGAAACTACTTTACTTTTTTGTTCTCGTTTAAAATGCTATTAAAACATGAAGCCTGTAGTAAACGAGAAAAAAGATTTTGAAAATCTTGCCCAACCGTCGATCCAGTTCATTAGTCAACTACTTAACTGGTCAGTGTTATAACCGGGCCACCCAAATAAAGGTGGTTCAAAAGTCCTCAACCAGACGGGTCGTATAGGCATTGCCTGTTCGACAGATCCAATTACAACAACATTGCAAGAGAAGTACCTAAAAAATGGAGAGATGGACACTGGATTGGGGGTGAATAAGCCTTCTCAGCCAATGCGTCATTTATCAATTTTGCCCCTGAAATTATCATTAAAAATCCGATCTTTGGTACTCTTGTCAATGCCATCCCCTGTATAATGTGTTTATCAAAAAGAAAACTATCACTAGAAATTATTTATAACTTTTATTCTTTTACAGGCACATACAATATAATCTTACTCCTAAATCTGCACATTTGTTCACCATAAGACTAGAGCCATCAACCACTTGGGAGGAACACCTTTCCAACACAACTTGGCCACTAGATCACAGCCCTTCTCTTTGGTAATTATATGTGTGTGTGCATATAAGGCCGGCTCTTCCTCGTTGAGGGTCTAAAGAAAATTTTAAATTCGGGACCTTTTTTGTAAATATATATAGGGTGCGGTTCTAGAGTGAACACTAGTGTATTTGTGAACTGAGTGAACAAATCCTTACCATTGATTTACATCATCAAATCGTAAAATACACTAGTGTATTTTCATCATCAAATCCTGATCAAATCCTGGCCATTGATTTGCACTTGTGTATTGATCATCAATTATATAACTTTAAATAATTGCAGAACTTTCAGAACTCCTAATAAACAATTATTTTATATATATATTTTTTATATTTAGGATCTTTTTATCATCTATTATATGTATTTTTATAATTACATACATGTTAAAAGTAGTTTTCATATGTCTAATAGACGAATTATATATATATGTGTCATAACTAATTACATATATGTAAAAAAAAACTCGTTTATATATGTGTAATTATAAAATTACATATAAAAAATGATAAAATTATCCTAAACATAAAAATATATAAATAAAAAGATTGTTTATTAGGAGTTCTATAAATATTTAGGGATCTGAAATGATTCATGCCCTATATGTATATAGGGTAGGGATAGTGTACATTAATTCAGAAGTGTGAGAAGTGTATTATAACACTATATAACACCATATAAACACCGTATAACACTATGTAACACCATATAACACTATGTAACACTATATAACAATATATAACACTATACATCTATCATAGACATGCTATCAGACAAAATATAGTGTTATATTTGTTATATAATGTTATATAGTGTTACATAGTGTTATATGGTGTTACCATAATTATTAAAGGCGCTAGGCGCACTCAAGGCGCTTAGGCTCCGCCTAGGGCCTAGGCGAAAGGCGCAAAAAAAGCGTGGGCCCGAGAAAAAAAAAGCGCACTAACATATAAAAATTTAAAATACATTATGTAATGGAAAATAACATCTTCTTCAAATACCAAAATAGGGTAAGGATAGTGTAAAAAAGGCCTAAAGTGTGAGAAGTGTATTATAACACTATATATAATACTATATAACACCATATAAACACCGTATAACAATATGTAACACCATAAAATACCATATAACACTATGTAACACTATATAACATTATATAACAAATATAACACTATACATCTATCATAGACATACTATCAGACAACCTATAGTGTTATATAATGATATATAGTGTTACATAGTGTTATATGGTATTATATGGTGTTACATATTGTTATACGGTGTTTATATGGTGTTATATAGTATTATATATAGTGTTATAATACACTTCTCACACTTTGAGCACTTTTTACAGGATCCTCTACCTACCAAAATATTCTAATACCATAATCTTCAACATAAAGTACCAAATCGGATGCGTGACAACAGAAGATTTCAATCAATTAAAAAAAACGAAACTTTATAAGTTGGTAAAACAGAGAACTAAAGGTCAACATAGTTATCTCTATAAAGAAATTAATTGAGAAATACTAAGTTCGATAAGAAAAACTTTATATGCAGAATTAGATAGAAAACAAAAACACTACATTGTGTATGCAAAATCAGAACTAAATCAGAAATAATCAGCTGGTAAAGAACAATATCAAAACAGAAATACACTGCAGAATATGAGGAGTTTACAAATTATAAAAATAATATCCCTATTTATCAGGAACATGTAGAATTAAATCAGATATATACTAATCTGGATTTGAAGAATTCGGACTGAGATCTGGATTATTAGAGATATAATCGGCTGGAAATCTCCCTATAAATACTCCAGAACATCAGGAATTCACGAATTAAAAAAAAATGTTTATCAGCAATTCAGTATTCATTGTGCGCCAAAATTACCTAGGAATCAGGAGCGCAATGAATGCGCGTCGCTCAAAAAATTCGGCAAGGCGCCAAAAGCGTGCGCTTTTGATAACTATGGGTGTTACATAGTGTTATACGGTGTTTATATGGTGTTATATAGTGTTATATACTTATATATAATGTTATAATACACTTCTCACACTTCTGGATTAATGTACAGGATCCTCTACCTATGTATATATACATATATATTGTATTTGAAGGTATAAAGCAGATCTTTAAATCAGGACTATTTTTTGTTCAGGATCCTAATATGTGGAAACAGAGAATATAAGTATATAACCACACATTTTTATCCAAAATCTATAAGCCACAAAATCACACAAGTCAACATTAAATTCTATAGATTGAGAATATAAATACACATTTTTAACACTCGCAGTCACTGCGTTTATACAAAAATAATAAACGAACATACCTTAGCTTGCAGTCCTGCCAACGCAGCTGACAAAATTGCTCCCTAAAAGAACATACAAAAATAACTCTATAAAATTCAAGTGTTGCTGAATGTACCCCTTCCTACTACTTAATGCACCCCTAATTGATTTGGCTGCTTATTAAGAAAAAGCTATACAGGTCGTATAACATGTAGCATACGGCCCGTGTAACATACATATACTGCACGTAGAACTAAAGTGCGTTTGTTTACATGGATGGTATAGCTAGCAGCGAAGCTTGAGATTTCCGACAGGGGGTCGAAAACGTACACACCCAAAAATTTCTATAAAAATGGGGATCGAAAACGTATATACCCAAAAATTTATATATGAAAACTACATACTCTCCACTGCTGAACGAAAAGTTCGGGGGTCGGCCGCCCTCTCCCGCCCACACTATCCTACGCCCTTGATAACTAGCTATACGGGTCGTTTTAAATATGAAAAAGCGACAACAATAATGCAATAACCAAATTAACATAAAAACCTGTGAGAACCCAAGCAAACCATCAATGGGTGCATGTTCAATCATACATTCTTCGATATACTCAACACACTCATCAAAATTCTCATATCTCTTATAATCCTGCAATCCAAAAACCCTAAAACTCATCACACACAATAACCACCATTTCCAATCTCAACCAACCAAGTAACAAACAAGTCAAACCTTATGAAACTGGAACCACTCGTAATAGGGGGGATCAAAAACCCCTTCAACTCCCGATTTGCCGTTAGAATCAAAGGGCGCGTCGGGGAAGAACAAGTCGAGGTTTTTGAGTACTGATTCTTCTGGCCATTTGTTCATTTGGGTTTTGAGGATTTGGCCGCTTGTTCGGAACCCATGGAGGCAGAGGATTCTGGGTTTTCGGTTTGTGATTGTATTGGAATGTTGACACCGGATGATTTTCCGACGAGTGTGGTGATTAGTGACGGAATTGATGGTGGTGCCGCGGAGGAATTGGAGTCGAGGTTTGGGGGTCGCCAGTGGGGGTGTTTTCACCATGTTGTGAGGATGTGTTCGGGTTTTGACACTGGTCAAATGTATTTTTGTTTGATTTTTTTAACTAACTCTTAATTACTTATATCCACTTTTCTGTTTCTAGACTAGACAGAGAGAGCAACACATACCTTCGATGCCACGTTTAGAAAATCCTTCTACGGGCAATGTTTCATATAAAAATGGTTAACATAATAAAAAAAACGTTAAATTTTTCGAAAATTTACATTACCGTCGGAACGTCAAATGGTAGCGGGGGCTACCCCTAGTAACATACTAGCCCGCCCTACATACCTTCCACAAAAAAAAAAAAAAAAAAAAAAAAAAAAAAAGAGAGAACATTACCATTACCACTATATTACATTATGTCACTTGAGGACTATTTTGTTAACACACTATACCCTAGTTATAATTAGGGTTGGTAGAAGAAATATAGACCCATAAGTGAATCAAATAGGAAACCATAGTTGGTTTTAGGCAAATTTTTAAACGAGTTGTGTGAGTTGGTTTTGGTTATGGGTTTTGTAATAACTTTTTTGGAAAAATTACACTTTTCGTCCTTTATGTTTATAGCTAGTTGCAATGGATGTCCTTTACCTTTAATAATTACAGCCACAGTCCTTTATTTTGAAAACTTATTACACTTTTCGTCCTTTAGCACTAACCAGGTTAAAATTTTCAGTTAAATTTATTTACTTAGGGGCAGTTTAGTCTTTCTACTTAATTATTTATAGTATAAATAAAAAATAAAATCAAATATAAATACCTTTTTTTTTCTATTTCACTCTCTCTCTCTCTCACTCACTTTAAACACACTCTCTCTCTCACTTTCTCTCTCTCTAACCAAGACCCACCCCACTGCCGCCTCCATCAGATCTTCATCCATCACCACCGCCTCCATCAGATCTATTCATCCATCACCACCACCCCTGTCTTCCGGACACCCCGTCGCCGCCATCACATCTGTTCATCCATCACCACCGCCTCCATCAGATCTCTCATCAAGGTGACCTGCAACCGTTTCGAAGCCAAATATGAGAGCTTTCACCCATTTTCCAGGTGACTTCCCCATTGCTACAAGTTTGGGATTAAACCCCTGTTTATTCCCAGAGGTCGAAAACAGAGTAATCCAAATTCTGAAGCAATATGCATACCATTTGTGGATTTATATACCTACACAACAACACCCATATCTCTCTCTCAGTTATCCCCACCCTCCCAACAATCTTCACCACCGCTAAATCTCGCCACCTCCACCACCGAATCCAGCCTCCACAACCATACATCTCTAAGTAACCCTAATCCCTAGATCCATCGAATTGAACATGATTCGATCATTGTTTGTAATAATCACCATAGGGCTTTTGATCATGGAGTGTAAACGAGTAAAAAGACAATAGAAATTACCCTGTAAGGAGTTAAAACGGAGCAGGAAGAGCTTGGCCGGAGTTCTAAGACTCCGGCGAACTGGCGAACTTTGACAGGAATGTTTGGTAAGTATGGGAGATCGATTATTTACTTTTGAGATGTGCTTTGGAATGTTTTTGATAAATCCCAGATTCACCAGGTTGTTTCTTCTGATTGAATCACAGGAGAACAGGTAAAGGCGGGATCAGATGTTTGAGATTTTGAATTAATTTCGAAGTTACAGCCCTCCAACGCTTACCATGAATCTGGTCATCAGACCTCCGTCTTCGAAACCACCACATTTGCACCACTTTGAAACTCCGGTTCGAATGTTGTGTCTAGTGCGTCTAATTATGGCGAGGTTGTTAGGTTTGTAGTGGAGATTAGGGATCAGGATTTGAGGAGTTTCATTTGCAGTGGAGGTTATGGTGGTATGAGTTTTGATAATGAAGAAGATAATGAGTAATTGAACATGGTGGGTGTGTGTTTATACTGGGGAAGAAGAAAGTGTAAAAAGACTTTAATGCCCTCACATGTTGTGCACATGACTAAGTTTAACGTTTAAAACAAACCTGGTTAGTGCTAAAGGACGAAAGGTGTAATAAGTTTTCAAAATAAAGGACTGTGGCTGTAATTATTAAAGGTAAAGGACATCCATTGCAACTAGCTATAAACATAAAGGACGAAAAGTGTAATTTTTCCAACTTTTTTTTTTGGGATGGCAGGGTTTGTGATAACTGAACCAACGAACATAACCTAGTGTCTTAGTTGGTTGACCACTTGAACTGAATCACTCGCTACAAATGAGACATAGCAGGAATTCTATGAGGCACATGAAACGAGTCAATTAATTATTAGAACTAGATGTTATTTGTGTAAAAGAGGGGTTTTTCCTTTTAAGTACTTGGGCATTCCATTAGGGCTTGTTGATTAGTTTTGTTTAAACATAATGGAAAACATGTATAACATACCTGTTACAGCAGACAGGCCAGCAGAGAATCCAGTCAGAGATGCAGCCATTGAGTTCGACATACTTGTCAGGATGATCTGGTTCCTCCTTAGGGTGTAAGGTTATGATGGTGATGAACCGAAACAAGGGATGGTTTCGGTTATGGAGAGAGAGCCGATTGTGATGTTATGAGGGTTATGGAATTGTCCAACTTGTGTAACCCTTAAACTCTCTAATAATCTCCTTATATATACACTCAAGAGGAAACCCAATTAGTTAATAAGGGTAATATGGTCCATCAACAATTACCAACTAATTATTAATAGGTTATTAATATATTTTGATCTATATAATATAAATGATTATAATGGCTACAAGATTAAATAATATAATATTAATATATTTAATCTCACATTCTCCCACTTAGCCGAGTAATCATTTATCATGAGTATTAGATGAGCCTGGCCAGGAGTTAACACTCATTTTAGTCTTAAACCAATAACTATAGCAGAGAAATACAGCCGTTGAATCATCATTCGACTCAGGACCCCCATTAGTCATACTATAGCCTCAATTTAAAACTTAATAGTTACGATCAAAATACGTATAAGCCCTTTAGCGTCTGATTTGTATTTATATTTGTCTATATGTCATTACACCGGCAGAACATATGTTAGAGACATACAAAATCAAACTGAGGAAATTTTATTAATTAAAAACATAAGCTAGTACAATATATCATTAAATAAGGTCTTTAGTAAGTCACATATTCGATACATGTTCTTCGAAAACTTTAGGTGGGAGACCTTTAGTCATCGGATCCGCAAGCATATCTTTAGTACTAATATACTCAATACAAAGATTATTTTCCTCAACTCGTTCACGTACGAACAAATATTTTGTATCAAGATATAAACCAGCTCCAGTCGAACTGTTACTGTTCGAGAAACTAACGGCAGCTGAGTTATCACAGTAAAGCTTCAATGGTCTAGAAATGGAATTAACGATTTTGAGTCCAGTGATCAGATTTCTAAGCAACATTCCATGACAGGCTGCGTTGTAAACAGCAATGTATTCTGCCATCATTGTGGAAGTTGTAGTTAACTGTTGTTTATGACTCTTCCATGAGATAGGTCCACCTGCTAACATAAAGATATAGCCCAAAGTGGATTTCTTGTCATCTTTGCATTTGGCAAAGTCAGAATCAGAATAACCTACCACTTCTAAGTGATCACTTCTTCTGTAAGTCAGTTTATAGTCTTTTGTCCCTTGCAGATATCTAAGGACCTTCTTAGCTGATTTCCAGTGATATAGGCCAGGATTAGTCTAATAACGGCCTAGCATTCCAGCAATATAAGCGATATCTGGGCGAGTACAGACTTGAGCATACATCAGGCTCCCGACTACTGACGCGTAAGGTATCTGGCTCATTTGCTCCTTTTCAACCTCTGTTGTCGGACACTGGAATGAACCGAAAACATCTCCCTTAACTACTGGAGCGACTGAGGGTTTGCACTATTTCATGTTGTAACGTGTAAGGACACGATCTATGTAAGTCTTTTGAGACAATCCTAAGATCCCTTTGTGTCTATCTCGGTGAATTTCGATGCCAATGACGTAAGAAGCATCTCCGAGATCCTTCATGTCGAAGTTATGCGAGAGTAATCGCTTCGACTCATGCAACATGTCTAAACTATTACTTGCCAATAGAATATCATTTACGTAAAGGACAAGTATAGTAAAATTACTCCCACTCATCTTGAGGTAGGTGCATTGATCCACTTGATTCTTCATAAAACCTTGTCTCTTCATGACTTCATCAAACTTGAGGTACCATTGACGTGATGCTTGTTTTAACCCATAAATGGATTTCTTCAACTTACACACTAGATGCTCTTGACCTTCAGGTTTAAAGCCTTCAGGTTGTTTCATGTAAACATCTTCATCTAAGTCTCCGTTAAGGAAAGCAGTTTTGACGTCCATCTGATGCAGCTCTAAATCAAAATGAGCTACTAGGGCCATAACGATCCTTAATGAATCTTTACGAGAGACAGGTGAAAACGTCTCTTGATAATCAATTCCCTCTTTCTGAGTGTAGCCCTTTGCAACCAATCTCGCTTTGTAGCGTTCAACGTTCCCATTCTGATCTAGTTTTGTTTTGAACACTCATTTACAACCTACAAGTTTGACACCGTTGGGTAATTCTACCAAATCCCAAACGTTATTTTTCTTCATGGATTCAAGCTCATCAATCATTGCTTTATTCCATTCAGAAGACTGATCACTGCTAATGGCTTCATTATAAGAGATAGGATCATTGAGCTTTCCAGCATCCATTTCAGTCAGGTAGGTAACATAATCATCCTAATTAGTAGGCCTTCTTTGCCTAGATGACCTCCTGAGTTGATTATCGGGTTCAGCGTTGTCTTGGTTTTGAGCGTTTGATGTGCCTTCATTATGAGGTATAATGGGTTCTGATTGTGGAGATGGAGTTTGTGCAGTAGCTTCAGGTGCAGTTGTTGCATTGGGTACAAGAGGAGTAAACGGAGTAATGGTAAGCGACGAGTCCCCCCCCCCCCGCGTCTTGTACTTCTTGCAATTCTTCGTAAGGGTTGGTACTGCTCCCACTGACCTTGAAATCCTCCAGGAACGCAGCACGCTTGGTTTCAACAATACGAGTGACATGGGAAGGACAATAGAAACGATAACCCTTCTAATGATCAGGATATCCGATAAAGAAACAGGTAACTGTTTTAGGGTCAAGTTTCCTTAGGAAAGGATTATAGAGTTTTGCTTCAGCAATGCAGCTCCATACTTTCATATATTTAAGACTCGGTTTCCTTCCTGCCCAAAGTTCATAAGGAGTTTTAGGGACAGACTTAGAAGGAACTCTATTGAGTATATGAACAGCTGCTTTTAATGCTCCAGTCCAGAGGAATAATGGTAAATTAGTGTTGGCTAACATACTGCGCACCATGTTCATAAGGGTACGATTTCTTCGTTCAGCGACACCGTTCTGCTGAGGTGTACCAGGCATGGTGTATTGGTTCACAATCCCCTGGCCCTTACAAAACTCATAAAATGGACCAGGATCTTGACCCACATCAGTATGTCTTCCATAATATTCACCGCCTCTATCTGATCTCACAACTTTAATCTGACGATCTAATTGCTTTTCAACTTCAGCTTTATAATCTTTAAAAGTTGTAAGAGATTCAGACTTTTCCTTAATAAGATACAAGTACATGTAACTAGAATAATCATCAATGAAAGTGATAAATGAAGTATGTCCTGTTATGCCAGCGATTTGATAAGGACCACTAATGTCAGTATGAATGAGTTCTAATAAATTAGAGCTCCTAGTGGCACCTTTCTTATTCGCTGATGTCATTTTGCCTTTAAGACATTTGACACATGTTCCAAAATCGGTGAATTCGAGAGGAGGTAAGACTTCATCCTTTACGAGACGATTTAATCGTTCTCTTGAGATGTGGCCTAAACGTTGATGCCACAACATAGATGAAGTCTCTAAGTCTCGATTCTTTTCCATCTTTGTGAGTGATTCATTAATATTATATGACAACAAATATTTGGAAAAATTATCATCTAGTTCTAATCTATAGAGACCACCATCCAGAATGCCAGTACCATAAACAACGGAATCATAGAGAATAGAGAGTTTGCGATGACCATGAGAAACGACAAAACCGTCCATGTCTAACTTTGGTCCTGATACAAGGTTCCGAGTTACCTCAGGAATACATAAACCGGTTTTCAAAAATAATTGTAATGTTCCTATGGCCTTCACTTCTAATTCCCGATCATCCCCAACTTTAAGTGTTCTTTGGTTTCTTCCCAGCTTCCGGATTGAAAGGAATCCCTGAGTAGAGTTAGTTACATGAACCATAGAACCAGAATCAAACCACCAAGAATTAGCAGGAATATTTAAATTAAAGGACTTAAGTATCATGAAAAATCGTTACCTTTCTTAGCCAACCACTCCTTGAAGTCAGGGCATTCCTTTTGCTTATGTCCTGTTTTCTTACAGAACTTGCAATAGGGTTTGCCTAAGGAGTTCTTAGAGCTGGAAGGTGCACTTGTATTTGGATTTGGCTTTTGAACTTTAGAAGCATCCTTCCTTTGATGATTGTGCTTCCTCTTCTTAGAGTTGGAAGTGGTGAAGTTAGCAACATCAGTGGTGCGATCCATCTTCATACGCTCTTCCTCCTGTACGCACATAGCGACCAGTTCACTTGTAACACCCCGTGTTTTCACAAGTCAAAGTCAAAGTCAAGGTCAAAGTCAACGACCGATAATGCGAGTTTGATTTATAGAAATTTCCTTATTTTGATTGTATTATGTGGAGTAAGTGTTGTTAATGACAATAATCGACGTATGTTAATCGCTATCTGACCAACATACGACTGTGAACTATAGGAAGTAACAATGCGATAAAGCTAATTAATCAATAATCAAGCTATGCTAATCGAATCGACAATGAATCACAACTCGAGCTACGTATTTTACTTGTTATTATACGTGTGTGTGTGCCTTACGTGTTATCTGTGCATGTTTATTTATGTTGTGTTGTGGTAATCAATCGAACTCAATCGAACTTGAACACAATCGAACTATGATAATTAGTGGAGAACGGATAGTGCGAGACATCAGTGGTTGGGATTAAAAGTAATTTGACTAGGAAACCCTATCGAATCGAATCGCTCGCAATCGAAATCGACTCAAATCATCGCGTCAAACACTTGAACCAAGCGCCATCCGATCGGATAGCCATCCGACCGGATAGCCATAAGACCGGATATCCCTTTTGGCCACAGACCAGGTGCCATCCGACCAGAATGTCATCCGACCGGATAAGTCATCCGGGCGGTGTGTCATCCGATCGGGTATCCCTTTCCTCTTTTGGAATCCTATAAATACCCCTGTCATTGTCATTCTTTCCACTTTTGGAAACCCTCTGTCCGAACCATTCGTGCTCTTCACCTTTTCTTCGATTTCTCTCAATCCAGGTAAGATCTCGCCCTAAATCTTGTACATTCTTAATCTACACGCACTCCTACACCTTTCTATCTTTTAAATCTTAACTTTTAATCGTGAAATCACTAGATTTTGGGTGTTCTAGGGTGACGTCATCATGTGTTCTTCAAGAACTTCATGCTTTGACTTCAATCCACCAAGAACAACTGAGATCTAACCGATTTCCACCTGATTACACAAAGATCTTGTAAAGATCTCGACACAAGAGGGGTGAAAAGGATTGAAAGATGGTTTCTAACTTTCTTTCAACTCTTTTACACTTCAAAACACTCAAAACCGGTAGAATCAGGTTCTGATCTAGTCTCCTACTCACCCTTAGTGTTGTACTGGCTCAGATCTGGATTCCGCCCACGAGACCACCGACTTCGGGTTAAACAAAACAACCGTCTAGAGCCGGTAACTGACCGAGCTAAGGTGATTCCTTGTCGGTTTAGTCATCTGGGTCAAAATGGGGGTTCTGTTGGTTAACACGTTGTCAAAGCGTCTCGACATAACGACAAACCATCAAAACGATTAAGTGTAGGACGAACGGAACAATCGGAACGGATTGCTGTCCGGCCGGATTGCTGTCCGATCGGATAGGTCATCCGAACGGATTGTCACCCGAACGGATCACACTTGGGTCCCACCTTTAAACAACCTTATCTAAAGTTTGAGTATTGAACGAAATGTAATCCGATCGGAGGACCATCTGAATGGATTACTCTTCGGATCATGAGATACTAAGGCTTTAAAGACTTAAACAATTTTCAACATGTTCATTAACTGGGTTTCCACCCGATCGGATGGACATCCGATCGAGTGCCACTTCTGTTGTGAACTTGCCTTCACAAAGTAATCTCACCAATGAGTTGCTGTCCGACCGGACCACCGTCCGACCGGATGACCATCCGAACGTATTGTCATCCGCACGACTAACCGCCCGATCGACCGACTTGACGGACAGAGATACTTCAATGTTTTCAAAATGCTACAACGAAAACTTCAAAAGACAAGCCATCATACACAAACACATTCTCTTTATAGGAAGAAACAATCCACTCGAATCGCCATCCGAACGGATTGTTATCCACACGGATTGCTGTCCGATCGGATTACCATCCGATCGAACCACTATCCGACCCTTTCATACCTTGTAACGTTTTACGCATCACTTATCGTTGTACTATCGAATCTATTCAGGCTAACCTTACTTGCTAAGCGCTCCCTTCAATCCATTAATCGCTGTGAATATACTCGATCCCTTTTTGCTTTACGCACTTTTGGGTGTTACATACGTTACGAATATTTAAACTACAACAATCACACTACTCAATACTATTTGAACGCTAACCGTTAATGCACGTTATACGTGGCTTATGAATGCTTATTTGTTATGTTTACACATGGAATGCTGTCTACCTGCCTTAGCAACGATAGTACTATAGTTTGGACTCAGCACCCGTTCACACGGGGGTTGTTAAGGACCATTACTTGCATGGATTACGGTGGTAATCATGTATTGCGAACTTCCCAGGGCAGTCAACCCGCAGTCATTGGTATCGATGGATCTATGTCGATAACTAACGTGCTTCCTTTCACTATGTGTGCTTAGGTTGTTTGTATGCCTAGCTCACTGTGAAATCGAGGCTAGGAAAGGTCTAGGATGCTCTCTGCGCTGTGATGAAATCGAAGCTAGGAAAAGGGGTCCTAGAAACCAATAAATAAACTATCTATGTATAAATCTGAGTTGTCGGAACATGATTTCTTGCCTAGATTTTATCTGTAATAATTTGTTTACTGTTTAAGACATGGTATGGGACATGTTATTTTAAATTGAATGGTAATGATAGTTGTTATGGAAACTTCTGGACAATCTGTTTCGCTCAGTGCCATGCCCCGATGATTCCGCCATCGGTTGGGGTGTGACAGATTGGTATCAGAGCCATAATTATAGGGAATTAGGCTAGACTCGACCTAGTCCGGGTCGAAGTCTTAGATACCTAGACTATAGTTGAGAACCAACAGACCAACTTGTGCATGCCCGGTAGGGGTTATGTACGAGCTTACTTCTCGCTATTCTCGCTTATGCTACACTATCACTACACTCAAATTTTCAACTATAAAAGGGCGATAAAGTCGAGATTAGGTGTGAAACCGCAAACTCCCGACTAAATTGCTTAACCAATGCTGTTTTGTCAACTTATCAATGATCTCTTCATTATTTTCAATAACGAACGCTTGTTCAACGGGGAAATTATACCAAATCAGGGGTGAAACCCATATTTTGATGAATAATCTCCTCCATTTTATCAAAACAGGGACGAAGTTGTTAAGACAGGGGTGAAACCCTAACCTTGACGACTTGTTCCGCACCTTTTACAAAACTCCCACCAAGGTCTCAACGGACTCCAAGTGCACGAACGTGACCGAACATACGAGAACGTAATATAATCAGTGATTCTATTGACAGATCTGAAATCGTACGAAGCACCTGACTCACTATGTCACTTTCTCTCTCTAGCTTCTCTCTCTAACCTTCAAAGCTTCCAAGTCTCAAATGTGATAATTCGTCAATTTTATGTGTTTTATGTGCTCTTACCTGTTTATGTGTTTAACTTTGGAAGAATTAATCGATTTGTGCCTTCGCTTCGACGGACACACACGACTCGCACTGCATTTCTACCCCAAAACGTTAACAAATCGTTGAATTATGGATGACTTATACTAAGATATACGCTTATACTACGCTATTCCCGAACAATCGCAGACTTTGAATGATAGGTTTCTGTTTTCTGAGTGCCTCTAGTGATTAAATGCGTATGTACTTCCTTGCTTCTGTGTTCTACGTGTTTAGGTGTTATGTGATTATGTGCTCTACGTGCTTATGTGATTTGTGCTCTATGTGTTATGTGTTTACGAAAATATGCGTGTCCCTGAGCTTTAGTAAGCAGTAGACGTGTGAGGTGAGATTCGAATACAATGTGTTGAGTCCTGTGACGATGTCTATTACAGACAATGTCGTCTGGATCCCGTCACGCACTTTCTCGTCAGGAAAAGAGGGACAAACGCCTCGCTGCCATCATCGCAAAAAGTGTGGCAAAGGCCGTGAGTGATGTTTACAAAAATGCCAGCAAATCATCTGAGGAGTCGAGGACCGAAGCTCCTAAAGCTACCACCAAGCCCTTCAGTTTCAAGCAATTCAAGTCGTGTGGGCCGAAGGAATTCACTGGCGAGGGAGGTCCTACTGCACTATTCCAATGGTTTGATTCCATTGAGGTCACTCTGCGACAAAGTGGTTGCCCTGATGACCTTCGAACTCTGAATGCTACCGGCGTTTTCCAGTCCCGCGCACTAGACTGGTGGACGGCCGAGAGAAACAAGCGAGGGAACGATGCAGCCTACGGACTGTCATGGGACGAACTCAAGGAAGTCATGCTAGAGGAATTCTGCCCTCCTCACGAACGTCAAAAGCTTGAAGATGAATTTTGGCACATACATCAACATGAGGGTGACAACGCTGCTCTCACTGCTCGTTTCAAACAGCTCAGCATCATCTGTCCCGATCAAGTCAAGACTCCGGAGATCACAATCAAGAAGTACATCCGAGCTTTACCCGACTGCATCGCAGATTTCGTGCAAGCGGCTAAGACTAAGACGATCGAAGAAACTTACCTACTGGCCGCTGAAATCAACGACAAAAGGGTCAAGGCTGGTGTCTGGGATAAAACTTCGAAGCACCTGCATCAAGCTACCGCCACCGCACCAACTGTTGAACCCACCTCATCGAGCAACAAGAGAAAGAACAGCTCCAGCAACAAGAACTGTGCAATCACTGCTGCACCGATTCAAGCTGTACCAGCCCAACAGCGTCAAGTAGCGGTGCCTGTGGCTAATGCACCGCCTGCAAAGCGTGCATACACTGGGCCACACCTGCTCTGCCCTACTTGTACCTACCACCACCCGACTGCCATTGCTTGCCATTTCTGTGCTCATTGCAATGTATACGGCCATTTTACTGCTAACTGCCGTATTCGACAAGCTTCTGCTCATCAAGCTCTACTCACAGCCCCTCAGGGTCAACAAGCTCCTCCGGCACCCGCGATCAAAGCCAGAGCCTGCTTCGCATGCGGTGACCCGAACCATTTCGCCAACATGTGCCCAAACAGGGTCGTGAAACAAGAGCCTCAGCAATAGCAGCCACAGCAGCAGCAGTAGCAGCAACAACAGGCCGCATGTGCCAGAACTTTCAACATTAACGTGCGCCAAGCCCAGGCCGACAACAACGTGGTCAATGGTACGTTCCTTGTGAATGGTATTTATGCTTCATGTTTGTTTGATACTGGAGCCGATAACTGCTTTGTGTCATTCGAATTCGAGAAACTGCTTAGACGTAAACGCTCCCAATTCTCCTCGACATTCGATGTTGAAGTCGCTACCGGAAGAACCGTCGCCGTCAATTCTGTTCTTCGTGATTGTACTCTTGAGCTCAACAATCACATCTTCCCAATCGACCTTATTCCGATGCAACTCGGAAGTTTCGACGTCATAGTAGGCATGGACTTTCTTCAAGAAAACCATGCTGAAGTTGTGTGCTTCGACAAGATGATTCGATTTTCGCTCGCGAATGGTGACTCATTGTGTATATACGGTGATACTACTTCAAAGGGTCTCAAGCTTATGTCATGTGTGCAAGCTAGCAAGTATCTCCGCAAGGAATACAGGGCTTTCTTGGCTAACATTGTAGTAGCGGAAAAGGAAAAGAAAGAGAAGAAGGAAGTGAAAGACGTTCCTGTGGTTCGAGAATTTCCAAACGTTTTTCCAGAGGATCTTCCCGGGCTACCGCCAAGTCGTGATATCGACTTTCGTATCGACCTCATACCTGGAGCCAACCCTATTGCCAAGGCTCCTTACCGACTCGCGCCGTCCGAAATGCGCGAACTCTCAACCCACCTCCAGGAATTACTTAAGAAAGGCTTCATTCGCCCGAGCACCTCTCCTTGGGGCGCGCCAGTCCTTTTCGTCAAAAAGAAGGATGGGTCGTTCAGGATGTGCATCGACTATCGGGAATTGAATAAGTTAACTATCAAGAATCGCTATCCCCTACCTCGTATCGACGATTTGTTTAATCAACTACAAGGCGCTACGTGTTTCTCAAAGATCGACCTACGTTCAGGCTATCACCAACTGCGTATATAAGAGGAGGATATACCCAAAACCGCATTTCGCACCCGATACGGCCATTACGAATTCGTTGTCATGCCTTTTGGCCTAACCAACGCACCAGCGGTTTTCATGGATCTTATGAATCGCGTGTGTAAACCATATCTCGACCGTTTCTTCATCGTATTCATCGACGATGTCTTGATCTATTCCAAATCGAAGACCGAACACGCGCAACATCTACGTTTGGTTCTCGAGTTACTCCAGGGGAACCAACTCTATGCCAAGTTCTCAAAGTGCGAATTCTGGCTGGAGGAAGTTCAGTTTCTGGGTCACATTGTTAATAGTCAGGGCATTCACGTCGATCCCGCGAAGATTGAAGCTGTTAAGAGCTGGATTACGCCTAAGAACCTGTCTGAAGTCCGTTCTTTTCTCGGACTAGCAGGCTATTATCGACGATTTATCGAAGGATTCTCAAAGATCGTTGTGCCGCTTACTACTCTCACTCATAAAGACAAGCCTTTTGTTTGGGGAACTAAACAAGAGTCTGCCTTTCGAACCCTCAAGCACATGCTCTGCAACGCTCCTGTCCTCACATTGCCCGACGGAAACAATGATTTCATTGTTTATTGTGATGCATCCAACCTTGGTCTTGGTTGTGTTCTCATGCAACGGGACAAGGTCATAGCTTACGCATCTCGTCAGCTCAAGGTCCACGAGAAGAACTATACAACCCATGATCTCGAGCTAGGCGCAGTTGTTTTTGCATTAAAGATTTGGCGACACTACCTGTATGGTACCAAGTGTACGATCTTCACCGATCATAGGAGCCTGCAACAAATCTTTAATCAGAAGGAACTTAATATGCGTCAACGCCGATGGGTAGAACTTCTCAACGATTACGACTGTGAGATCCGTTATCACCCAGGCAAGGCAAATGTTGTTGCCGACGCACTTAGCAGACGGAGCTACCTGCTTAGCACTCGTAATGTTCAAGCCCAACACGATCTTGAAACCCTCATCCGCGATGCTCAACATGCATGCTTTAACGAACGCACTCTGAAGAAAGAAAGAATCTACCACGATGGAGCCCAGCTTGTGAGCAAATCGAATGGGATATTCCACTTTCTGGACCGAATTTGGATTCCCAAACGGACCAATTTACGACAAATCTTGATGGACGAAGCCCACAAATCCCGGTATTCTATTCATCCCGGTGCCGACAAAATGTACCAGGACCTTCGCTATAGGTACTGGTGGCCGGGCATGAAAAGGGATATTGCTCTCTACGTCGGAAAATGCCTAACTTGTGCTAGAGTCAAGGCTGAACACCAAAGACCCTCTGGCTTACTCGAACAACCACCAATTCCTATGTGGAAGTGGGAAAGTATAGCTATGGATTTCATAACGAAGCTTCCGCACACGTCATCAGGTCACGACAGCATTGTTAGTGCACTATGTCTATTAACTTCGTCTTGTATCGAGTCTAGGATTTGAATTGTTAGATTAGATCTTGTTATACGAGAGTATAGGAGCTTTTAGAGTATGTTTAAGGTAATTTAGCTTGAAAGTGGTGATTTACCTTGAAAGTGTCACATGACAGTTTCAAGCTAAATCAACATGTTGATTTCCCTTGAAAGTGGCATGTGTCATTTCAAGCTAAATCAACATCTCTATAAATAGCATTCAAGCTAAATCATTTGTAACATTCAGAAAGTTTCGGATCTGAGTAGCGAAGCTCTGCCGAATCGTCTCTAGCTTGTAAATCAGTATTATATCAATATAAGAGACATTATAATTACATCGAGTGTCCGTTTCTTTGATTCCGCCTCTGATTCGGATAAAAGACTCTTCTGAACGACTCAGTTAGGTCATACAGCGATCCAACAAGTGGTATCAGAGCTCAGGAGGAAGAGTTTAGCTCGATTGCAATTAGATTCTGACTTCTACACCTTCTTTTTCAAACTGAACAAGATTCCATGGTCAAAATGGATTGAACTTTTCACCGAACATGCAAAATAGTAGTTTAACAAAGCCTTGAAAGTTTGAGACCGAAATTCGCATTAAAATGACTGAAATGGATCAAAAACCAGATTTCGCTTGAACTAACAGCTGGATTTCGCTTGAATCGTTGGACTTGTATTATCAGATTTCGCTTGAAACAGCATAGATCAGATTTCGCTTGAAACAGTATAGACTTGATTTAGCTTGAAACAGCATAGATCAGATTTCGCTTGAAACAGCATAGACTTGATTTAGCTTGAAACAGCATAGTCTTGATTTCGCTTGAAACATCATAGTCTTGATTTCGCTTGAAAGTGGATGTTTGTCTAAAAGTCTGATTTCGCTTGAACTTCACAAAGTGATTTAGCTTCAAATTTCTGATTTTCGCTTGAGATTCATATTTCACTTGAAAGAGGATTTTCGGTTGTTTGAAGATGTCAAGCAGTAAGGTTGATCATGACAGTAACAGTGAAAAAGCTCTTGCTTCTAAAGTTTGTACGTTTACGATCAGTGGGAGTAATTTTATGGAACAGCACTGGTATTTCTGTTATACATGTGATCTGACCGATTCAAAAGGTTGTTGTTCTGTTTGTGCAGATGTCTGTCATCGAGGATATCGTGTTGTCTACTCTCGATCAAGTAGGTTTTTTTGCGACTGTGGAGCAGGGAGTGTACAGGACAGCAGCTGTCAGTGTCTGAAGCCTAGGAAATTCACTGGAGATGATGGGGATCATGATGATGAAATTGCTACTGGTAATCAGTTGGCAGTAAATGATGATCAAGAAGCTAAGAACATGCCAATATTTGATCATGGTGATTCAGATTCTGAGGTGGAGCAGATTTCAATTCAAACAAAATGTGAAGTTGTGATGACTGAAGAAGTTGTACAAGAAAATGTTACTAAAAACAGCAGAGTTTTGAGGAAGTAATTTCAAAGAAAGAAGAATCTGAAAAGTCTGCATCTAAGAAATCTGAACCAGTGATTAAGAAAGAGATTGCAGAAGACACACTAGTCTTTGAGGTTGTTCAGAAAGAGAAGAAACAGATTGAAGATATTCAGACTTTGAAAGCTGAAAAGAAAGCTGATGATGAACATATTTTGGAGTTGCGCTTAAACTGTGAAAAACTGAAAACTGAAAATGTCAAACTATTGAGTGATGTGGACAGTTTGACATTGGAAAACAAAGTTTTGAAAGAAAAAGAAAAAGAGTTTAAAAATGAAAAATTAAAAATTGAAAAAGATTTTCAAAGTCAAATGAAGGTTTTAGAAGATGAAAAATCTGTTATTTTTATCAATAATCTTGAAAAACAGATTGAAATAAATTCTCATCTTCAGAAAATCATTCGGCTTGAAAATGAAGCTGAAATTGCTCGAAATAAAATTACCGAGCTTGAGAATAAATTGAAAGGTTTTGTGAATTCTACATCACATGTTTGTCCAAAACCGATCAATTCTGTTCCAATAAGTGACAATGTCACAAATTTTGACAAAGTCCAAATTGAAAATTGTGATGAAATATCTGATGATGAAAAAGAAAAGAAAAGAAAAGAAAAATATTTTTAGATTTACAAGAAAAATTTAGAAATACTGTTTTGCAATCTACTGAAACAGGTGAATGTTCTAAACAAAAACCTGTTAAGAAGAATGCAGAACAGAAACAAAAAGATAAAAATTTGAAAAATTCTAAAATTGAAAATAAAAGCTCATCAGATAAGTCATCCAATCATTATCAAAAATCACAAAAATTTAAAAATGAAAACTCACAAAATGTTGGTAATAAGTGGTGCAGGTTTGACCACAGTGCTCAAAAGTCAAATCCAGCATTGAGGAGGAGAAATGACTATAACCAAGCCAAACAATGTTATGATCTGAAGGTTTGGAATGACAGAAGAGGATGGTACGATAACAGAGTGTGCTACACCTGTGGTGTGAGAGGACACATTGCTGTTAATTGCCAGAATTGGAGTTATGAGACAAGAAAATGCTATAATTGTCATATCAGAGGACATATTGCCAGAGATTGCTCGAGGAGATCGATGGGAAGATCAAGGGTTGAATCTCAGAAAACGGTAAAGAAACCAGTCACTGTCAAGCCCAAAGAACAGAAAGTGGAAGATAAGAAAGTAAAGCTTTCACAGGGGCAGAGAGACAGACTGAGGAAGAAGAGGAAGAAGGCGAGAGAATACTTGGAGAAGATTTTGTCTTCGGGTTCACCGGTTAGTTCGAATAAAAGTTCTGATGAATTAATTCAGTCGACGGCAAAGTCAAGCAAATCGAATTCTTCAGATGCAAATCTGAGGACAAACAAGAAGAAAAAGAAAGTTATTGGCGATGAATCTGGCTTATCCAAGTCAGACAAGCCAAGTTCGGGCAATGAATCTGATTCCACAAAATCAGAGGAGCCACAAGTTGAGGTAAAAAAAAAGAGACAGTTCCATTAATGAATGATGAGAATTTTCCACCATTACAAGCCACAAACCCAAAATCAAAAGGTGTTGATGCTGGAAAAATGTTTAATAGCAATGTTAAACATATTTTTAGTAAGATGGTTGATGGTAAGGAAAAAGGAGTGAAAGAGTTTTATGAAGAAAAGAGAAAAGCTCAAAATGCGCCTAAGGCTGGTCAGGCTTGGGTGTCAAAATCTGTTGGTTGAATTTCTGACTTGCCGGAGCTTCCAGGTTGGTAAGCGTGAAGCAGGTATCGGCATCATTCTTGAGAAATTCACAGGATGGTAACTGTGATATTTCGTCTTACATGTGGTAAATCAGGGACATTAAGTTGTACTTGATTTCCTACAAGTGTTTGTGTTGATAGAATCCTAATAATGTTAAATTTTTCAAAATGGTTAAAAGAGAACAAGGTGATATGATGACCCCGAACTCATAAGAGATGGGTAAACAAACTAATTTTTCCGGAAAAACCATTCTGATTAAAACAAACTTAAGTGTTTTGAAATCATTATGGGAAAATAGTTTGTTGTAAGGGGGAGTGTTGATTGAATACGCCGAAACCCTCACGGCTGAACAAACATGATTACTATTCATCAGATTGAAACACGGTTTTCAAACTGTTAAGATCAATGGGTTGTAAATCATGGGGGTACGTTGTATTTTCTGCAAATCAGAGCACTTGAAGCAGAAAATGGATGGCGAGATAAAGCTATCAGTGTTGGTTGTCAAATTTTTCTTTAAATGGTTTTGCATTTTAGGGGGAGAAAAATTGTTGTTAGAAAATACAAAAACATTTGAAAATTTGAAAAAGTCAAAAACATGATAAAATTCAAAAAATTGAGTTTTGCGTAAAAAGAGGAAATGATAGTACATCAGTAGACAGTTACAGTACGCTAAAGAAATGGAAAGTTTAAATGTGTTAAACGATCTCACCGTGGATGTGTCGGTAGATTTTTATACATTTAGTAAACTTTTTCGGGATATAAACATAATTTCACACTTGCTTATTTCGTGGGGAACACTACTTGGATATATAGGTAACCCCTGAAATCTCGTTTGAAAGGTCTTGTATTCTGATATACTAGGTTTTTATTCTCAGTGATATCTGGGGTATTATTCCGGGACTTCTGCTGAATGGAAGTTCTGACCTAGTCCTCGAATAATACTTTCCGCAAATGCTTGAAACATAGCATCACCCTCAGCATCAATGATAAGACAATAAAATTGCTTAGCAATGCTGTTGTAAAAAAGATCCTCTAAAGGGGACACACCTAAGTTGAGTCATGATCTCTCTGCTGAACGGTAGTTCTGACCTGAGCTCTCATGATTCTTCATAATTTATTAACCCCTTACAGATATCATTTGTGTTATAACTACCTGTAAGACTGAATATTGGGATCTGGATACGGGAGTATATTCAAGAGGTGGGACACATGAATGGGTTTAAGTTCTTAAAATACATAATTCGTATCCTGAATCAGTTGAACTTTGTGTGAAAATTTAAAGTGGATCAGTATATCGACAATCTAAGTGAATTGTTTAATTCTTAAAGTGAAATTAAGCTCAACAGTACTTGTGACTTGTCAAAAACTGATATGATCCTCTGACGCATACTCAAACAAAAATATTGTCTGTAAATATGTTTGTACATATTTTTTTACTACTTTATATTTTCAGAAAATACAAAAAGATTTTGATTTCTGCTTTATTTTCGACAACTGATGTCTGGGTGCTGAGTTTCAAAATCTAAGTAAGCTGATTATGTTTCTGAAAAATAAAACAAGTTCATTAATTTGAAACTTGAATTAAAAATAAAAATAAAAAACAGTTTGTGATATCTCCAAGGTCATTAAGTTGGACTTGGTTGATTAACTGTGAGGGATTTGGATGCTTATACTGTTATAGAGCTAGTTTCTGATTCGATTCGATGAAACTGCCAAATTCATGAAAATTGTTTGTTTAGAATGTTTGAGTGAGCCAGGATATAATTCCTGGATAGCTGAAATTTGAAATGCTGTTACTTATAAATGTTTGAGTGATTGCAGATAAGATTCCAGATTACGATCCTGGAAGCTGAGTCTAAGGGGGAGTCTGAAGACGAGCTCAAAGCAAGGGGGAGCTTGTAGATGGAAAGCTAGGTGTTGATCCCAAAGCACGGAAGCTTGATGAAAGGGGAAGCCTGAAGCTGATGGAAAGAAGATAAAGATTGAAGGATGCTTCCAGTGTTAAAATTCGGATAGAGTTTGAAGACTGATCAAGACTGAAGAGGTGTCATGATAAAGATTGGATACTGAAGACTTCGCCAATATCCAAGGGGGAGTCTGTTAGTGCACTATGTCTATTGACTTCGTCTTGTATCGAGTCTAGGATTTGAATTGTTAGATTAGATCTTGTTATACGAGAGTATAGGGGGTTTTAGAGTATGTTTAAGGTAATTTAGCTTGAAAGTGGTAATTTACCTTGAAAGTGTCACATGACAGTTTCAAGCTAAATCAACATCTCTATAAATAGCATTCAAGCTAAATCATTTGTAACATTCAGAAAGTTTTGGATTTGAGTAGCGAAGCTCTGCCGAATCGTCTCTAGGTTGTAAATCAGTATTATATCAATATAAGAGACATTATAATTACATCGAGTGTCCGTTTCTTTGATTCCGCCTCTGATTCGGATAAACGACTCTTCTGTACGACTCAGTTAGGTCATACAGCGATCCAACAAGCATTTGGGTTGTGGTCGACCGTTTGACTAAATCAGCTCACTTTCTGCCGATACGAGAAGACTACAAGGTAGAACGATTAGCCCGAATCTACACCGACGAGATGATTTGTAATCACGGGACGCCTCGTGACATCATCTCTGACCGTGACGCTCGGTTTACTTCACGACTGTGGGAAATGTTTCAAACGGCACTCGGTACATCGCTTAATCTAAGTACCGCATTCCACCCCCAAACCGACGGTCAGACTGAAAGAACGATTCGTACTCTTGAAGACATGCTCCGTTCGTGTGTCTTAGACTTCGGTGGTAATTGGGATAAATACCTGTCGTTAGTCGAATTCTCGTATAACAACAGCTATCATTCTAGCATCCAAATGGCACCATTCGAGGCATTATACGGAAGAAGATGTCGATCGCCTATTGTGTGGCACGAGATCGGTCATTCGCAATTAACCGGTCCTGAGTTATTACAAGAAATGACAGACAAAATTTTCCAAATTCGAGACAATCTGGTGAAAGCTCGGAATTGACAGAAAAGTTACGTCGATAAACAGCGTAAGCCCCGTGAATTTGACGTTGGTGACTACATACTCCTAAAGGTATCACCTTGGAAGGGTGTAGTCCGATTCGGCAAAAAGGGAAAACTCGCGCCTCGATATGTTGGACCTTTTAAGATTCTGGAAAGGATCGTAAAAGACGCCTACAGACTCGAACTACCGGAGGAACTTAGTAATGTCCACTCGACTTTCCACGTGTCGAACCTCCGAAAGTGCCTAGCCGACCACGATTTACACATTCCTCTCGATGATCTGCAAGTGAACGAAACATTACACTTTGTGGAAAAGCCTGTCGAAATCATGGATTGCCAAACCAAGCAGCTCAGACGCTTACGCATTCCTATTGTGAAAGTCCGATGGGAAGGCAAACGAGGCGCAGAGTTCAGTTGGGAACTCGAAAGCGACATGAAGGCTAAGTACCCGCAGTTGTTTAAAGAGAAATTCTAGAAAGAGAAAGTTCTCAAACGTGATTCACGGCATTGTACAGCTTCCAGCCTAATTTCGGGACGAAATTCCCTAAACAAGGGGAGGCTGTAACACCCCGTGTTTTCACAAGTCAAAGTCAAAGTCAAGGTCAAAGTCAACGACCGATAATGCGAGTTTGATTTATAGAAATTTCCTTATTTTGATTGTATTATGTGGAGTAAGTGTTGTTAATGACAATAATCGACGTATGTTAATCGCTATCTGACCAACCTACGACTGTGAACTATAGGAAGTAACAATGCGATAAAGCTAATTAATCAATAATCAAGCTATGCTAATCGAATCGACAACGAATCGCAACTCGAGCTACGTATTTTACTTGTTATTATACGTGTGTGTGTGCCTTACTGTTAGGATCGGAGGCTCTCATGATTGTGCTTGTTTGTGTAAATTGTATAATCAATAGAGATGAACAGAGTTTAAGTGCAGCGGAAATGAATAACAAACTTTGTAAACACAATCAAAGGAGAATATAGTTTGATAAACGATTGCTTTATCATAGAGTCGAAAGATTATATTAAACGCAAAAGGTTACAATGAAAGCTTACAGACTAAACTCCCCCTCAGCCTGATACTCCAGGGTTGGTTGCACAAGATGAAAGGATTGAATTGAGGAGAAGAACTCACTCAAAACGATCAAATATAACCGTACAGAGTACTGTCATATTTATAAGCAAACCAAACCACTGATGTACCTCAGCTGACGTCACCATGATAGTGACATCTAACAGCCTAACAACCTATAAACACTGGTCTATACAAAACTACTGATGTCTAACAACTGATTGATAATAAAATACAAAACAAGTCTAACACAGTTCACGTTCCACTGTTGTAGCCTAAGCAGTGACTGTTTGAACATCAGTGCTTTCTTCAAAAGGTGATCAGTCTTTGAATGAGCAGTGCTTGGGTCTTCAGCAGTACTTAAGAGACAGCAGTAGATAGAGCTCAGTGTTTGCCTTTTAGCAGTCTTTAGTTGTTTCATCAGTGTTTGGTTCATCAGTTGTTCTTCTGAGCAGTACTTAGAGTGTATCAGCAGATAGGTAACCACTGTCAAGGGGAGAGCGTAGAGTAAACGTCTGCTTATTGTGAATCCACTATTGTGAACAGGTTTTGGCTTTACATTATCTGTTCCTCTGGTAGGGTTCAATCCCAACAATCTCCCCCTGGAACAGATAATGCCAAAACCCTTCATTATTCTGGATTTTTATTCTTCATCAGAAGTTCCTTTGCTTTTCTTTTAAATTCTTCCTCAAAATCTTTGGAACTTGAATCATCCTCATCCCTGCACAGTGAAAGCTCAAGGAGATCTTGTAGATCTTCAAGACTCAGGCCTAGTGCTTGATTCCTTGATATATGCCTCACTTCTCCATTGGTTCTGATCAGAGTCAATACGTGGGTCTTTTGGTCAGAGAGCCACTTTAGTATTTTTAAACCAAATGGGTTTCTTGGGAGAGTTTTATTGTCTGATGAACTTAAAGTGTTTGGCCTGGAAAAGAAGTGTAGAGCAGTATCATGAGCTTCAGAAACTCGTGTGAATGCTTTTTCAATAATCTCATTAGCTGCAGCTATGTCTGCTTCAACTTCTTTGTCAGTCAGCTCACTATTTGTGACACCTGCTGATGATTTTTGGCTTACTACTTTAACCCTTTTGGCAAGGTCTTGTAGTTTTGCTAATCTTTCTTTATCTGAAGCTATTTTCTTGATAGCTTCTTCAATCTGATCAGCTTCTTTATCCTTTTCTTCACCAACAGTCAGCATTTCCTTCCTTTCTTTTCTCAAATTTGTAACAAAGGCTTCTGCTGTACTGATTTGTGTTTCAAAAGTCTTGACCTGCTCCTTTAGCTTTTTGTAGTCAGACTTTTTAGGAGTGTTGGAGACTTTCATCCTCTGTTTCTCAAGCCTTTCATAAGCTTCATCAGTTTGCTGCTTTGACCATTTTGCTATGGCATCCACAGTATCCACATTTTCATCCACCAACTCCTGCTTCTTTCTTTTATGCTCGGAAATAAGATCAGCTATGAATTTCTTGTATTTGTTCCAATTTGGAGCTGTCTTTTTCTTCCGTGGATCAAGTTTAATCTTTTCAATTCTATTAGCCTCATGCTTTAGTGCAACTATTGGCCAGTCTTTGAATTCTGTTTCTTCAGCAGGATAGAACTTTTCTTTCATTATGTATGCAAGATATTCTTTTCTCAATTCATTTCGTTGATCTACTTCAGGGGATAAGCTTGACATTTCTTTGTTCAGATCACTTGCATATTCTTCTATTTGTTTGACTTTGTTGAGCAGGAATTCCCTTCTTTCCAAAATGGCTTCATCACCTTGACCCTTGCATTCAACTTTGGCTCTTATCCTTGCTTGTCTTGCTTTTATTTCGAGATATTCATCCATGTTTTCTGGAATTATGAAACCTATGAGAGAAGGAAATTTCCTTATTGAAGGATCATCTTCAGTGTAAAATTGTTTCATCTCATTTTTCACAGCTTCTAATTCCAATGGATATTTAGCAGCAACAGGATCATACTTTTCATCAGTAGCCTGTGTTGTTTCTCTTTTTCTTTTGTGAGGTTTTGGAGGTTGTGGTGTAGGAATGATGAGATCAGTGGTGGATGTTTGACTAACGGTGGTTGAAACAACTGGTGTTTCAACTGCTGTTGTCATTACAACTGCTGATGTAGCAGCAGATGTCTTCTGCTTTTGAGCAGGGGTTTTTGATGGTGGTAATGGTGGTGGTGACTCATCATCAGGAATGAAAACCCTTCTCCTTTTTAATGTAGGAGAGGCTGATGATGTTTTGGGTGGATCAGTGGTTTGAGATTGAATAGCAGTGGTTTGTGATTGTGATTGACTGACAGTGGTTGAAACAACTGGTGTTTCAAACACTGTTGTCATTACAGCAGATGTTGTAACATCTGCTGTCTTCTGCTTTATGGCAGGAGGCAGTGGTGGTAATATGATTGTAGATGATGATGTGAGGGCAGTGGTTTTGGTGGTGTGTGATGGAGTGGTGTGTGTTGAAGAGATGGCAGCTGTTTGGCTACTGACAGCAGTTTTTGTAACCACTGCTGTATCAGCTGTTTGGCTAACAGGTTTTGAGACCTGCTTTTCTTTTTCTTTTTCTTTTTCTTTTTCAGGCTCAATATAAAGGCCATGTTCTATTCCCATCTTATTCATTTTTCTAAACAGCTTGATATTCTCCCCCTTTTTGGCATTATCTGAAGGGGGTTAACAAGAAATGATAGGGAAGAAGGAACTTTGCCAGAGGCGCTTTGAATGCTAGCCTTCATAGCCTTAATATCTGCTTGAGTGTCTTTAAACCTTGATTCCACCATGTTGGTCAGCATTTGTACATGAATAGCATGCTTTTGATCAGCCATATGTTGCTGTTTTTCAAGCATGGGTTGAAAAATATTCCAAAGCTCATTTCCAGCAAATGCATGTTGTGCAGGTGCTTGAGCCGGAACAGCAGTAGCTTGTGCTTTTTGAGCTTTTAAAATCTCTTGCACCATATCTTTAATTTCAGCAACTGAATCTTCAAGTTTTTCAACTCTTTCCGTCAATTTCTGATATTTTGAATCATCACCTACATTAGTAGGATCATCTGAATCCCCACTAGTAGTGGTTGTATCAATGTGTGACTTAGGAACTGAGTCCCAGAAATCATCCATTGATGCCCCTTGTTCTTGGTACCGGGGACTTCTTTCTTCAGCACTCGATAAACCTTTGATGTTATTGGTGGTCAAAATAGGCTCACTAGTGGTTATCGATGGTGTTATAGAAGAAATTGCCTTCAAGGGAGTCTTACTAATGAAACAACTGTCCAACTGAAGATCTGTTGATCCATCAGTTGTAGTTGCTGCTCCACTTGAACTACTGACAAGAGTTACATGTAACTCCTGCAGTGTAACCTCCTCAACTGTTGCTGGGATAGCAGAGGTATAAGCATCAGACCCAGTCACTTGTGGAGGTATACTCTCAGTAATGGGTGATAGAGAGGAACTGGTTTGTGTCTGTGCAATATCAACTGCATGCAACAGGGGTATTATTGATTGTGGTAGAATGATTGGTGAGGGTATGGGAGTTGAAAGAGACATGTCCTTGGGATCAGGACTGTGGAAGATAGAGCCAAGTGGATCCAGAGCTTCATAATTTGGTGTCCCTGTGATTACAACCTGATCCTTTTGTGAGGATGCAGGAGGAGTTTTAGGCATAGGTTGAGATCTTTCTTCCAACTGCTGTGAGGAAGTAGCAGCAGTGGTTTGTGGTGACATTTGTTTTGTCACTGGCAGTTGCTCTGGGATCTCATCTTCCAGAGTTGCCTTTGTTTTGGGTTTGGTGGGTTTTCTGGATGTTTTTCTTTTGGTCTTTTTGGTAATGTCAGGTGTGGGTTTCAAAGCAGTGGTAGTGCTGCGCTGATCACCTGGAGCAGTGGGCTCAGCAGAAGTTGCCTGAGGATCAGTGGCAGTTTCTAAAGTCTGCTCAGGCACCTTTGCTTTTAATTTTATTGGTGCCATCATTCTTGAAAATGTTTCAATTGTTTAACCTTTTATTTGAAAATGAACACCTTGTTTGGGCAAATTTTCATCATCTTTTTCAAATTTTTGTTTAAAGTAATAGCTCAGAAATCTTGGAAAAAGAAAAAATGATTTGCTGTCAACATTCTTTACCATGTCATTGAAGATCTCCTGGGAGTAGTTGTAATCTTTATTGTTTAAAATAGCATAGCCCAGGCATTGAATCTTCAATGGTATTTCGTTAAATGCTGTTGTTTTATTTGAGACACAACTCAAAAGTGTGTGAAATAAAAATCTGGGTGCAGATGGAAAATAACCTTTTTGTAAGGTATCTACCTTTGATTGTTCTGCATACCCCCTTTTCAGAAAATCAGCTTTTAACTCGTTTTTATCAAAAGAAGTTTTACCTTTCAGATCATCGAGTTTGAAGACCTCTGAGATTGATTGTGGGGTGATTTGAAATGCTTTACCCTGTATCGAGGAGTTAATGGCTACCACATTTCCGTCTTGTTTTTCAAGCTTAGCATTTTTCCAAAACTCTCTCTGGGTTAGCAAGTAAATGGGAGTGTCTACTATCAACAAAGTTTTGTACTTTGATGCGGATAATGTGTCGATAACAGAATCGAAGGTGTGGTTGTTTGAGGGTTTTGTGAGGAGACCCAAGTAGTTGTGCGGTGATTTGTATGGGATTTCAATTGTTTCTTCGGTCGTTTGAGCGACCTCTTTTGAAGATGATGGTGATTTTGGTTTAGATTTTGATTTTGACTTCGTCATTTTGATGAAGAAGAATCGGAGAGTGTTTTGGGAAGAAAGGGTGGAAACTGCTTTGAGAAGAGAACTTTTGGAATTCAATTCGACAGTGTAAAACCCTGTTTGGGGTTTTGATCAGGGTTTTATTTAGGAGAAAAAATGATCGCTGATGTGGCAGCGGTTATTTTGATCTGAAGGCTAAAAACTGACCACGTGTCAAACACTGATGAAATGGATGAAGGGTGGAGAACAGTTGTTTTAAGAGCCACTGATGAATCAAGCATCAGTGGTTACAACGGTAATAATGTGGACAGTGGTGGATTTTTACTATCAAAGGATAGCATATCAGTGGATAAGACACTGATTTTGAGCATCAGTGCTTGCCAAGCAAAATGAAGAAACAGTGGTTGACTTTCAGCAGTGGATAGTGATTAGGAAACAAATGTATGAACAAAGCAGTGATTAGGGTAAATGATCCAGATTTGAAAGACAAGTATTCCAGCAACTGTTTTGAAAATTTTCATTCAAGGTTTTTGCCACATGTCAATTTTGAAGGACAGTGGTTTAGTATCCCATATGATGAGAAATTTTTGCCAAGGCAACTCATTTTCGTTTAATGTCCAATTAAAACATGAGTGCCCCAGTAATTTAAGCACAGTTTAGCAATCAACCTTTGATAAATGTTTTAGGAACAAACCTGAGTATGACATGATCTTGACAAATGTACCATATCCTTTTGACCCATTTATAAGGACAATAATACCAACGAAAATAAGGTACTACATCCTGACAGGAACTGAAACTATTGCCAACAAAAAACAAGTAAAAGTTCAAAATATATTATTCCAAAAAAATGAACAATATATTCTGGTTATTCGAGAAAATCCTTTATAAAATATTAAAGGATTTTCTGAGAACAGCATCAAAAAGGATCTGATATATTTTCAAAAGAAAACGTAATCATAACATTCTCAAGTTTATGAAAAATGGTCAGTGGTTTGACAGCAGTTGGTAGAACATTCTGAATACATTTTGACCACTGTTTGGTACCATTTTCTTTGTCAGTTGATTGCAATCATGAGGACACGTGGATAAATTTCTGAACATTTGTCTAGTCCTCTTTGGAGTTCATTCACGGGAATCAAAAACCTTTTCCTGAACAGATGAATGCACATAGTTGCTTAATAACCATTATTACCCTAAACTTTGACTCATAGGTGTTTTATGTTTATACTCTTTTCTTTTGACTTCACAAGTTTTGAGATAAACACACTTCTGAGTTTTTGTGAATTTTCTTAATGCATTTTAACATAGTTGATTTTGTCCTTTTGAGGAACTCAACCTGTTTTCAACACACAAGATCTGAATGACTAAAGTTTTAATTTCCCTCTTTTGATGTTATCAAAAACACTAATGTTTTATGAACATAGGTTTTTGTTAATCTGAGGTTCATACTTTAGCATTTTAATAATGTGACATCACAATTCTCAAACAGCAATTGAAACCAATTTTGAAAATATGAAGTAATCCCACAATTTAACAGATATGTTTTCAGATCTGAAACTATGAGTGACTTATGCATGATATCACTTGTTGTGTGAGATTTGTGTGTCATATGACATCTTGGTTGATGTACAGAGTTTTTGAATAACCATTTTGATCATGATTTACTCGTTACTCTGTTTTTCAACTGAATACAACCATCCTTACTATCAATGAATTTTGAGCCGAACTGTTATGTCAAATTGATTGTTAGATCGAATTTGACTGTCCAGGCTCTGATACCAATTGTTAGGATCGGAGGCTCTCATGATTGTGCTTGTTTGTGTAAATTGTATAATCAATAGAGATGAACAGAGTTTAAGTGCAGCGGAAATGAATAACAAACTTTGTAAACACAATCAAAGGAGAATATAGTTTGATAAACGATTGCTTTATCATAGAGTCGAAAGATTATATTAAACGCAAAAGGTTACAATGAAAGCTTACAGACTAAACTCCCCCTCAGCCTGATACTCCAGGGTTGGTTGCACAAGATGAAAGGATTGAATTGAGGAGAAGAACTCACTCAAAACGATCAAATATAACAGTACAGAGTACTGTCATATTTATAAGCAAACCAAACCACTGATGTACCTCAGCTGACGTCACCATGATAGTGACATCTAACAGCCTAACAACCTATAAACACTGGTCTATACAAAACTACTGATGTCTAACAACTGATTGATAATAAAATACAAAACAAGTCTAACACAGTTCACGTTCCACTGTTGTAGCCTAAGCAGTGACTGTTTGAACATCAGTGCTTTCTTCAAAAGGTGATCAGTCTTTGAATGAGCAGTGCTTGGGTCTTCAGCAGTACTTAAGAGACAGCAGTAGATAGAGCTCAGTGTTTGCCTTTTAGCAGTCTTTAGTTGTTTCATTAGTGTTTGGTTCATCAGTTGTTCTTCTGAGCAGTACTTAGAGTGTATCAGCAGATAGGTAACCACTGTCAAGGGGAGAGCGTAGAGTAAACGTCTGCTTATTGTGAATCCACTGTTGTGAACAGGTTTTGGCTTTACATTATCTGTTCCTCTGGTAGGGTTCAATCCCAACACTTACGTGTTATCTGTGCATGTTTATTTATGTTGTGTTGTGGTAATCAATCGAACTCAATCGAACTCGAACTCGAACTCGAACACAATCGAACTATGATAATTAGTGGAGAACGGATAGCGCGAGAAATGAGTGGTTGGGATTAAAAGTAATTTGACTAGGAAACCCTATCGAATCGAACCGCTCGCAATCGAAATCGACTCAAATCATCACGTCAAACACTTGAACCAAGCGCCATCCGGCCTGATAGCCATCCGACCGGATAGCCCTTTTGGCCACAGACCAGGTGCCATCCGACCGGAATGTCATCCGACCGGATAAGTCATCCGGGCGGTGTGTCATCCGATCGGGTATCCCTTTCCTCTTTTGGAATCCTATAAATACCCTGTCATTGTCATTCTTTCCACTTTTGGAAACCCTCTGTCCGAACCATTCGTGCTCTTCACCTTTTCTTCGATTTCTCTCAATCCAGGTAAGATCTCGCCCTAAATCTTGTACATTCTTAATCTACACGCACTCCTACACCTTTCTATCTTTTAAATCTTAACTTTTAACCGTGAAATCACTAGATATCGGGTGTTCTAGGGTGACGTCATCATGTGTTCTTCAAGAACTTCATGCTTTGACTTCAATCCACCAAGAACAACTGAGATCTAACCGATTTCCACCCGATTACACAAAGATCTTGTAAAGATCTCGACATAAGAGGGGTGAAAAAGGATTGAAAGATGGTTTCTAACTTTCTTTCAACTCTTTTACACTCCAAAACACTCAAAACCGGTAGAATCAGGTTCTGATCTAGTCTCCTACTCACCCTTAGTGTTGTACTGGCTCAGATCTGGATTCCGCCCATGAGACCACCGACTTCGGGTTAAACAAAACAACCGTCTAGAGCCGATAACTGACCGAGCTAGGGTGATTCCTTGTCGGTTTAGTCATCTGGGTCAAAATGGGGGTTCTGTTGGTTAACACATTGTCAAAGCGTCTCGACATAACGACAAACCATCAAAACGATCAAGTGTAGGACGAACGGAACAATCGGAATAGATTGCTGTCCGACCGGATTGCTGTCCGATCGGATAAGTCATCCGAATGGATTGTCACCCGAACGGATCACACTTGGGTCCCACCTTTAAACAACCTTATCTAAAGTTTGAGTATTGAATGAAATGTAATCCGATCGGAGGACCATCTGAATGGATTACTCTTCGGATCATGAGATACTAAGGGGCTGTTTGGTAGCCTCTTAATGACCATTCAGATGCTACCTCTTAATGGTTTAAAATCTCTGAATGAATAAGAGGTAACCTCAAGTCTGAATGGTTAAAAGATAACCTCTGAATGGTAAATCATCACATGTGACATTCTTTTACCTTCTCATTGGTAAAATTCTTAATGGTTCCATTAAGAGGTAGCCTCTTAATGACCATTCAGAGGCTACCAAACAGCCCCTAAGGCTTTAAAGACTTAAACAATTTTCAACATGTTCATTAACAGGGTTGCCACCCGATCGGATGGACATCCGATCGAGTGCCACTTCTGTTGTGAACTTGCCTTTACAAAGTAATCTCACCAATTAGTTGCTGTCCGACCGGACCACCGTCCGATCGGATGACCATCCGAACGGATTGTCATCCGCACGACTAACCGCCCGATCGACCGACTTGACGGACAGAGATACTTCAATGTTTTCAAAATGCTACAACGAAAACTTCAAAAGACAAGCCATCATACACAAACACATTTTCTTTATAGGAAGAAACAATCCACTCGAATCGCCATCCGAACGGACAAGCTGTTCGACCGGATGACCATCCGAACGGATTGTTATCCGCACGGATTGCTGTCCGATCGGATTACCATCCGAACGAACCACTATCCGACCCTTTCATACCTTGTAACGTTTTACGCATCACTTATCGTTGTACTATCGAATCTATTCAGGCTAACCTTACTCGCTAAGCGCTCCCTTCAATCCATTAATCGCTGTGAGTATACTCGATCCCTTTTTGCTTTACGCACTTTTGGGTGTTACATACGTTACGAATATTCAAACTACAACAATCACACTACTCAATACTATTTGAACGCTAACCATTAATGCACGTTATACGTGGCTTATGAATGCTTGTTTGTTATGTTTACACATGGAATGCTGTCTACCTGCCTTAGCAACGATAGTACTATAGTTTGGACTCAGCACCCGTTCACACGGGGGTTGTTAAGGACCATTACTTGCATGGATTACGGTGGTAATCATGTATTGCGAACTGCCCCGGGCAGTCAACCCGCAGTCATTGGTATCGATGGATCTATGTCGATAACTAACGTGCTTCCTTTCACTATGTGTGCTTAGGTTGTTTGTATGCCTAGCTCACTGTGAAATCGAGGCTAGGAAAGGTCTAGGATGCTCTCTGCGCTGTGATGAAATCGAAGCTAGGAAAAGGGGTCCTAGAAACCAATAAATAAACTATCTATGTATAATTCTGAGTTGTCGGAACAAGATTTCTTGCCTAGATTTTATCTGTAATAATTTGTTTACTGTTTAAGACATGGTATGGGACATGTTATTTTAAATTGAATGGTAATGATAGTTGTTATGGAAACTTCTGGACAATCTGTTTCGCTCAGTTCCATGCCCCGATGATTCCGCCATCGGTTGGGGTGTGACATCACTCATCGTCCATTTGTCCTTCTGAGTGTTGTAATTGATCTTGAATGCTTCATAGGATGAAGGAAGCAAAGTGATGATGAAGTGAACAAGAAAACCATCACTGATTTCCATCTCTAGCCCTTTCAGCTTATTGGCCATGTCATGCATCATCATGATGTGTTCGCGAATGCCGCTCCTCTCATCATACTTAGTCGTCACCAGCTTGAGGATAAGAGTGCTAGCGTGTGCTTTTGATGTTCCTTTGAATTGAGCCTCCACATAAGCTAGGTAGGTTTTAGCATCTTCAGAATCAGGAATAGCTCCTCTAATTGCGTTATGAATGGACTGCTTCATGAACATGAGAGACATGCGGTTACACCTAGTCCATTTTTCATGAACTATCTGCTCAGCAGCAGTACTTTGAGTGGTAAGGTCCGCTGGCTTATTCTCTCTAAGAGCATAATCGAAGTCTAGCAATCCTAGTGTAAGCATGAGGGCATCCTTCCATTCAGCAAAGTTATCACCAATCAAAGGTGGAATCCCGCAATTGGGTGCTGATAGTGGAAATAAGGTGAGCAAGTTATGATACTAAGAAAGAAGTCTTAATGTGATCTAAGGGCATGTTATACTAAGGCAGACATAAATAATGACCATTTTAATTATGAAGCTGTGATATTGTCTATTACTAACATCAAAATAATAGACTTAGTTGAAAAATTCTACCTAAACGAAGACAAATCAGCTTTGGCCAGAAGTGTAATCATTTAAGTATGTGTGCAAAGTAATCGTGACAAATCAGCTTTGGCCAGAAATGAGACAATCACTTTAGTTATGCACTTGTCAAGCATGCTAAACATAAATGAATTAAATCAGCTTTGGCCAGAATTAAGACATTTCACGTTTGTAATGCATACTCAACATAGCCTTTTATAATACTTGAACAATAAATAGATGTATTAAATCAGCTTTGGCCAGAAATGATACATCAGAAGCTCATTCAAGTTAAGCTATTTTGGTTTTGTAAAAATTATCTGATTCTGATTAGTTAATTAAGTGTTAACAAAACCAAGTATTTAATAGCAAACCACCTGTTAGCGCGGATCGAGTGAGGTCTCGAGCCCCGAGCTGAAATTTAGTTCACATCAAACAGCCTAAGGTAATGAGGTCTCGAGTGAGGTCTCGAGTCAGGTCTCGAGTTAGGTCTCGACTGAGTTTTGAGATCTCGAGTTAGTTATGAGGTCTCGAGTCGTAACCTTTGTCTCGAGTCGGAACCACGGTCTCGAGTTTCAGCCTTATGGTCTCGAGTCGCAACCTTATGGTCTTGAGTTATGACCTTATGGTCTCGAGTCGAGACCTTTGTCTCAAGTTGTAAACTTTTGAGCCCTTATGATTTCGAGTCGAGACCTAGTGGTCTCGAGTCGAGATATGTTGGTCTCGAGTTGTGAAGATTTAAGGACCTGATGATTTCGAGTCGAGACTGATGGTCTCGAGTCGTAATCTGATGGTCTCGAGCCCACTGTTAATAGCTGTTTTGTGATAATAACTGAAAACTCGAAATTTTAGGGATTTTGGGATAGTGTTTCCTATTTTATTGCTGATCTAAACTTATCAAAAGATTTCGAAAGTTATAACTGATTATCTATTAACAGTTTTCGAAGATTTTAATAGATAAAATTCAGATCAAAATCAGTAAAAACACCCACTAATCCAAATTATATTCCAAAACTTAAGGAATTTTTGAGTTTTCTTAGAACAATATGATGAACCCTAGAAAATTAAAACATAATTCTGGGATCCGAAACCTGAATTTTAAGACTTCTATTAACAGATTTCGGATATTAATTTACCCATTATGGTTTAGGGTGACATGATTAAGCACCCTTTCTTAAAAACACTGATTTCGGCACAAGTAAAACCGAAAACAGCTGTGATGTATATGGCTTTAAAACTTTTCTGTTTTTCAGATTTTAATCCCAGAATAATGGATACGAAAACAGAACTGATTTATCAACACATGCTCTGATACCACATGTTGATCAGTTTTGTTTAAACATAATGGAAAACATGTATAACATACCTGTTACAGCAGACAGGCCAGCAGAGAATCCAGTCAGAGATGCAGCCATTGAGTTCGACATACTTGTCAGGATGATCTGGTTCTTCCTTAGGGTGTAAGGTTATGATGGTGATGAACCGAAACAAGGGATGGTTTTGGTTATGGAGAGAGAGCCGATTGTGATGTTATGAGGGTTATGAAATTGTCCAACTTGTGTAACCCTTAAACTCTCTAATAATCTCCTTATATATACACCCAAGAGGAAACCCAATTAGTTAATAAGGGTAATATGGTCCATCAACAATTACCAACTAATTATTAATAGGTTATTAATATATTTTGATCTATATAATATAAATGATTATAATGGCTACAAGATTAAATAATATAATATTAATATATTTAATCTCACAGGGCTAACTGTAACACCCCGAAAACGGGTTTGGTAATCAAACCACGTTAATAATTTTGAACATGTAAAATACCGTTAGTGGTAAAATTAACCAGATGATTGTTAGGATTTAAAAAAATAATCCTAATATTAATTAAAAGGAGAATAAATGATTTGAGAAAAGTAAGTTTATAAGAAGCCCGAGTTAATGGGACTTAAAATAAAATGGGTTATAACTCCCAGGACCCACTAAGTAACTAGGAATATCAACCTAGTTAGTTAGGTGTTTTAAAATAATGAAAGAACTTGATTATGTAACCTTTTTATAACTTTTGGAAACTAGAGGGACTAAAAGGGTTAAGTGCAAAAATAATTATTATTAAAACAAAAAAAAACCTCCAAACACACACAAAGTGTGTGTTCTGGATCGAACATACTGGAGAACAAAAGAGGGTTTCTCTTTAAAACCCTAAACTCATGAAAATTCAGCAAATCGAAGGGAATCGAGCTAGAAAATTTGGGGCTTTAACTAAATTCGTGATCAACCAAGCTAGGAGATCACAAGGTATGTAGAATTTTGTCATTAGATGATGTTTTGAAATTTGGATAAACATTCATAAACGAAATTTAAGATTGAATGTTGGATGTTATAATGGAAATGGCATGAGTACAAGTTTAGGAACAAACCCTAGATGTGAATTTGGTGATTTAGTGCCATAAACTAGTGATTGAAAGATTAACCTTGTATGTGATAAATGGGTTTTGATGATTTTACAAATTGATGCTCTATTGGTGTTTATAAACATCATACTAACTAGAATGAATGAACTACTTGAACAAATTAGAGATTTTGTTAAGAGTTCATAAGTGATTAGAAGTGGGTCTTCACACAAGAGTTAAACCCATGATTATGATGGTCAAAGTGTATATGTGGTTACAATGATTAAAATTACATGTTGATTTATTGTTACTTGATGTAAGAAATAGATAACATGTAAGTTAATATGGCATCTCAAAAGATGATGCTCAATAAGTGGTTGATAATGTGCCTAAATTCAGTCTTGTGAACTTGTTAGTGCACTCATATGTGTTAATTGGTGGTTTGACTTTTTAAAAGTCAAACCGACCTATGATAAAGTTCAATAATAATAACGGTAAAAAGATTAATAAGGTGTGAAGGTCATGATTTAGAATGACTATTCTAACCACCTTGTGGAAATTATGATGATAGTTTGACTCTTAACAAGCTAGGTGGAAGCTTGTGGATGAAGCGGGTCAAACGGAGCAAGTACGGAAAGAAAAGCGTGGCATGGATGCAAGGTAAGTGAAACTTACAATTCTTTGTAGAATACCTATATATTCTATAAGTTATAAATATGATAAAGATATTATTCGAAATATGGTTTCTGACGCGTAATGATTCGGGTCGGAACAAACATAAATGATAAAAACCATGGTTTATGGTAAAAAGGGGCGAAACGGTAAATTAGTCGTGTAATGACTAAGAATTTATGAGTTTTCGTTAAGATTACCTTATAGTGTAATCTAATAATGAGCAAAAGGGTAAAAATGGAAATTTGGCCAAGTGTCGACTAATGTAAATCGAAGTTAAAAATATACCCAGGGCGTAAGCCGAAATGGGTGAGCGTGTAAGAAAAGAACCTGTGAAAAATCCAAAATTGGTCGGATGTATAAATTGGGAATCAGAAACCATGTTTTTAAGTTATGCAACGTTGGTCATATAGTCCAAACGGGTCAAATGGTGGTGATAACACCATTTGGCAATATCGACTAATGTGGTTGTCAAGTCTTATGTTAACAGGAGCGATTAGCAATTTGGATAATTGCGTCGCCATAGAATATGGGATAATTAAAGCGAGGTATAAATCGGGTCTATTTGTTGACCCGAGCCAGGTACGCATATATAGACTTATAGTTAAAAATGCAATGTTGGTCAAATATTTAGTGGAAGTCCTTCATTGTAAAAAAAAAGAAGGATTAAAATTGACCAAAAAGGCCCTTGATGGGTAAACTGGGCAAACGACCCTTAGAGGTTGTTTAGAAACTTATATTATGACTTTGTAACCCTTAGATGCGTGTAAAAGTTGTAGGTATAAACTTTTAAGGGTTAAATGCCTTAAAATGCGTCAAGCCGTAAAATGACATATCCGAAGGATAGAACTCAGAATAAATAGTCTATTACATTAAACCCAGCACAATAATAGTTGTGGTGGAAGACTAATCAATATGAATGGGTGGAGTTATGAGGCATACAAGGAATGAGCGTAATTTTAAGCTTAAAAGTGCATAAATACCCTTAACGGGTCAAAATAAGATTATAGGCAAAAATGGGACAATGATGCTTAAAAACCCATGATTTGAACCTTGTACAATAGGAAATAATTATAACAATATGTTCACGAAAAATCGGAGGCGACAAACAAGTTTGTCGATAAAATCATGAACGGGTCAAAAAGTGTTATAATTGAATTTCAAGCCGAGAGCTTGAAATCTAAAGTTTTGTGAATTCATATGTTGGGTTTTAACTCCATGAGATGGGGAATCAAATTACGATCGCATAGGAAAAAGAATCGTGTAAAACGGATAAGTAGATAAAAAGTTATGACACTTTGAAGTTCGTTTTTCGATTAAAACTATAGCTGGGCATCTGCAGCTCAAGAATAAGAACATTCTGTCGAAATGGGGGCGTGGCGTCGCGCGAGGCCCAAGGGGGAATACCATCGCGTGCGGCGAGGGGGTAAAAATATGAAATTTTTGTTTATTTTGTTTGTTTGACCCATTTACCTTGTTGTGCTTGTTATTTAACTATCAAAACTAACTTTTAAGTTGGTTTTGATCATAGGTGAATGTCGAGAGTCCCGGATGAAGATCAGGCGTCGAACAAGAACCGAACACACGTTAAATAAAGCTTCTGCGTTAAATCTTGTTTTGTTTGTTTATAAGTGATTTATGTAAACACTTACAACTATGTTTTTGTAATGTTTTTTAAACACATGGAAATGTCGGTATGACAAGTTTTTGTAAAGTCGCATTTTGAGTATTGAAATGCGTATTTTAAAGTTGTAATCGTGTAAATTTCTGATGTGGGTCTTACAAGTTGGTATCAGAGACCTGGTTTAAGAGATTCAAGTATGGTGGGAAAAAAACTATGCTTGGACTTAAAACTTATGCTCTTGATAAAGATTGGTGTTCGGTTCGAAACTTGATTGTGAGGTCCAGTAAGTTGTTATAATGATATAGTATGAATGAAAGATGTTGTAAACCACGCCTAGGACTATCATGTAATACACGGTAACCCTAAAGAAATGGTAAAGGACCGGTTGGGGTCGGGAAATTTAATTGATATAACAAGTAGTATAGGTGCCTTGTATTAAAGTACGGGCTTTTATAAATTGCATTATACTAATTTCTAGTGAATGTCTCAGTGATATAATTTCCGCACCCGAGGATGGTGGAAATTCAAAAGTTTATCAATGAGATCATGGCAAGGTCCGAAGCATGACAAGAGGAGCATGCATGCAAAGGACTAAGGTCAAGCGGTTAGACTGAAATAAAAAAGGGGCAAAGAAATGAAGGCCCATCAGGGCGAGTATTACCCAGGTGCACACTTTTCTTGTAGTATAATTAATTAAGTGCAACATTCACATGGTGAATGGTAGAAACGCACGAGATAAAAGTTTGGGAGAAATCTGGATGGGATAATCATCCAGGATAATATTCCCCAAAGAAAATTTGGGTGGGTAATACGCGTTATTCACAATGTGAATAACAAACATACATAAAAGGTCCAAACATAGAAACTTGGATGGCGCTGATCGTCCAAGTAAACATTATCATTAAGATCCTATTAAGTAAAATTCAGACTTAGAAACTTGGATGGGGATAACCGTTCAGGTAAAAGTTTTATATAAAAGACACGGTATAGATATGTAACAATCCCATCACAGAATGTGATTGTATATAAGTTTATGAAATGAAAACACCTTATGATTTGTGAATAAATAAAGGTAAAAACCTAATATTTGCAATATAGCAATAAAAGGTTTTATCGAATAAAATAAGGGACGTAACCACAAACCGAAAACTTGCTTACATGGGAGGTAATATATATTAATTTTAATAAGTTTATGCGTACCATGTGCGGATTACTTACCCTGGCCAGGTAAGTGTTAAACACATGATACGATGAGTTTATTATAACTAACATAAGTACCCCTTATGTAACAAGGACTAAGTGAGTGGGAGATGTCGGGAAATGCATTGGGAGGGAGTGTACTTACGCTCGAACCTGGAGAATGCAAATATATAAAATGATTAAAAATTGAATTGGGAAGGAGTGTACTTACGCTCGAACCCGGAGAATGCAAATATATAAAATGATTAAGAAATGCATTGGGAAGGAGTGTACTTACACTCGAACTCGGAGAATGCAAATATATAAAATGATTAAGAAATGCATTGGGAAGGAGTGTACTTACACTCGAACCCGGAGAATGCAAATATGTAAAATGATTAAGATATGCATTGGGAGGAAGTGTAACTACACTCGAACCCGGAGTGCAGATGTGTAAATGATTAAGAAACGAATTGGGAGGAAGTGTAATTACACTCGAACCCAGAAAATATAATAAGTATGAATGGTTAAGGCGAGTTATAGACTCGGCCAAGCCAACTTAAAAGGAAACATTATATGTGTTGATGAATGATGTGGGTAAATTCCATATGATGATATGGAATAACTAAATGATATGTGGAGTAACATTTGTAAAACACCACAGTGAAAATAGATAAGGACTAATGACAAGTGGGACACCAAGTCCTAGTAACAATGAAACTATAAAACGGGTGCCATAGCACCAAATATATATTTTGAGATGGGAAAAACGACCATGTTAATGAGTCGGGCTAGTCTTGAAAAAAAAGACAAGCTGCTTGTTAATGAAAGATGCATAAATATGTGTATATTCATACATATATCAATTAAGTAACATAGCAAATACCCTAATAATCTTGTGGAAATCCTTCAGATCTAAGTTGTTCTTGGTGGAATGAAGCCAACCCTTGAAGTTCATAAGAACTCCATGATGACATCACCCTAGAACACCTCAAATCCGGTGATTTCACGGCTAAAAGTAAAGATTCAAAGGTGAAAATGATGAAGAAGTGTGTGTAGATCATAGAAGTACAAGATTTAGGATGAAAACTTACAAGAATTGCAAGAAATCGAGAGAAAGGAGAGCTTGAGTGCGGCTGGTCGAGTGAGGAGCTGTCACATCACAAATGATGTGATAAGAGGGTATTTATAGGGTTTCCCAAAATAGAAAGTGTTGAAGTGTCGGATTGGTCACCAATTGGATGGCAACCCGATCGGATGGCAACCCGATCGGATGGCAACAGCTCGGGACCAGTGATTTGCGTGTCCCCGATCTCGTGCCATACAATAGGCGATCGACATTTTCTCCGTATAAAGCCTCGAATGGTGCCATTTGTATGCTAGAATGATAACTGTTATTGTACGAGAATTCGACCAAAGTTAAGTGCGCGTCCTAGTTTCCACCGAAACCTATGACACACGAGCGAAGCATGTATTCAAGGGTGCGAATCGTTCTTTCAGTCTGACCGTCGGTTTGGGGATGGAAAGCGGTACTTAGATTAAGCGTAGTTCCGAGAGCAGATTGAAACGTTTCCCAAAGGCGCGAGGTAAACCGACCATCGTGGTCAGAGATGATGTCACGAGGCGTCCCGTGTCGACAAATGATCTCGTCGGTGTAGATTCGGGCTAAGTTTTCTACCTTAAAGTCTTCTCGTATCGGCAGGAAGTGAGCTGACTTGGTCAAACGGTCAACTACAACAAAAATGCTATCATGACCTAATGTCGTGCGCAGAAGTTTTGTTATAAAGTCCATAACTATACTCTCACATTTCCACATCGGGATCACGGGTTATACGAGTAAGCCAGAGGGTCTTTGCTGCTCGGCCTTGACCTTGGAACAAGTCAGGCATTTCGAAACATAGATAGCGATATCCTTCTTCACGCCCGGCCACCGCATGTCCTGGTACATCTTGTCAGCGCCGGGATGAATATAATACCGAGATTTGTGGGCTTCGTCCATCAGCAGTTGTCGCAAATTCGTACGCTTGGGAATCCAAATTCGGTCCAAATAGTGAAAGATACCATTTGACTTATTCTCGAGTTGGGCACCATCGTTTAGAATTCTTTCCTTCTTCAAAGTTCGTTCGGTAAAGCAAGCATGTTGAGTGTCGCGTATAAGGGCTTCGAGATTATGCTGGGCTTGAATATTATGAACGCTATGCAAATAGCTTCGTCGACTGAGACCATCGGCAACGACGTTTGCATTGCCCGGATGGTAACGAATCTCACATTCATAATCGTTGAGTAGTTCTACCCACCGGCGTTGACGCATATTCAGTTCCTTCTGGTCAAAGATATGTTATGATCGGTGAAGATCATACACTTGGTACCGTAAAGGTAGTGTCGCCAAATCTTTAACGCAAAAACAACTACACCAAGTTCGAGGTCGTGTGTGGTGTAGTTCTTTTCGTGGATCTTGAGCTGTTGAGAAGCGTACGCGATAACCTTATCTCGTTGCATGAGAACACAACCAAGACCAAGGTTTGAGGCATCGCAGTAAACTATGAAGTCGTCGTTTCTGTTGGGCAATGAGAGCATGAGAGCATTGCAAAGCATAGCTTTGAGGGTTTGAAAGGCTCCCTCTTGTTTAGTTCCCCAAACAAAAGGTTTGTCCTTATGCGTAAGAGAGGTAAGCGGCACAGCGATCTTAGAAAAACCTTTGATAAAACGGCGATAATAGCCTGCCAGTCTAAGAAAAGAGCGGACTTCAGACTGGTTCTTGGGTGTAACCCAACTCTTAACAGCTTTGATCTTCGCAGGATCAACGTGAATACATTGACTATTGACAATGTGACCCAAGAATTGGACCTCCTCTAGCCAAAATTCACACTTGGAGAACTTAGCATAGAGACGGTTTCCCTGGAGCAACTCAAGAATCAAACGTAGATGTTGCGAGTGTTCGGCTTTTGACTTGGAATAGATCAGGATATCGTCGATGAATACGATTACAAAGCGATCAACAAAGGGTTTGCACACTCGATTCATTAGATCCATAAAGACTGCGGGGGCGTTAGTCAAACCAAAAGGCATGACAACGAACTCGTAATGACCATAGCGGGTTCGAAAAGCGGTTTGGGAATATCATCCTCTTGAATGCATAGTTGGTGATAGCCTGAGCGTAGATCGATCTTAGAAAAACACGTAGCACCTTGTAGCTGATCAAATAAATCATCGATTCGAGGCAAGGGATAGCGGTTCTTAATAGTCAGCTTATTCAACTCCTTATAGTCGATGCACATCCGGAACGATCCATCCTTCTTTTTGACAAAAAGGACAGGCGCGCCCCATGGAGAGGTGCTAGGGTGAATAAAGCCTTTATCAAGTAGTTCCTGGAGCTGACTTGAGAGTTCGCGCATTTCAGATGGAGCAAGACGATAAGGCACTTTAGCAACAGGGTTTGCTCTAGGAATGAGGTCGATTCGGAAGTCAATATCACGAGCGGGAGGTAGCCTGGGTAAATCGTCGGGAAAAACGTTTGGGAATTCACAAACAACGAGAAAACATCTTTTACTCCTGGATTACCTTTCTTTTCCTTCTCCGCTACTACGATGTGTGCCAAGAAAGCTTGGTATTCCTTGCGTTGATACTTACTAGACTGGACACATGACATGAGTTTAAGACCTTTTGAAGGAGTTTCACCATACACACAAAGTAGATCACCATTAGCGAGCGAGAAGCGAATCATCTTATCGAAGCAAACAACTTCAGCACGATTCTTGCGAAGAAAATCCATGCTTAATATGACGTCAAAACTACCGAGCTGCATCGGAATGAGATCTATAGGGAAGACGTGATTGTTGAGTTCAAGCGTACAATCACGTAGAACAGAATTGACGGCGACGGTTCTTCCGGTGGCAACTTCAACATCTAACGTCGAGGGGAGATGAGCGCGCTTACGATTGAGGAGCTTTTCATATTCAAACGATAAAAAACCGTTATCTGCTCCAGTATCAAACAAACACGAAGCATATATACCATTCACAAGGAACGTACCATTGGCCACATTGTTGTCTACTTGAGCCTAACGGGCGTTAATGTTGAAAGTACGTCTGCGGGCTGCTGGTTGTTCCTGCTGTTCTGAGGCTGCTGCTGTTGTGGCTCTTGCTTGACCACTCGATTTGGGCACATGTTTGCGAAGTGGTTGGGATCACCACACGCAAAGCAAGCTCTAGTATGAGTTGCGGGTGCAGGAGCTGCTTGATGGCCTTGAGGAGCAGTAAGTAGAGCTTGTTGAGCAAGAGCTTGACCTTGTGTTGGAGCGGGAGCTTGACGTGGACCTGTACGGCAGTTTGCGGTGAAGTGGCCATACATGTTGCAATGTACACAGTATCTGCAAGCGATTCCTACAGGGTGGTGATAGGTACAAGTAGTGCAAACCGGATGAGGACCAGTGTACGCACGCTTTGCCGGTGGTGCGTTGGTAACCTGTGCCGCTACTTGGCGGTGTTGAGGCTGCGGTTGAGCAGGAACTGATTAGAGCGGGGCAGCAGTGGTTAAAGTGCAATTCTTGTTGCTGGAAACTGATGTTGTTCTTCCTCTTGCGTCTCGAGAGCTTCGAAGATTGCGGAGCGGTGGCGGTTTCAGCGGTTGGTGCAGTGGTGGCTTGATGCAGATTCTTGGAGGCTTTTTCCCAGTAACCAGACTTGACTCGCTTGTCGTTGTTCTTAGCAGTGAGTAAAAAGGTTTCCTCAATTGTTGTCGTCTTTGCAGCTTGAACGAAATCAACCACGCAGTCCGGAAGAGCACGGATGTATTTCTTGATGGAGATTTCAGGCGTGGTAACTTGGCTAGGACAGATTATGCTTAGCTGCTTGAAGCGAGCAGTCAAACCAGCGTTGTCTCCATCTTTCTGCTTGATATGCCAGAACTCATCCTCCAGCTTTTGGCGCTCGTGGGGAGGGCAGAACTCTTGCATCTTAACGTCCTTCAACTCATCCCACGTCAGCCCATAAGCTGCATCATTTCTGCGTTTGTTTCTTTCGGCCGTCCACCAATCCAGAGCTCGGGATTGGAAGACGACAGTGGCGTTAAGAGTACGAAGATTATCAGGACAGCCACTCTGGTGCAGGGTGACTTCGATAGAATCAAACCATTGGAACATGGCCGTAGGCCCATCTTCGCCGGTAAACTCTTTCGGGCCGCAGGCTATGAACTGTTTAAAGCTAAAAGCAGCTTTAGGAGCATCAGTCCTGGACTCTTCAGAAGACTTGCTAGCGTTTTCATTCAGCTCACTAACAATCTAGGGGATAACTTTCGCCATTTGCTTAGCGGCGAGGGCGGCGATGCGTTTGTCATCATGATTGCTGCGAGCTGAACGGGAATGGAATGATCCGAATGACGACATTTGTAACAGACAACGCCATAGGATTCAAAACGCTATACGATATTAATTAACCATTGTCTATACTAGGGTCTAACGTAGACTAGCGATTCACCATAAAGCTCAGGAATACAGCCATTCACAAAATTCACATAGGCACAAAATCACAGAATCACATAAGCACATAGACACATAAGCACATAAACTAACCTAAGCACATATGTTGCACGTATTCACCTATCCTTCTCAGCACGTATAGCGATTAAGTATAGCGATTGCGATAAACGAGTACACAGCGAGTATCATAGCGAGCATAGCCCAGCGATTTGTTTGCGTTTTGAGGTAAATTGTGCAGTGCGAGTGGTGTGTGTTGATCAGAGCGAATAGCGAAAAGCGGGTAAATCACCAAAATTGAAACACATAAACACAGGAAATCACATAAAATCGATAATCACAGAGTTAGCTGCTGCGGATTCCAGAATCGAAACACGTAAAATCGTGGATAGATTGTCTCGGGTGTGTGTAGACATTGACTATCCAAAGTGGTTCGACTATTCACAAGGACTCTTAAGTGCACATTTTGGCCTTCTGGACTGTGCTCTTGCCTCGATTTTGGGCGATCAGAAACGCATCCTTCCAGTTATAGTGTGACCCAAGTCGTTGGAGTCCGTCGAGACTTTGGTGAGAGTTTTGTAAACCACATTAGAGAGTAGAACGAGTCATCAAGGTTCGGGTTTCACCCCTAACTTAGCGACTACATCCCTGTTTGTATGATAAAATCATGAGATAGATAAGGAGATTTTGCGTCAAAGTATGGATTTCACTCCTGATTCGACGCAATTTCTCTTGTTTTATGAAAAATAGTAATTCAAATGAGTAATCTGGTCGAGAGTTTACCGTTTTCACACCTAATCTTAACTAGATCATCCATTTGTGTGTATGTCGAGCCTTAGGAAAAGCTGTTTTTGCGCAGAACTGTAGTATGCGAGGTTCGCGCAAAAGTGTAGTGTATAGCGAGTGTAAGCGAGAAATAGCGAATAAGCCTGTACAAAACCCACACTGAGTATGCACAAGTCGGTTTGTTGGTACTTAGACTATAGACTAGGTCATTTCTAAGACATCGACCCGGACTAGGTCGAGTCTTGCCTAATTCCCTATAGTTATGGCTCTGATACCAATCTGTCACACCCCAACTGATGACGGAAACATCGGGGCATGGCACTGAGCGAAACAGATTATCAAGAGAAATTCCATAACAACTAGATTACCAGATAGTTAATATTATATCCCATACCATAACCTACCAAGCAATCAAATTATTACAGACATAGATATCCTCAAAACAAAGCATGTTCTGACAACGCAGATTTAATTAAAAATAAATTGTTTGTTTGTTTCTAGACCCTCTCCTACTTGATTCCATCAAGAGCAAGCAAGCATCCTAAGCACCTGTCACATACGTTAAAATAGAGGTCAATACACATTCTGTAAAGGTGAGCATACAAGTTTAATAGATATAATAGAGTTCGAAATCATTTACGCATAACCAGCATGTAACATGTATAGTGCGAAGCTAGTAAGTTATCGACAATGAAATATGCACAGACTAGACTGTGAGTTGTAGAATGCGCAACACATATCACCACTGTGACACGTGAAGAGGTAACCTTAACAACCCCCGTTCACAACAGGTGCTGAGTCCAAACAAATAGTACTATCGTTGCTAAGGCGTCAGGCAACAATCACTGTGTTAACATAACATACAAGCATTCATTGAGTAACAAGTAACATGCAATAACGGTCAGCGTATAAATAGTGTTTGCGTTGTGTGATCGAGGTGATTTAAATATAGATAACGTATGTAACACCCAAAAGTGCATAAAGCAAAAAGGGATCGACTATACTCACAGCGATGGTAATGGATTGAAGGGAGCGCTAGAGTGGTTAGCCTGAACAGTTAACGATAACATAAGCGAAGTGCGGTGCGTAAAATGGCGAAAAGTGACCAATTTTCGGATGGCAATCCGATCGGATGGCCTTTCGATTAGATTGACATTTGTTTGGTAAGAATGTGTTTGTGTATGATGGCTTTGAAGTTTTCGTTGTAGCTTTTTTAAAACAGAGAAGTATCTCTACCCTTCAGGCCGATCGATCGAACGGTCGTTCGATCGGATCGTGATCCAATTGGCAGGACGCTTAGTGAGAACAAGTTCATAGCAGGATAGTCACTCGATCGGATGGCAATCCGATCTGACAACAATCCGCTCGACGTTCAGTCCTTTGAAAACTTGGAAATAATTAAGTGTTTGGAAGCTCAAGTGGAATCCGATCAGATGGCCAGTCGATCGGATGGCGATCCGATCGGATGGCGATCCGATTGGACGACAATCCATCCCGATGCATCTGATCGTCTTGAACTTGGTTATTTTGGAAGTTTGCGGTTTGTTCGAGACGGTTTGACAACGTATTAAACAACAGAAACCCCATCTTGACCCAAGTGATCCGATCAAACAGGAATCACCCTAGCCAGACCAGTCAACTATTCGAGATGGTGGTTCATGCTTAACCCGAAATCAGTTGTCCCTTGGATAGAATTCAGATCTTGGACCAACACATCACTAAGAGAGAGTAGAAGGTCAGAACGAGCTCTGATTCTATCGGTTTTTAGTGCATTGAGTGTAAAAGAGTTGAAAGAACCATCTTTCAATCCTTTCAACCATGAATATGTGTAGATCTATGCAAAAACATTGTTTAATCTTGTGGAAATCCTTCAGATCTAAGTTGTTCTTGGTGGAATGAAGCCAACCTTTGAAGTTCATAGGAACTCCATGATGACATCATCCTAGAACACCTCAAATCCGGTGATTTCACGGCTAAAAGTAAAGATTCAAAGGTGAAAATGATGAAGAAGTGTGTGTAGATCATAGAAGTACAAGATTTAGGTTGAAAACTTACAAGAATTGCAAGAAATCGAGAGAAAGGAGAGGTTGAGTGTGGCTGGTCGAGTGAGAAGCTGTCACATCACAAATGATGTGATAAGAGGGTATTTATAGGGTTTCCCAAAATGGAAAGTGCTGAAGTGTCGGATTGGTCACAGATCGGATGGCAATCCAACCGGATGGCCACTCGATCGGTTGGCCACTCGATTCAGGTGTCCGGCTCGTTGAGTTTTGCCATTTCGATTCACGTATTGAGTGTTGCGATGCGATTCGAGTGAGCGATGCGATAATATTACCCATTAGTTACACAACTAACCTAACTACTATATCTAACATACAATCACTATGAATAACTTGCGTTTAGCGTTGCGATTAGATTGCGATGTGAAAGAATTGCGATTGTGATTGCGATTAAACACCTCAACATAAACATAACATGCACAAGTAACACATAATGGCACACACACGTAAAACAATATCCAGAACACATAATTCAAGTTGCGATAGCGATTAGCGATAAGTCGAATAGCGATAAACATGCGATTAAATAGCGATTAAACCTCGATATTTAATAGATACTCCCCATAATACAACTAAAGCGATTAAATAATATTATTCGATTACAAGTCAAAAGTACGATTTAATGGTCAAGCAATGAGTGACAGATCGCAATTAGCAATCTTTTCTTCCTTTGACTTGTACTTTGACTTCCCAAAAAACGGGTTGTTACAGCCTCCCCTACTTTAGGAAATTTCGTCCCGAAATTTAAGAAGTAGGCGTAACAAACAGTTACGGGTACTTCGCCTTCATGTCGCTTTCGAGTTCCCAGGTGAACTCAGCACCACGTTTGCCTTCCCAGCGAACCTTCACAATGGGAATGCGTAAGCGTCTGAGCACCTTGGTTTCTCGTCCCACAATCTCGACAGGCTTTTCCACGAAGTGTAATGTTTCGTCCACTTGTAAATCCTCAAGAGGGACATGTAATTCCTGGTTGGCCAAGCACTTTCTGAGGTTCGAAACGTGGAAAGTCGGGTGGACGTTACTCAGTTCCTCTGGTAGTTCGAGTCTGTAGGCCACTTTTCCAATCCTTTCTAGAATTTTAAAGGGTCCAAATATCGTGGCGCGAGCTTTCCTTTCTTGCCGAATCTGATCACCCCCTTCCAGGGTGCAACCTTTAGGAGTACGTGATCGCCAACGTCAAATTCAAGGGGCTTGCGGCGTCTATCAGCGTAACTTTTCTGTCGGCTCCGAGCTTTCAATAGATTGTCTCGAATTTGGAGGATATTTTCAGTTGTTTCTTGCAACAGCTCAGGACCGGTGATTTGCGCATCCCCGATCTCGTGCCATACAATAGGCGATCGACATTTTCTTCCAAATAAAGCCTTGAATGGTGCCATTTGTATGCTAGAATGATAACTGTTATTGTACGAGAATTTGACCAAAGGTAAGTGCCCGTCCCAATTACCACCGAAATCTATGACACACGATCGAAGCATGTCTTCAAGGGTGCGAATCGTTCTTTCAGTCTGACCGTCGGTTTGAGGATGGAAAACGGTACTTAGATTAAGCGTAGTTCCGAGAGCAGGCTTGGTCAAACGGTCAACTACAACCCAAATGCTATCATAACCTGATGTCGTGCGCAGAAGTTTTGTTATAAAGTCCATAGCTATACTCTCACATTTCCACATCGGGATCACGTGTTATACGAGTAAGCCAGAGGGTCTTTGCTGCTCAGCCTTAACCTTGGAACAAGTCAGGCATTTCAAAACATAGATAGCGATATCCTTCTTCATGCCCGGCCACCAGTACTTGTAGCGCATGTCCTGGTACATCTTGTCAGCACCGGGATGAATATAATACCGAGATTTGTGGGCTTCGTCCATTAGCAGTTGTCGCAAATCCATACGCTTGGGAATCCAAATTCGGTCCAAATAGTGAAAGATACCATTCGACTTATTCTCGAGTTGGGCACCATCGTTTAGAATTCTTTCCTTCTTCAAAGTTCATTTGGTAAAGCAAGCATGTTGAGCGTCGCGTATAAGGGCTTCGAGATTATGTTGGGCTTGAATATTATGAACACTATGCAAATAGCTTCGTCGACTGAGAGCATCGGCAACGACGTTTGCTTTGCCCGGATGGTAACGAATCTCACAGTCGTAATCGTTGAGTAGTTCTACCCACCGGCGTTGACGCATATTCAGTTCCTTCTGGTCAAAGATATGTTGTAGGCTCCTATGATCAGTGAAGATTGTACACTTGGTACCATAAAGGTAGTGTCGCCAAATCTTTAACGCAAAAACAACTGCGCCAAGTTCTAGGTCATGTGTGGTGTAGTTCTTTTTGTGGATCTTGAGCTGTTAAGAAGTGTACGCAATAACCTTATCTCGTTGCATGAGAACACAACCAAGACCAAGGTTTGAGGCATCGCAGTAAACTACGAAGTCGTCGTTTCTGTTGGGCAATGAGAGCACGAGAGTATTGCAAAGCATAGCTTTGAGGGTTTGAAAGGCTCCCTGTTGTTCAGTTCCCCAAACAAAAGGTTTGTCCTTATGCGTAAGAGAGGTAAGCGGCACAGCGATCTTAGAAAAACCTTCGATAAAACGGTGATAATAGCCTGCCAGTCCAAGAAAAGAGCGGACTTCAGACGGGTTCTTGGGTGTAAACCAACTCTTAACAGCTTCGATCTTCGCAGGATCAACGTGAATACATTGACTATTGACAATGTGACCCAAGAATTGGACCTCCTCTAGCCAAAATTCACACTTGGAGAACTTGGCATAGAGACGGTTTCCTGGAGCAACTCAAGAATCAAACGTAGATGTTGCGAGTGTTCGGCTTTTAACTTGGAATAGATCAGGATATCGTCGATGAATATGATTACAAAGCGATCAAGAAAGGGTTTGCACACTTGATTCATTAGATCCATAAAGACTGCGGGGGCGTTGGTCAAACCAAAAGGCATGACAACGAACTCGTAATGACCATAGCGGGTTTGAAAAGCGGTTTTGGGAATATCATCCTCTTGAATGCGTAGTTGGTGATAGCCTGAGCGTAGATCGATCTTAGAAAAACACGTAGCTCCTTGTAGCTGATCAAATAAATCATCGATTCAAGGCAAGGGATAGCGGTTCTTAATAGTCAGCTTATTCAACTCCCTATAGTCGATGCACATCTGGAACGATCCATCATTCTTTTTGACGAAAAGGACAGGCGCGCCCCATGGAGAGGTGCTAGGGCGAATAAAGCCTTTATCAAGTAGTTCCTAGAGCTGAGTTGAGAGTTCACGCATTTCAGATGGAGCGAGACGATAAGGCGCTTTAGCAACAGGGTTTGCTCCAGGAAAGCGGTCGATTCGGAAGTCAATATCACGAGCGGGAGGTAGCCCGGGTAAATCGTCGGGAAAAACGTTTGGGAATTCACAAACAACGAGAACATCTTTTACTCCTGGATTACCTTTCTTTTCCTTCTCCGCTACTACGATGTGTGCCAAGAAAGCTTGGCATTCCTTGCGTAGATACTTACTAGCCTGGACACATGACATGAGTTTAAGACCTTTCGAAGGAGTTTCACCATACACACAAAGTAGATCACCATTAGCGAGCGAGAAGCGAATCATCTTATCGAAGCAAACAACTTCAGCACGATTCTCGCGAAGAAAATCCATGCCTACTATGACTTCAAAACTACCGAGCTGCATCGGAATGAGATCTATAGGGAAGACGTGATTGTTGAGTTCAAGCGTACAATCACGTAGAACAGAATTAACGGCGACGGTTCTTCCGGTGGCAACTTCAACATCGAACGTCGAGGGGAGATGAGCGCGCTTACGATTGAGGAACTTTTCGAATTCAAACTATAAAAAACAGTTATCTGCTCCAGTATCAAACAAGCACGAAGCATATATACCATTCACAAGGAACGTACCATTGACCACATTGTTGTCTGCTTGAGCCTGACGGGTGTTAATGTTGAAAGTACGTCCGCGAGCTGCTGGTTGTTGCTGCTGTTGCTGAGGCTACTGCTGTTGTGGCTCTTGCTTGACCACTTGATTACCTTATAGTGTAATCTAATAATGAGCAAAAGGGTAAAAATGGAAATTTGGCCAAGTGTCGACTAATGTAAATCGAAGTTAAAAATATACCCATGGCGTAAGCCGAAATGGGTGAGCGTGTAAGAAAAGAACTTCTGAAAAACCCGAAATGGGTCGGATGTATAAATTGGGAATCAGAAACCATGTTTTTAATTTATGCAAAGTTGGTCATATAGTCCAAACGGGTCAAATGGTGGTGATAACACCATTTGACAATATCGACTAATGTGGTTGTCAAGTCTTATGTTAACAGGAGCGATTAGCAATTTGGATAATTGCGTCGCCATAGAATATGGGATAATTAAAGCAAGGTATAAATCGGGTCTATTTGTTGACCCAGGCCAGGTACGCATATATAGACTTATAGTTAAAAATGCAATGTTGGTCAAATATTTAGTGGAAGTCCTTCATTGTAAAAAAAAGGATTAAAATTGACCAAAATGGCCCTTGATGGGTAATCCGGGCAAACGACCCTTAGAGGTTGTTTAGAAACTTATATTATGACTTTGTAACCCTTAGATGCGTGTAAAAGTTGTAGGTATAATCTTTCAGGGGTTAAATGCCTTAAAATGCGTCTTGCCGTAAAATGACATATCCGAAGGATAGAACTCAGAATAAATAGTCTATTACATTAAACCCACTACAATCATAGTTGTGGTGGAAGACTAATCAATATGAATGGGTGGAGTTATGAGGCATACAAGGAATGAGTGTAATTTTAAGCTTAAAAGTGCATAAATACCCTTAACGGGTCAAAATAAGATTATAGGCAAAAACGGGACAATGATGCTTAAAAACCCATGATTTGAACCTTGTACAATAGGAAATAATTATAACAATATGTTCACGAAAAACCGGAGGCGACAAACAAGTTTGTCGATAAAATCATGAACGGGTCAAAAAGTGTTATAATTGAATTTCAAGCCGAGAGCTTGAAATCTAAAATTTTGTGAATTCAGATGTTGGGTTTTAACTCCATGAGATGGGGAATCAAATTACGATCGCATAGGAAAAAGAATCGTGTAAAACAGTGATGGGATTTTAACATGTTTATCAAAGCAATTTCATCCATATGAAATAAAAACGCAGCGGAATTAATATTTAAAACATGTTACTTTTAAGATATAAATTTCATTTATAAGCAAAATCCCAAAACTCGGATCCATATATGAAGATGCATACTATCAAACACAACCATAGGATGTTTAGAAAACTACCTTCTTGGAGTACAAGGATGATGAAACGGATGATGCTTCTTGAAATGGTTGTCCTCAAGAGTAGAAGACCTCAAGCTTGTATACCCCAAGCTTCCAACAAACACCTTGAGATTAGCTAGGATTTTAACACCAAAGATCAAAAACCGAACACTTGAAAAACACCCTCTTATGACCGATTTTTAGAGAGCAAGAACACAAGTCTTCCATGGCTCATTTGGTCATCCAATTTATTTATAGTCTAAGAGAGAATATTGCCACCACCAACTCCCAATCAAAACACATGCAAGTATGACAACATGCAAGCCATTTCATTGGTCCTTCCAATCAAAACACATGCAAGTTATGACAACATGCAAGCCATTTCATTGGACCAAGAAGAGGTTTGTGAGTTCCCATGTGGGGGGGGGGGGGGGGGGGCTAGCTTTGTTTTTAAAAAAAAAACTTTTATAAAATTCAAGTCTTTGTTTATATATTTATAACTTTTATAAATATAACACTACATAAATGCAAGACTTTATACAACCTTTTAAAATGTTATTTAACCCATTAAATAACAAAATAAAAAATATTCTCTCAAAATAAATTATCCATATAATTTATTGGTTTCTCAAGTGTAATTATTTAGAACACCAATTTTCTAAATATTTTAAGTGTTAATTTTTATTTATTTGATCATATCACAAATAAATAATATAAGTGTTTGTCTAGCTTGTTATTGGGTATGACTCGACTTGGATCATAACGTACTAGCCACATCAATTTAATATGTGTCTTGGGCATACAGAGTCCAACAAACAGATAAGTAGATAAAAAGTTATGACACTTTGAAGTTCGTTTTTCGATTAAAACTATAGCTGGGCATCTGCAGCTCAAGAATAAGAACATTCTGTCGAAATGGCCAAGGGGGAATACCGTCGCGTGCGGCGACGAGGTAAAAACCTGAAATTTTTGTTTATTTTGTTTGTTTGACCCATTTAACTTGTTGTGCTTGTTATTTAACTATCAAAACTAACTTTTAAGTTGGTTTTGATTATAGGTGAATGTCGAGAGTCCCGGATGAAGATCAAGCGTGAAACAAGAACCGAACACACGTTAAATAAAGCTTCCGCGTTAAATCTTATTTTGTTTGTTTATAAGTGATTTATGTAAAAGCTTACAACTATGTTTTTGTAATGTTTTTTAAACATATGGAAATTTTGATATGATAAGTTTTTGTAAAGTCGCATTTTGAGTATTGAAATGCGTATTTTAAAGTTGTAATCGTGTAAATTTCTGATGTGGGTCTTACACTAACATGAACCTGACACGTAACTGGGATCCTATCATAAGCATTTTTAAAAATCGGCTGTCGTCTTGGAAGGCTAATTCCCTCTCAATTGGGGGCCGGGTGGTGCTTATAAAAGCGGTCCTTGAGAGTCTTCCAATTTATTTCTTTTCTATTTTTAAGGCGCCGACTAAAGTGATTAATACCTTGGAATCCATCATAAGGAATTTTTTGTGGGGAGGCTTGGAAGACGTTAAGAAATTACATTGGGTGGCGTGAGAGAAAATTACATTACTTAAAAAGTTTGGCGGTTTAGGCTTAAGTAAGCTCAAATTGGTGAACGATGCTCTCCTTTGTAAATGGGTGTGGAGATATAGGGCGGAAGAAGAGAGCCTTTGGAGAAGGGTTGTTTTGGCTTGCCACGGTAAGTCTAGGAAATGGTCATATTTTCCGTTTAACGCGGCGATAACGGGAGTTTGGAAGAACATTGTCAAGACGGAGGCAAAGGTTTTTCTAAAAGGCAAGCGGCTAAATTGTTTCATTAAAGGTATCTTGGGGAATGGGCAAAGCATACGCTTCTGGATCGACCTTTGGGTAGGAGATGTTCCGTTAATGTATGTTTATCCTAGACTGTTTGCTTTGGAGAATGTCAAGAGCTGCACGGTTAAGGATAGAATTTCAGCTCCGGGTGGCGCCTCGCCGGTGTTTTGGGACTAGGTTAGACCTCCAGAATCAGCGGAGGAAATGGCGGAACTGAACAGGTGTACCGCGACAATGGAGGGAGTGCAAAGAAATGAGGAAATTGACAAGTGGAGGTGGATGCCGGAATCGTCTGGTCAGTTTTCGACCCATTCGTTCAAACAGCTGATGTTTGATCCCCCGGTTTCTGGTAGTGTTTATTTGGTAAAGGGATGCAAATGGGTTCCGTCTAAAGTGAACATTTTTTTATGGAGGGCGATGTTAGACCGTATCCCGACTAAAAATGCTCTAGCAAAAAGAAACATATCGGTGGACACGGATCTTTGTGTTTTATGCAGTGAAGAGCCCGAATCTGTGGATCACCTTTTCACGGCTTGCCAGATTACGCACAGGGTATGGAGTCGGTTCTGTAGCTTGGTTAGATTATCCCCTTTTTTTGCTTTTTCTCTTGCGGATATTCTTGACTTGTATAAGAATGTCAATGGGGATAAGGCTTACAAGGATATCATCAGAGGTATTGTGTTGGTGACTTGCTGGTGCATATGGAAAGCAAGGAATGCGAGGATTTTTTCTGATGGTAAAGGTAACAGCGACGAGATCATTGGGGAGGTAAAGGCTCTTAGTTTTTTATGGTTAAAGAGTAGGTCCAAACATTGTAATTTGGTATGGAGAGAATGGTATAGTTACCCTGTGTATATGTTGTAATCGGGTGTGGTGCGGTCCTGTGTTTTTTATCAGGCCAGCCGTTTCTTAATAAAGTTTACCTTTCAAAAAAAAAAGATGTTATTTGTGTTTTTTTATAAAACCTAAATTAGACAACGTTAAAGAAAATAGTAATATCCATCTATTGATGTTCCCATATTTATTTTTTCAACTTAGATGGGATTCGAGTATGAGTAAAGCGAACACATGGATAGTTAATGTTGATAAAGAAAACGTAAGAGACCATTCAAATATCTTGTCATTATCATCCAATTTGTTCATACCATTCAAGATTTTATTAAGTCAAAGGGAAATTTAGTCTTTTTACTTAATGTACAAGATTTTTTTTTTATTTATTTATTATTATTTTTTTAATAGAGAGTACAAGTTCTTCATCTTATATAAATAATAACTAGTAGTTTGTATGTAACATGGTCTGCCTCGTGTGAAGTAAACATTTCCCCTTTTGCGAAATGTAAAGACAAACATGTTACATCTGATTCAAGCTTAATATAGTAATAATTGATCTTGTTTAAGAAAATCTTTTAACCCGAAATCCACTAACTCGATGGTATTTCCATTGCTTTATATAGATGCCTAGGGCCGTAAAAAAACTCATGGCTCAAAGCTCGTTCAAGATTCGTTTGAAACTGACTCGTTTATAAAGGAGTCGAGCTAAGCTCAATTTGTAAGTGAGCTGAGCTCAAGCCAAGATAAGCTTGCTCGTTTAACCCATATAAGTTAAACCAAAATGTTAATGTTTATAACTTATAAGTTAATTCTGTTTATAAATAAGCCTATATTATTTGGTCCATTGTTCTCTACAGAGTATCCCATATTTACTTTAAATATTAGTTTTTACTCAAATATATACATAGGGGAAGGTTAAAATGAGAACCACCCCCAGTTGTAAGAACCATGAGAACCACTTTCTGGCCTTTAGATCAAGGAGATAGATGGATGAGATTAAAAGTAATTTAAAAATAATATTAAGTATTTTTTGTCTTATTATGTCTTTAATATTTTATTGTTAAAGGGTATTTTAGTAAAATTACTTTGTTTTGTCTTTTTATATATATTAATTTTTAATTACCTTTTTTGTCCTATTCATTAATTACATTTTGACTAAACTATTTTTAATTTAGAAACAGATTTTTTTTGTTAAAACAAATTTTTGAAATCAAAGTTTTTTTAAGTTTTGTTTAAAAAAAACGTTTGTTTAAAAAGATTTTTTTTGTTAAACAAATTTTTTTAAGATTTGTTTTAAAAAAAACGTTTTGAAGAACCGTTTTTTTACGCCCGTCTTTTTCGGGCGTCGTTTTTTAAACGCGCCGTCATTTTTACGGTAAAAACTTTTACATTTTGCGTAAAAAAATTTACATTTTCCGTTTTACGTTAAAAAATTACATTTTCCGTTTTTACGCGCCGGTTTTTCAAAGCGTCGTTTTTTACACGTTTTTTTAACGCGTCGTTTTTAACACGATTTTTACACGCTGTTTTTTGCACGTTTTTTTACACATCGTTTTAACGCGCCGTTTTTCTGACGTTTTTTAAACTTTATACGTTTTACGTTAAACTTTTAATACTTTTTACGTTTTAAGTTTTACGTTTAACTTTTTACGTTTTACGTAAAAAAAATTACTCTTTACGTTAAAAAGTTTACGCTTTACGTTAAAAAATTTACGCTTTACGTTAAAAAGTTTACGTTTTACGTTTTACGTAAAAAAAATTACGCTTTACGTTAAAAAGTTTACCGTAAGACTTTTTACGCTTAACGTTTTACGTTTTTACGTTTAACGATAAAAAGTTTACGGTTTACGTTGAAAAGTTTACGGTTTAACTTTTTTTTTACAAAACTTTTTTACGCTTAACGTTTTACGTTTTACGTAAAATGTTTTTACGTTTTACGTAAAATGTTTTACGGTTTACGATAAAAAGTTTAGGTTTTACGATAAAAAAGTTTACGGTTTACGTTTTACGTAAAACTTTTTACGTTTTTACGGGTTTTACGTAAAACTTTTTACGTTTTACGTTTCACGTAAAAACTTTTTACGTTTTACGTTTCACGTTAAACTTTTTTCGTTTTACGTTCTACGTAAAACGTTTTACGTTCTACGTAACGTTTTACGTTTTACGTTCTACGTAAAACTTTTTACGTTTTACGTTTTATCTAACAGTTTTTTACACAAAACGAACGCACCCAGAAAATCGCTACTCGGTAGGTGTCTCAGATAGATTGCTATCATCATCGACGCCTAAAAAAAATATAAAAACCCAACAAACATCAAAACCAAAGGGTATCTCGAAATGAGTAAATAGTAATTAAATAGCCTTTTATTGTTATTCTAATAAATTGTTTTTATTATATTTTATGGTTAGTAAATAGTAATTAAATAGCCTTTTATTGTTGTTCTAAATTTTATACAACAAATTACGTTTCAAAGAGACATTACAAATTCTAAATCATTATGTGCTTTTATTATTATGGTTATGAGTTTTGATATCATTATGTGCTTTTATTATTATGGTTATGAGTTTTGATATCATTATGTGCTTTTATTATTATGGTTATGAGTTTTAATTGGTCCATTAATTAGTTTTTGTTATTAGTATTTATACAATTTATGATGACTACCAAAATACAATTTGTATTAAAAGGTGATGTCTAATAGTTATATTTGAAGATAATCATTAGTGCAATTCTGTTAATGAATTTACAATAATGCACATGTTTATATGATAATATGTTATAATATGCCAACTACTTAGTTAATTTTGTTGTATATCATTGTTATTGCAATTGTATAAGCCTTTTAGTTGCTATTTGATATTTAAATATGTGATTTGATTCTATGAAATATTTGTGTGGTAAAAGATATTATTTGCAAATTAACATGACACTAAAATTCTCAAGATGCCTGTTATATTTTCTTGAGCAACAAAATTTATTAGTATAAGAAAGCTCATTTACGAGTGATAAAGATTCATATGTTATTATATGATCGAAAAAGTTGATAGTGACATTTGTTTATGTTTTAAACTATAGTGACAAATATGTGTATATATGATATACTTGTGATCTTTAATATTTTTTTTTCTAGACATGACAAGCAAATTAATATGAGTTTAATCTCTTTAACACTAAGACACACATATATGTATACGTATAATGTCTCAGGATTGTGTGTGATTTATATATGTAATTGATATGCATATAAATTGTGAATAAATAACATGCATATAACTTGCTTATGGGTAGATATTACGGATTTCATTAGTTTAGCAATACTTATGTTGGTCTCATTGTTTTAGATAGCATATATATGTTATATGTATTGCATTTTGACAAGTTAAATGTGCTAAATAAATTAATATAAATTTCATTGGTAGCTGGTTACCAAAACAACTACGCTGAGATAAACATTGTTATGCTTTAGTGATTTGATATTTCAGCTTGTTACAATACTATGCATAGTCAACATAATTAATTGTATGGTTATTCTTCTAATTGCTTGTTGTTGTTAAACAAATATTAATAGACATTGATATAGTCATTAGAAATGTGCCCTCACATGAAAATGATGAAAAATAGCTATGAAAATAATTAGTGGACTTTAGCTTAAGTAAACTACTCTGATGTTAGTTACTTAAATTGATAGATAATAATTCATTTGAGTTAGTGTTGATGCTCACATGAATCCTAAATCAATGATGAGAACCCGAAGTTCTCCCAAATGTACACAAAGTCCCGTTTGTTTTTAATAATGATTTTTCAAATTCAACCCAAACTTTAGTTCATCGCACTTGGCGTTTTTGGCTAACATATAGCCTAGTGATGGAAAACCTTATGAATAGTACATGTTTTCCCTCTAAACAAAGGCTAAAACTATAATATTTCACGTGGTAGAGACGCTATTGATACTATTTCACGTGTTAATAGCATATTAAATGCTCCAGAAGAGCATCGATAGTTTACCCGCTGAAATCGAATTTTGTAATTCACAATGCATCATATTCTAATGTATACCGAAGAAATTTATTAAGTTTCCACTATGTTTGAATGAAAAGGCATCACCTTGGAATGGTGTAAAAGAAATATCTAAAATATATCATATAGCAAATATGGCCAGAAGACTATATTAGAAGTTACTAGAAATGATACTAATTTTCCAATATTCCATTAAATCAAATATGGTGAGTAACCAGAAGTTACTAGAATATTTATACGTTCACTACATGGCATGACCAAATAGGTCATCAAGATAGCATCATGGTATGCTAAACAATCAAACATGCTAACCGGTACCTTAACACCTCTAAGTAATCTAAAAACATTGCTCCCAAAATGCCTTATCATATGTCTAGTTAGTTTTTTTTTTGTGGCAAATAAATTTTTATGCCCTTCCAAACAATAAACTCCTACAAACAATCCCTCTTATATGGGACCATTGAAATGTACAGTTGTGTGGATTGTGGCATTCATACATGGTTACATGTGAGTTTTTAGCTACCCGTATGTAGCATATGCCCAACACTATGGAACGTTGTTTTTTTGACATGGTTTAACACTGTTCTTTGACAACCCAATTGTAGGGACCATTGTTGGGCACAATGTGAAATATAGTGAGAGGCATACGTAGTCGAGAAGGAATTCGTCGATTGATTATATCAATTCAAAACCAAATGCTTATCACAAATACTCCCCATTGCAACTGGTCTCCTGAAGAGAACCAAGTTTCCAATTTTTTTATATATTTTGCTGTGCAGCCTATGTACCAATAGCACCACCATAACATATAAAATGGGATATGTACATCGTATTCCCAGTCTTAGGGGGAGACAAGAAAATGAAAGACTGGTAACATAAAAAAATGCATCATATTATATATCGACCCCTGAAGTGGTCAATGCAAATCTGAAGTCCAAAAAGAAAGAGCGTGTATTTGCAAATAATAACAAATGAAATACAAGATGCATTCACTAACACAAATAAGGTGACAAAGTCACATATACCAGCTTAAACTTATCTGCTCGAATGGAAGTACTCACAAAATGATTATCATATTAATAAATTGTGAGAGATAAATCGGTTCCAAAAATATAAAACCCACAAACACAAAAAGAGCAGAGTAACGCAGTTGGTGTAACCCCAAAAGAGGTGGCACACAAAACACCATAAGTGGTTGCATACAAAACCCCAGAAGTGGTTGCATACTAAACCTTAAAGAAGGTTGTTGTCAAAACCTCAAAAGAGGCTAATGGAGTTCTAAAAGAAACTCTAGTACCAAACAAATATGAGATCGCGATGAATTATGTACAAAATAAGTACAATATGGAACCGTAATGAAACACGTGTAAAATGATATATTTGATTATGCTATAGCAATAGATGTAATCGATGAAAAAAAAAAGATTACATATATAGAAAGTGTGCAAGAGTGTACGCACACAAATAGCCAAAATGGCTACATGACTTAAGGTTGAACTAAATTTGCTCGACAAACTAAACGTTTTCGAACCAGCAGTTCGAACACCCATAGACGTCAAACCAGTAGGTTATAAGTGGGTGTCTTTAAATAAAAGGAAACGTAAATAATGAGTTTTTGCGATGTAAGGCACGCATTTTAACATAAAGATTTTTCCCAAATCCCAGCAATTGATTACGAGGAAACGTATACCCCTGTAGTGGATGCGATAATCTTTAGATGTTTAAGCGGCCTCGCAATCTCAGAATGACTTCAGATAAAACAACTTATGGATGTCATCACCGTATACATGTACGAGACAATTGCAAATGACATCTGTATGAAAACCCCTGAAGGATTAAAAAATGCTCAAAGCATTATGAAACAATAACCCCATATGTGTTATATATATGAATCTTAAAGGAAACTACTCGTATGTGGTACAGTCGACTATACTCTGAAAAGAGAGGTATAATTTTGATAAAATGAGCTACATCTATTTAACAAGATTTCACTCTTACAGTGATAATGTAAACATCATCGAGAGGGAACTCTCAAACTAAAGAGAAAAATTTTGAATGACCTTTACAAAGTGTAGTTATCCTCGACCTGTAGTTTCGAGTATATATGTACTATTTTTGCTCATCAATTTGACTACATCTAGAAGATGTTATATAGAAAAAGCTCATTCGTTGAGTACATGAACGATTGTCTGATCGCTTGACATAGAAAAAATATTCTTATCAACCCCAAGAAAAGGATGTTGAACTACTTAGTCAAGAAGTAGCATACTTAATTGCGATCAGAGCATTGACGTATCTTGCAAACAAGACGACATCTGATATTACGTTGTATTGGTAAGATTACAGTTCTAATCTCAAATGTTGCACTCTTTTTCCCTTCACTAAGTTTTTCCCATTGGGTTTTTCTTGGTAAGGTTTTTAACGAGACAACATAACTGATCCAGTATGTTGATGCATTTAATGTCTATCGCCTTCGTCAATCCGAGTCGTAGTGAAAAGCCGGAAGAAATCAAGCGCATAATGTTATATTTAGTTAGAAATGGCAAGATGGCAAACTTGTAATTAATGAGAACTTTCATTAAGTTGCCTTGACCATATAAATAGGAGGTTATGTCATGATTTTAGTAAGACTTAAGATTTTTTAGAAGATTTGGAGAAGACTTGGAGAAGACTTTCTAGAGAGAGAAAGTGTAGAGAGAGAAAGTAGTGTAAACGTGAATTTTTGTACCAGATTTGTCACATCATTCAATAAAATCACGTTAGTAGTACGATAGTGTGTGTTCGGTCACGTACGTTCACGGATTCCGCACGTCGAACGTCCGTTACGCAATCGAACGGTGTCAAAACCGGTCCTACAATTGGTATCAGAGCTAGGAGCTCGATTGCTTGATCAAACACATCGTTTTCGTACCAGATTTCAGCCGATTCAGATCCAAATTTCATCTACTTCTTCATATTTTTCATATTTTCACGTTTTTCACTGAAAATCGTCAAATTGAACGGGTTTTTATGGTCCAAATCATCTGATTTTTTGATATGTTGTGCGTATACACCTGATCTACAACCCTACCAAGTTTCAGATCCAAATTCGTAACCGTTTAGGAGAAATCTAAGTTTTTCTGTTCGAATTCGCTGTAAAATTTGCAGGTCCGCTTATTTGTCCAAACAGATTCGCTTTTACGAACAAGTCTGGTCCGCTCGAACGAACAAGTCTGGTCCGCTCGAACGATCATTCTTTGGTCCGCTCATACTGACAATACCTGGTCCGCTTATCCGGACATTGACCTGGTCCGCTTATCTGGACATTTATCAGATCCGCTTATACGAATTTTGAGATCCGCTTATGGTGACATGTGTGGTCCGCTTATGTGATCAATAATTGGTTCGTTCTTAAATCAGGATAGTGGTTCGCTTTTTAGTCATCGTCTTCACGTGGTTGGAACAATATAACAAGTCACCGCCCCACCCGCACGCACAAGCCATCCATATTGACTTGTTGACCTCTCGGAACGGATACACTACTCACGCGGATATCATTACACGTCAGAACAATCAGTGTCAAAGCACATGACATTTAATTGAATTGTCGGTTGTACATGTGATCATAGTCTGCATGTTTTGATAAAAGGTGATGACATATCTTGGTCCAATGAGAATCTATATGTGACTGTCATTAGCATGTGATTTTGTCTTGAAGTCAAAGAGCTAACCGTTCAACTCAAGTTTTGTTGTTTAGTTCATTCATTGAGGTAGAAGAAGTCAACGTGTAATCCAGTTAGACAACTCACTCGAAGTCAAAGAGTCAAAGTGCCAACCGATTAATTCAAGTTTTGTCGAGTGGCTTGTGTCAAAGAGTTGGATAGTTAACTCACCAGAACAACATTTATTCGCAAGTCTTCGACAACGAGTCTTAGATTGATTTCATCAAACACACTGTTACATATTCAATCAGTTTTGACTTAATCGTTTACTTGTTTGTTTGCAGGAAATCCAAGGTGTTTGTCAAGATTAGGATCCTCACCCGAGAGAATCCTCACTCGATTTGTTGTTGCCTAATCTTTGATATTCAATCGAATAGTCGTTTGTTTGTCCGAATTTCATTATTGATTGAGAATTCGTAATTGTGAATCTTTTGATACCAAAACATGGATTCTAAAATTTATCTTACACTGAACAAGTTTGAAAATTTTACAGGTATCAAGGGAGAATCAACTGATGAATTGATCAAAAGATATATCGAGTTATATTGGGAGATGGTGAGATTGAAGATAACCATGTCCAATGAGGAATGGGTTAACAAGTTAGCAAATGTTTTACAGGATGATGAGTGGAGAACATATTTGTCAGATTTAAAGAAGATATACTTAGACGTGAATTTGTGTTTTTTCATCGAAAAGATTAAAGAGCGAGAGCTTGAACTCCGAAAGAATGAAGCAGCTGATGAAGCAAAATTCAAATCGGAGGAAATTGTTCAGGAAGAGAAGCAGGTTAAAGAAATTTCAGCTATCAAGGTTGAAAAGAAAGCTGAAGATGTAAAGATGATTGAGAAGTGCTCAAAATGTGACAAATTTGAATCTGATAATGTCAAACTGTTAAGTGATTTGGACAGTTTGACATTGGAAAACAAAATTTTGAAAGAAAAAGAAAAAGTTTTTGAAAATGAAAAATCAAAAATGGAGAAAGATTTTAAAATTCAAATAAAGATTTTAGAAGATGAGAAAGATATTTTTGGTAAAAATAATCTTGAAAAACAAATTGCAATAAATTCTCATCTTGCTAAAATCATTCAGCTTGAAAAAGAAGCTGAAAGTGATCGGAATAAAATTGCTGAGTTAGAAAATAAGTTGAAAGGTTTTGTGACTTCTGCACCAGATTTTCCATGTCCAAAACCGATCAATTCTGTTCCAATAAGTGACAATGTCACAAACTTTGACAAAGTCAAAGTTGAAGATTGTGATGAGAAAACTGATGATGAAAAAGAGAAAAAGAAAATATTTTTGGAATTAAAAGAAAAATTTAAAGAAACTGTTTTACATTCGACTGAAATAGGTGAATGCTCAAAGCAAAAACCTGTTAAGAAGAATGTAGAACAAAAACAAAATGTTAAAATTTTGAAAAATTTTCAAAACAACAATAAAAGCTCATCAGTTCAGTCATCCAATCATTATGCAAAATCAAAAAATTTAAAAAATCAAAACTCACAAAAAGTTGGTAATAAGTGGTGCAGGTTTGACCACAGTGCTCAAGCGTCAAATCAAGCTTATAGGAGAAGTCATGAGTACTACAAATCAAATCAGTGTTATGATTTGAGTGTTTGGTGTGAAAATGGTGATTGGTACGATAACAGAGTGTGTTACAACTGTGGTTTTCAAGGACACATTGCTGTTAACTGCCAGAGACAGAGATTTGAGACAAGAAGATGTTATGATTGCCAAATCAAAGGTCACATTGCCAGATATTGCCCAATGAGATCAAAGGGAAGATCGAGGGCTGAATTTCATGGAATGGCAAAGAAACCAGTCAAATTCGAAGTTAAGCCCAAAGAACAGAAAGTTCAAGAACAAAAAGTGAAGCTTTCACAAGGGCAGAAAGACAGACTGAGGAAGAAAAGAAAGAAAGCGAGAGAGTATCTTGAAAGGATTTTGTCCTCGGATACAATCAGAAAATCAGATAACAGTTCTGATACATCGTTTTGCTCTCCAAAGAATGATCAGTCAAGTAAAACGAATTCATCAGATACAAATCTGAGGACAGAAGAGAGAGTAAAGAAAGAAAAAGTGGTTAATCAAACGATTAACAAAACAAAGAAAGTGAGATTTTCACTTCCTGGCGATGAATTTGTTTCTTTGGAAACAAAAGAGCTAAGTGTTGGCAATGAATCTGACTTGTCAAAGTCAGAAGAGCCACCAATTGAGCAAAAAGGAGAAAATTCAGTTCCGCCAATGGATGATATTAACTTTCCACCATTGCGAGCTGAAAATTATAAACAAAAAGTTGACGAAGTTGAAATTTCAAATCAATCTTTTTCTGAAAAGATAGATTTTGATGTTGAAAAAGCTTTTAACCCCAATGTTCTAAACATTTTTGGAAAAATGATTGACGGGAAAGTCAAAGGGGTTAAAGAATTTTATGAATCAAAAAGGTATGTTCAAAACACCCAAGGACCGTCAGGCTTGGGTGAATGTCTTTAACTGAAAAACCTGACTTGCCGGAGTTCCCAGGTTGGTAAGCGTGGAACATGAATCGGCACATTTCTTGAGAAATTTCACTCTGGTGATTTTTCGACTTACAAGTGGTAAATCAGGGACATTAAGTTGTACTTGATTTTCTACAAGTAATATTTGAGGTTTGATCTTAAAAATGTTAGTTTTTACAAGTGGTTGAAGAGAACAATGTGATGAAAGATCCCCGAATTTGTGAAATGACACACAAAACTAATTTTCCGGAAAAACCATTTTGATTAAAACAAACTTAAGTGTTTTGAAATCTTAATGGGAAAATAGTTTGTTGTCAGGGGGAGTTCTGATTGTTTTTGCCAAGTGGATGGCAGATTGAAGCAATTCGATATCAGTTGTCATGTTGTTGTACAGTTTAGTTTCAAATTTCCTAAAATGTGTTTGCATTTTAGGGGGAGTAAGAATTTTTAGAAAATCCAAAAACATTTGAAAATTTGAAAATGCCAAAAACATTGAAAAAATTCAAAATGAGTTTTGTTGAGACAAGAGGAAATGATAGTAAATCAGTGGACTATCACAGCATGCTAAAGAAATGAAATGTCAAATGTGATAAACGGTCTCACTAACGATGTGACGATAGGCTCAGCTAGACTAGTAGATTTGCGATAACGATACAAACCTAAATGAAAAAGCCTAGTTCTAGTGGGAAACATGGTCAAAAGCATAGTACTTAGTTTTGTCTTTCTTGATTGTGTGCCTACTCGGTAATCGTTGATTGTCGTAAGACATAAAACTGGTTAAGTTTGTGAACTTTCACAACTTTGCTGAAAAGTCGCTGTGATTGTGCATTTTATTTTGCAAAGATTTAAACTTGTTTGATTTCTTTATTTTGTTTAAGCATCGGACATCCTCTGCGTATACGTGAGTATCGACCTGGATGTTGTTGCCTAAACGTTCTGCTTTATTTTCTTTGGTGTTTCGTTTAAGCTTTGGATCACCTCTGCGTATACGGGAGTATCGACCTGGTGGTTAAAGCCTAAACAACTTCAACTTGTTTTATTTTCTTATTTTGTTTAAACATTGGACTTTCTCTGCGTATATGGAAGTATCGACCTGATTGTTAATGTTTAAACATTCTGCGTTGTTTTCGCACATATCACAGTTGATGAAAGTTTAAAGGCATTACTTGAGTTAGTGTATTGCATGATGAGGGGATATGCTGAGATCGTGGGGTCCATAAGAACTTAGTGCTATCTTAATATACCTTAACGTATCGGTAAGCATTTCGAAAGTTTTTAGATTGAGCTTAAGAGGACAATTATATCGTCAATCAATGTGAATCGTTTAGAACTTAAAACGATTAAAAGCTTAACGGTGCTTGTGATGTGTCTGAAAAACTGATATGATCCTCTTTCGCAAACTCACAAAAATATGCTTGTACATATTTCATTTCTGCATTTAATTTCTGTTATTGCATTTATGTTTCATATTTTGAAAAATTCAAAAAGATTTTCGACAACTGATGTTGAAAAGCTGATATTAAATATCTCAAAGGCTAAACAAGATGAACAATTGGTTTGGTTAAGATGATGAGAAGTTGGAAGATAATTCTCAGATGTTTAGTTGATTCATTAAGTTGAATCACAACTTTATTGGTTTGTAATAGAGAGGTTGAGATGTGCAGGTTTTGAAATTTGTTGCTACGAAAAGCCAGACTACGATCCCGACAGCCGAGTCTAAGAGGGAGTCTAAAGACGAGCTTAATGCAAAATGAGCTTGTATCTGGAAAGCAAGGCGTCGATCCCAAAAGCACAGAAGCTTGACGAAATGGGGAGCCTGAAGATTCTGAAGAAAAAGAGCAACGGAAGCTGAAGACAGATCCACCGGGATTCTGTTCGAGCAAGAGTATTTGAAGACTCTTACTAAAGATTCCGTCAACATCCAAGGGGGAGTTTGTTAGTGCAGTTGTCTGTCGACTACATCTTTGTTCGAGTCTTAGAAAGAGAGAAAGACAAGCCGCTATGAGTTTCACTACGAGATTGACTACGGCAATATCCAAGGGGGAGATTGTTGATGCATTTAATGTCTATCGCCTTCGTCAATCCGAGTCGTAGTGAAAAGCCGGAAGAAATCAAGCGCATAATGTTATATTTAGTTAGAAATGGCAAGGTGGCAAACTTGTAATTAATGAGAACTTTCATTAAGTTGCCTTGACCATATAAATAGGAGGTTATGTCATGATTTTAGTAAGACTTAAGATTTTTTAGAAGATTTGGAGAAGACTTGGAGAAGACTTTCTAGAGAGAGAAAGTGTAGAGAGAGAAAGTAGTGTAAACGTGAATTTTTGTACCAGATTTGTCACATCATTCAATAAAATCACGTTAGTAGTACGATAGTGTGTGTTCGGTCACGTACGTTCACGGATTCCGCACGTCGAACGTCCGTTACGCAATCGAACGGTGTCAAAACCGGTCCTACACAGTAGTATCAGTTTATCTTATAGGTCCCGAAGTACTAATTTAACATCATCATAAATCATGTTGTTAATTATGTATAATGCGTAGTGCACTCTTTTCCCTTAGCTACGGTTTTGTCCCATTGGGTTTTCCTAGCATGGTTTTTAACGAGGCAGAATTATAAAGCGCATTAAATAATTATTTGACATATTTACAAACTCGAGACACGGGATAGTTCCACAAGAACAATATGGCGTCCTGGGTTATGATTGATATATATTAGACTCGCATAGAGTTCGATCTCAATCCAGATACAAGTTATGAAGGTCGAAGATTTCAGCATATTTAAGAAGTATGTAAATTAGAGTTGATCAAGAGAAGCTCAAGCTATACTGTATGAAGACAATGTAGACAACAACACCCAAATCAAAGAAGACTACGCCAAATATCAAGTCAAGCAATTGTCACAGAAGATTGGATTCAACATCATCAAGATATACAAGTAAAATTGAGGGGGAGTAACGTACCCATAATATACACAGTGTACGTACTCTTTTTCTTTAATGAGACAACATACCTGATCCAGAAGTATTAGGGGGAGACAATACGCGCTGCACTCTTTTTCCCTTAGCTGAGGTTTTGTCCCACTGGGTTTTCCTAGCAAGGTTTTTAACGAGGCAGCATCACCAAGCGTATTAAAGAATAGTATATCATCATGTGAATAGTCAAGGGGGAGTGTTATGAATGCATCCATTATTAGTGACTATACACATTTGTAACTCCTATGTCACATTATGTTTGTATTAATGTTATAGCCTATATATAGTGGCTCATGTATTTTGTATGAGATATATCAATAAGAAATTCATCTCCCATTCTCTCATTCTCTTCTATACATTGCTAATAGGTTCTAGTTATTACACAACAGCTATGGTTTTTTCCATTTTACTCCCTGGAGGGAGCAAAATAGAAAAACCATAGCAAACTATTAGAGGAAAATGGTTTTTTTTTAAGGTTTGGAGCAAAACCGTTAAAGTGACCAAACCACATGGAGCAAAACGAAAGTTTACTCAAAAAAAAAAATTAAAAAAAAATAAAGAATGACCCGTTAAGTTAAGGGGTATTGGATTTTAATAATCCCAAGTTTCACTAATTGGCCGGTAATAATCCCAACTTCAAAATTTGCCTACAACAGTCCCAACTTGTAAGATTTTGGCCACCAATGATCCTTGTCTAACTGGGTTAGTTAAATGTGACGTGGCAGCTGACGTGTTTAAAAACTTAAATGTTGGAGACCTATGTGGATGCTGATGTGTTCAAAGAGTACAACACCCTATTTAAAAGGCATTTTAACCCTAATTTAAACCCAATCCCTGAAATGTCGACATCATCCTCTTCAATAAGCTACCCAAACAAAAACCCTAAGTTCTTCAAAGTCGATCTGGATGGAAACGTCTACTGTAATCATGATATGCTTGCAATTCTTCGAGTAGTAAGCCGTAAACGAGATCGAATTGGGAAGGAGTTTTATGGTTGCCCTCTCTGGCCTGTAAGTTTTTCCCTAAAGATTCTCCTTCTAACTTGTTAATTTCATTAACGGTGTGTTCATTTTGTAATCTGATTAGAGAGTGGACTGCAATTTTTTTTTGTGGAAAGAAGATTTGGAGAATGTCTTTAAGAACACATCTATGGCCAACAATCCAAGTTATGAAGGTCTGAAGATGGAAAATTTGAAGTTACAAAACAAGATATTAGAAGAGGAGAATAGAAAGCTGAGACAGAGGCTTTCGATGGAAAAGTACAAGTGGAATTCTTCATGTCTGTTGGGTTTTGCAATAGTTATGGCAATATGGTGGGTTTTAAGTCGCAAGAGTTAATATTTAGGTTTTGTAATAGTTATGGGAGTATGTTGTTATGTAATGCTTATTGCATAATGTACTGAAATCTTGTGTGTTAATGAAAAGTAGTGCATATAGCACAATCTTTGTTATAGACAATTGTGTTTGTTTACCAAAAGTCGACCAAAACGACCAATATTAACCTGCTATCAATCTGAACCAAAACTCGACAAAACAACCAAAACGACCAATTATGAAACTGCAGTCAATCTGAACCAAAACTCGACCAAAACGACCAATATTAACCTGCTATGAACCTGAACCAAAAGTCGACCAAAACGACCAATATTAACATATAGAAACTGCATTACATAATAAGATTCATTACATTCCAAAATGCACAAACTGAACAACTAAGTTTTCTGCGATAAACTTACTACTACATACCATAAATGTACTGAACAACCAAAAAGCATGAACTATAAAGTCATCATGCATCATTAACTACCAAAAGCATACAAAACACATATAAAACACATAATTACTAAGCATGAACTATAAAGTCATCATGCATCATTCACTTCCCTTTCCCTCTTCCCCTTGCATGACCCTTTGTCCTTCCCCATTGACTAGGACTCTGGGATGGTTGGTTGGCAGCTTGTGAGCCTTGACTCGCTTGAACTCTTGCGTTCTTGGGCCTTCCCCTTGGGTTATTAGAAACACCCTCAGCAGATCTCTTCTTCTCATTTGTGCAGCCCCTCTTATTGTGCCCTCTCTCCTTACAGTTGCTACACTTCATCTTATTGCCATGTTTGGACAATTTTCCTGGTTTCTTAGGGTTCTCGTGTGGGTCTCTCCTTCTATTCTTCTTAGGTCTTCCAGGAGCAGCCTTGATTGGAGGTGGGTCAAGAGGGTAATCAACTTCTGGCCAATACTTCTCACTAGGCAATGGAGGAATGGTGTAAGCATAAGTCTTTAGGTATTCTGACTTGTGATAACATTCATGTACAAACTCCTCTGCATTCCTGTTTAAGAAACCAGCCACTGCACAAACATGCTTACAAGGGATACCCTTCAAATCCCATTTCCTACAGCTGCAAGTTCTCCTGCTCAAGTCCACAGAAACATCATCCAGTTCTCTAACTTGGAATACATTGAATGATGATGGATACACTTCACACATATATGCCCATGACTTTTCTTTCTCAAGTTTCTCCTGTATATTTAGACACACAATCAAGTCTTGTTTAACCATCTCTGCATATTGGGTTGTTAGCCTAGTCATTATTGATACCCGAATGTCTTCAAGCATGTTGATGATGTATTTGTATCTAGACTGTATAATGTAACCATTAAAGGACTCAGCCATGTTATTAACAATAACATCACACTTTGTATCAGTCTTTAGATATGCCCTTGAGAAACATTGTGGGTTTTGCTTCAAGAATGCCTCAGTAGCTTCAGGTGATAGGTCTTCCATCTCTTTAATGGCTGCCTTGTAGTCAAGAATGCAGTATGCTCTACAAGCTTTCCAGAAAACTTCTTTTAACTCATGCCCCTTGAAGTTTTTATGCCAATTAGCATAAATGTGTCTAGCACAATTCCTGTGTTCAGCTTGAGGCCACACTAATGCAACTGCATTAATTAAACCCTGTCACAAACATAGATGTTAGTAAAAACATAAGTCTAACAAAACATAAGTACACAAAACAAAAGTATTACCTTCTGTTGATCAGATATTAATGTCCAACCTTTCCCACCATCATTGACTTCCAAACACTTCCTTAACTCTTCCATAAACCACTCCCAGCTGTCATTTGTTTCACCTTCAACTATTGCCCAAGCCACAGGGTACATTTGGTCGTTTGCATCCCTTCCAATTGCACCCAACAACATACCACCAAGAAAAGTTTTTAGGAAACAACCATCTAAACACAGTGCCTTCCTGCAACCTGCTAAAAACCCCTTCCTGAGCCCATCAAAACACACAAAGAGTCTGTAAAATGTCTCACATGTGGAACTTGGATTAGCATTTATGAAGCCTGGTGGGGCAGTTAAAAGTTCAAATGTGGAAGTTGGATTAGCTACCCTTAAAGCCTCCAAATATGAAGCAAGTTTACTATAGTGATCCTTCATTGATCCATAAAGCTTACTTTGTGCACACTTCTTTGCCTTATATGCCAACCACTTAGTTATCAAAACCTTATACTTCTCCTTTACTGCTAGTTGGATCTCTTTAGCAGACCAGTTTGGCTTAGCTTTAAAAACTGGCAACAACTCTGTAGCTATAAACTCAGCAGTCAACTGTCTGTTCTTACACATGTTCCTTAGACAGTTGTGTTTGTTTACTACCTTCTAAACCATATAACAACTCTTAGCCTCATGAAAAGAACAATAGATATGAAAAGGACAGTTTTTAACACAGCTTATGTGACACCTGTGTCACTTCAACAATCAAACAAAGACCAAACCAATAAAATATTATATTTCATACTTGGGATTTGTATAAATATATGTATCATTTGCACATATCAATTCTTGTTCGATTTCGGGCTCTAAATCGCTTTCTGGAAGGTTATACGCGCACCGATGCGTAAATATAACCAGTTTAATGCGACGAACACTCCGGAATAGTGAAATAGGTTTAACATACCTTAAATAACCTTTACATAACTTAAAAATAAGTTTTGAAGGCTTTGGTATGCTAAAATCAAGTTTAATCGCTTACAGGGACTTAATTCGACAAACTACGAAAGTATGACGATTCGTACTAGAACAGACATTCCGGAACATGACCACAAGTTAAACATACCATAAATATCCTTTACATAGCTTAGAAATAGGCTTTGAGGGGTTCGGTGTGCTAAAATAAACTTTTGGGTCATTCAGGGACTAAAAGCGTCAAAAAAGTGCATAACTTTGCACTTTCGCGCATAACTTACGTTCTGAATACATCCGGACATCCAAACATTTATGTAAGCACTAAAATATTTTATTTTAATGCTTGGCATAAGAAAAATCCATTCGTCGTGTAATTTGGATCGTTTTTGCGTCCGTTACGACTTCTGTCGTAATTAACCGAACAACGCAATCGTACGGCCAAACGAACCGACATCCAAGATATTTTTGAGCACATTTTAATTTCCCTATACTTTAACTTCATTTTAGAGCTTTGAAATGGGGTTAACGGGGCTTAAACGTGTCAAAAATGCATCGAAAACCAAGTTTGGAGCTGCAGGGACCAAAACTGTCATTTCAGCAAAGTTACTGGCTTACGGACCGTAAGCCCTAACCCTTACGGTCCGTAAGGACCTCCCAGAACATCAAAAACTTCTAACACAGCTGTTAACAGCTGTTAAGCACTCCCAAACCCAATGCCACATGTTAATCCCTGATGTTGGGGGGCCAATTTGAGTTACCTTAGTGTTGCAACAAATGTAGGGATAAGATTGAAGCACGTTATTCGATAAACGATCTTAACGGTTCTAACATTCCTATAAATACCCAACCCATTCACTTACAAAACCCACAAAATCTGATCTAAGAATACTCTAAGTTGAAGCCATTGCTTCATACCTGAGCTACTTGGATCAAGATTAGCATGCGGGGACCCTTTGTAAGTATTCCTTCGTTCTTTTATCGCTTTTCGAGTCCGAAAGTCAAACTATGTTTGACTTTCTGCATTGACCAGTTTATGGTCAACGCGAAGTTCGTTTGAACTTCATAACGTGAGCGTAATCACGATGGTTATAGTCCCTAGTGGCTATACCTACTGATTACCACGTTATCTAGGCTCAGTGACGAGTCGTAGTTTCGGCCAAAACACGTATTCTTGCGTATTTTGTAACCAAACTACTCTTAGGTATCAAAACCGTTTGTTTTGATACCAAACCTGTTTTCTAAACTTAGTTAAGCATGTTTTAACATGCTTAGCTCGTCACTTTTAGTTTAGTGCTTATATAGGGTCGTAAGGTAAGCGATCTAAACAATCGCTTATACTTTCGAACCCGACCCGTTTGGTCGATCATTAGGATCCGACCAAACACATTAGGTGACCATAGTATATAGGGAATAACCTTCCGAGGTTATACCTTATGGTCACGACGTTTAGTTAGTTGTATGATAGGTAGTTATATATTCCTTAGGTAAATTACCAAAATACCCCTTTGACGCCAAAATTCATTTTAAACATATGTAACATAACTTTTGACATCTAAACTGATTTGGAAACAATATTAGACATGTTAAGGCATATTCTACTTGTCATAGGACTAGTTAGGTGGTCCGAACACGTTTCACGCAAACGACGCGTTAAAGTAGCATAAGCTACCTAAACGGGTCGTAATGGGTCGTAAGCACTTAGGTTAGGTTTCATTTTAGTATGTAGGCTTTGTTAAACCATATTACATGAGTCCCCATACTCATTTGGTTTACGAGCCCTCATTCTATCCGATCCTCCGATTTAGGTCCGGTTTATTAACATAGTTACCTATATTAGGTGTCGTTTGATTTCCGTGATCTCTAGCATTGTTTGGTTGTTACTCAAGGACTACTAAGCAATCTCAAGTGAGTACATAGACCCCTCTTTTACTGTTTTCAACTGTTTTGGGGTGAAGCATGTGTACCTATATGTTAGTTTCAAGATTTCAAAGTATAATTGATTATACATATTATTACTTAATTTTTTGACAAACTAAATGACTATCTATGGTTTAAACACTGATTTCTCAAAGAACATAAAATAAAATGTTGAATTGAACTTATTTTATGTTCACCAGACCGATTGGTAGTATGATATAGCGCTATAGGATTAGACACCCCATTCCTGTTGTCATGGAATGTCTGAAACCAATTTGTTTTTCCATCCAAATAGGGATTGCCTTTGTGGTATCCCTATAGTCTCAAAGGTGTATTTTGATGCACTAGGTCTGAATGAATTCTTAAATCACATTATTTTTGTATATTTAGTTATACTCCCAAAAGTATAGTTTGATATGCTCCCATATGCGATATTGTACAAAACCAACATATATTTTGTTAATCATCCAAAGCATATTTTGATATGTTATTTACAAAACCAAAACATAGTTTAATATGTTATTTATCACATCCAAAGCATATTTTGATATGTTATTTACAAAACCAAAACATAGTTTAATATGTTAATTATCACATCCAAAGCATATTTTGATATGTTATTCATGAAACCAAAACATAGTTTAATATATTATTTATAAATCCGAAGTATACTTGTAATATACTACTGAAAACTATTATTTTAAAAAACTAAAGTATATTTAATGTACTATCTATCTAACGTTTGGGTTATGGCTAGTGTTTAGATAACGGGACGGGTGTAATGTGATGAAAACATGGTAGATACGCCGCTGGTACTTCTTATATATAAGTGTTTTCATTGCATTACATACCGTGGCGTTATTTAGAACACTTGGGTTAACGAAATTGGAACTGAAATATATTTTAATATATTACTCATTCGATTCTCTTAAAATCCAAAGTATATTTTCACATATACTATAAGCCTTTTTATCAAAATATTGTTTTTCGAACAATACATTCAATACAAACTCATTTTACATGGTTATTCACTTAACCATACATTATTCTTTTGAAAATATATATCATTGTTTTGTTTATCACTTTTCAAATGATTTACAAAATAAAACAATTTACAAGGATCATGACTACTTTTCTTAAAACATTCTTTTTTTTTCTTTAAACATATAAGTCATGAATCCTACTTTCATAAAACCTATGTATCTCACAGGCATTTTTATGCTGGCGTACCTATTTTTACACATGTTTCAGGTGATGTTTTGTGATGATTGTTGATACACGCTACACTTAGGATGGACTCGTGCCTTAACAACTTTAAAACTTGGAAGATCATAGTTGTACTTATTAGATTGTATTAAAACAATGAATTCATTTATTCAATAAAACAAAATTATTTATTCCATGGTTACGAAACAATGATTCTGTTACAACACTCCCCGACGTTTCCGCCACGTCTTGTTGTTTTACGTGGTCGGGGTGTGACAGAAAAGTTGGTATCAGAGCCAATGGTTATAGGGAATTAGGTTATTAGTAATGCTTTGACCTAGACTATAACCTTCCTAGGACCCTAACACAAGTTTTCTTGTGTTTAGTTTTAAAACAATACCGTCACTTATTCTTAGGTGATAACCACAATAAAAACACAAATTTCTATCTCGCTTTGAAAACTAATCATCTGTTCTAGGATGATTTATTATATGGTTTTTAACCCTTTAAGTTTTCAAAATCCCGTCAAAGTTAGTCTAAATAATGTGAACACGTGCAAACTGGAAGGGTGGTGTAACACCTGTGTCACTTCACGGCCATCAAACAAATACCAAACCAATGAAATATTATATTTCATACTTGGGATTTGTAAAAATATGTGTATCGTTTACACATATCAACTCTTGTTCAATTTCAAACCCTAAATCGCTTTCTGGAAGGTTATACGCGCATCGATGCGTAAATATAACCAGTTTAATGCAACGAACACTCCGGAATAGTGAAATAGGCTTAACATACCTTAAATAACCTATACATAACTTAGATATAAGTTTTGGAAGGTTTGGTGTGGTGAAATCAAAGTTAAATCGCTTACAGGGACTAAAGTTGACAAACTGCGAAAGTATGCCAATTTGAACTGTAACAGGCATTCCGGAGCATGACCATAAGTTAAACATACCATAAATACCTTTCATATAGCTTAGAAATAGGCTTTGAGGTGTTCGGTATGCTAAAATAAACTTTTGTGTCATTCAGGGACTAAAAGTGTCAAAAAGTGCACAAGTTTGCATTTTCGCGCATAACTTACGTTCTGAATACATCTGGACATCCAAAAATTTATGAAAGCATGACTACATTATATTTTAGTGTTCGCCTTAAGAAAAATCCATTCGTTGCGTCATTTGGATCGTTTTTCGCGCTTGTGCGCGTTCCGTCGTAATTAAGCGAACATCGCGTTCGTACGACCAAACGAACCAACACCCGGCATATTTTTGAACATGTTTCATGTCCACAATGTTTAGGCATCATTTTAGGGCCTTAAAGTTGGCTTGACGGGCCTTAGAAGCGACGTTACGCAACGAAACGATGTGCAGGGACCATTTCTGCAAAATCTGCCAAAACAGGGGCCTAGCGTGACGCGAGGGTCCTTAGCGTCACGCGAGCCCCCTTCTGGACCAGATTCAGTGTTTTTAATCACAAGTTGCAGCCATTTGATCCTCCACCACATGTTTTAAGTTGATGTGTCACTAAGTTAAGGGGCATATGTGGCTCCATAACCTTTCCAACAAGTGTACGCACGAGATTCGATCACGTTATTCAAGAAACGATCCTAACGGTTACCCGAATTCTATAAATACCCATGCCATCCAACCTCATTACTTACTAGAATCTTATTAGTTGTGTTCTAAGTTGAAACTTTGTTTCATACCTGAACTATACTGATTTAGATTAGCATTCGGGGACCCTTCGTAAGTATTCTTTCGTTCTTTTCATTATTTTTACTGCTTTTCGAGTCAGAAAGTCAAACTTTGTTTGACTTTCAGCGTTGACCAGTAATGGTCAATGCGAAGTTCGTTAGAACTTCGCAACGTGATTGTAATCACGATGGTCATAGTCCCTTGGGACTATGCCTACTGATTACCACGTTGTCTAGGGTCGTAGGGTAGGCGATCTAATAAATCGCCTATACCTTCGAACCCGACCTAGTTTGGTCGATCATTAGGATCCGACCAAATACATTAGATGACCCTAGTATAGGGCATAACCTTCCGAGGTTATACCTTATGGTCACATCGTTTAAGTAGTTGTATGATAGGTAGTTTATATGCCTTAGGTAAATTACCAGAATACCCTTTTGATACAAAATTGGTAATTAAGCATATGTAACCTAAACTCTTGTCACGTAACTGATTATGTAACATGTTTAGGCATATAATACTTGTCATAGGACTAGTTAGGCGGTCCGAACGACGCGTTAAAGTAGCATAAGCTACCTAAACGGGTCGTAATGGGTCGTAGACACTTAGGTTAAGTTTCATTTAGTATGTAGGCTTTGATTAACCATATCACATGAGTTCCTACACTCATTTGGTTTACAAACCCTCATGCTACCCAGTCTTCCGATTTAGGTCCGGTTCATTAATATAGTTACCTATATTAGGTGCCGTTTGATATTCCGCGATCTCTAGCATTGCTTGGTGGTTATCCTAGGACTTCTGAGCAATCTCAGGCGAGTACATTATTCCCCTATTTTACTGTTTTCCAAACTGTTTTGGGGTGAAGCATGTGTACCTATCTGTTACTTTCATGTTTTCCAAAAGTATAATTGATTATACATGTTATTACTTATCTATTGACCAATTGAATGACTATCTATGATTTAAACATTGTTTTCTCAAAGAACATAAAATAAATTGTTGAATTGTACTTATTTTATGTTCACCAGACCGATTGTTAGTATGATATAGCGCTATAGGATTTGACACCCCATTCCTGTTGGCATGGAATGTCTGAAACCAGTTTGTTGCTCCATCCAAATAGGAATTGCCTTTGTGGTATTTCTATAGTCTCAAAGGTGTATCTTGATGCACTAGGTCTGAATGAATTCTTAAATCACACTATTAAAGTATAGTTGAATATACTCTCATGTGTGGTATTGTACAAACCAACATATATTTTGTTAACCATCCAAAGCATATTTTAATATGTTATTTACTAAACAAAAACATAGTTTAATATGTTATTTATCACACCCAAAGCATATTTTGATATGTTATCTATAAATCCGAAGTATACTTGTACTATACTATCTAAATCTACTCTTTTGAACAACGAAGGTATATTTAATGTACTATCTATCTATCGATTTGGTTTAGTTTGATTAAGTGATTAAGTAACGATGCGTGTGTAATATGATACAAGCATGGTGGATACGCCGCAGGTACTTCCTATATATAAGTGTTTGTATGGTATTACATACTGTAACGTTATTTGAATCATTTCAGTTTGAAATATATAACATTTATACAAATAACATACTTTTCTCAAGACATTGTTTTACAAACAACATATCTTATACAAACTCATGTTACATGGTTATTCAATTAATCATGCATTATTCTCTTATTTATACATATCATCAGAACTTATCATTGTTTTTCAAATAATTTACTAAAACAAATGTTTATGGGTTAAGAGTCATGGCTACGAGGTTTTACAAATTATAAACAGCTTGATTTGAGTTGGTTAATTAAGTTGCAATATTATACTCTTTTCAAAACAAGGTTTTTAAATAAAGTATTGCAACGTCTAAACTAGCCATGATTTCGACACTCCTACAAAACCAATGTATTCGCCAGCATTTCTTTGCTGACCTCGTTTTTACACATGTTTCAGGTACTGCTTTGAAATGATTGTTGATACATGCTACATTTAGGATGGACTTGTGCCTTAGCGACTTAAAACGAGACAATAACTAGTTAACTTATGTTATGTACCCTTTGTTTCTTGTTTAAACATTGTAAACTCTCATAATTGATTATTAAAACGAAACTTTAATTGCTATGGATTTGAAACGATTAATTCTGTTACAACACTCCCCGACATTTCCGCCACGTTTTGTATGTTCTACGTGGTCGGGGTGTGACAGGTGGGTGCCTGTACCCTGAGCTTTCTGTCTAAGGCTAGAGTGTTCGTACAAATCCGCAATATCGGACCAGTCACTCTTACCTGGGAACTCTTGGGGTGAGTGTCCACTTATAGGCGAGCATGTCTTCGCGATACATTATTTTTGACCTATTTACTTTGATTAATCACCGGGGTTGTTTGTTACTTTGTAGTAACAAACAAATGACCACCATCCTTGCTTTCATCAAATTTGTTTCATCTCATTCTTTTCGTCTAATTCTCTCACTTGTTTCCTTTCATGTTCCTCTTTTAGAATGCCTCCTCGACGCGACAATCAGATGGCGAATGCCGAACTGGCGGAAATCATCGCGCAACAAATGGCTGCTGCCTTCCCAAATCTTTTTGCTCAAATGAATCAAGCCATCAACAACCATAATGCTCCATGCAATTTCAAGAGTTTCAATTCGGCTAAGCCACTCAAGTTTAGTGGTTCTGAAGGAGCAACTGGGCTCCTACAATGGTTCGAGAGCACTGAGAGTACGTTCCGTCACGTTCAGTGTCCTGATAATCGCAAGGTCGAGTTTGCTTCCAGTGTGTTTCAGAAAAGGGCTCTTACATGGTGGAACGGGGTTATGAGAGACCGCGGTGCTGAGGTTGCATTAGCACAGACTTGGGCTGAACTTAGGGCTCTTATGATGAAGGAGTTTTGTTCTCGTCATGAATTGAGAGCTTTAGAAAGGGAATTCGATGACCTGAAGCAAGACAGTGGAGAACATCGAGCCTATACTGACCGCTATGAGGAATTGAGCCTGTTATGCCCTACAATGGTTACACCTCTGGATAAGGCGATTGAGAAATACATTGATGGTCTTCCTGACATAGTTCAGGATATCTTTACTGGCAGCAACCCTACTACTGTCAGACAAGCTATTGAATTGTCTGCCACTCTGACTGAATCCCATATCAGGAAGGGTAAGCTGTTTCGGAAGGGCGACCCAAGACCATCTGACAAGACTGTTCAAGTTGAACCAAAGGAAAAACAGGCTGAGGTATCCAAGAAGAAGAAGCGCAAAGCCTCTCAAAATTACGCTGTAACTGCTCAAGACAAACAGGTTGCACCAAACCAACCAGCACAACCTCACAAAAGGCAAAACTATGTTAGGACCGCACCTTTGTGCAACAAATGCAACCGTCATCATCTAGAGCAAGAGCAGTGTCACAAATGTACCCACTGTAGGCGGTTGGGACATTTGATCAATGTTTGTCGTTATGCAAATCAAGCTGCTGCAAACCCTGCTGCTGTTCAAGCACGGTTCCCTCCGGGGTTATGTTATAACTGTGGTGACCTTACCCACTACAGGAACAATTGCCCAAGACTTGTTAACATACCTCCAGCGCGTGGACGAGTGTTTAACATCAATGAGGCAAACATGAACAATGATGCAGCAGTGAACAATTAGTGTTTTGTATTTCCTTGGTTGTTATCTTTTGATACTTCAAGACAATTCGGTTGTTACATAAATAAAGATTTGTTGTTTTTATTTCTGTAAAATTTATGCGCTTATGTGAATGCTTGATGCAACCTTATGATGTCAACCCAAAGACAAACTACTCGTGTGGTTCTGTCATTTTATGATCACTTGTGATCTCCCCAAGAACTTTAAACACTCGTTTCTTTTAAGAAACAAAGCCAAACTCTTATTGAAAATCCTTCTATCTTCATAATTAGATCCTTGAAAATGATTAAAGTGTCAAATGAAATCCATGGATTGGATTCCTAGTGTGCTTTAAATATCCGTGCCCAAAGATAACAAATTAAAGAATCAAGTTAACTAATTTTGCACTTATGTGTTTTCTTACATGTTGTGTGGTTGTATGTGATCCATCCAAATCCTCGTAGAATCTTTCATATCTCATATGAGGAATTCATAGTAGGATATCCAAAGTTACTATCTTAAATCTTTAATGGACTTCTATGTTGTAGTCAAGTCCCTTGGGTTTTAAAGTACTATTCTAAAATTGGACCCATTGAGTGGTCTAGATAAACAGATTGATTTGAAAATCTGATTAGAAATATCATGTGATGATATAATTAAAAAGATCCCTTAAGTGGTCTATTTAAGGAGATCGTACGACGGTCTAGTTAAGAAGATCATGTGTTGATCTAGTTAAAAAGATCGTTCGTTGATCTAGTTGAAAAGATCCTTTGGTGGTCTAGTCAAGTCGCTTCACGTTTATTGATGCGTGTGAAGTGTTATATATATTAGGTGTATATTTTAAGCCCCTTTAACACTTATTTTTAGCCAAGTTTTAAATTTATAAAACACGATATTTTACTAACACTAAACACACATATGGGCAAGTGCACCCATCGTGAGCGTAGTATAGTGTTGGCAAGATACCGAGGTCGTCCAAGGACACAAGAGCTTTTAGTACCGGTTTATCCTCAACGTCTAATCAAAATAAAAAGTTTAGAAAAATGTTTTAAACTAAGAAAAATAAAAACTAACTATAACGCTGAAAATAAAAATAAAAGAAAAACAGATAGACAAGATGAATCACTTGGTTCCGACTCGTATCTAGTATAACCTTTGATTATTTCCGCCTTTTGCACATAATTAAGAGATTATCTTAGTTATTGTAGTAGGCCCCTCTTTTGAAGGTGACGTTACCCTCACCCCAGTAGTTTGAGTCAGCAAGGATACAATCCTAAAAGGGTGGATTATTGGAAGATAATGAATTAAGTTATTAATGCAATATTATGGTAGGCCCCGCTTTTGGCGGTGACGTTACCCTCGGCTAAGTAGTCTGAGTCAGCAGGGATACAGTCCTAAATAGCCGGGTTATAGTATTAATAGTAGTTAACTTATGAGGGGATCAAAGAGTTTGGACCCCCGCCATCCAATACCGTGAAGCATTGAAGGAGATCCTACTAAATTTGACCCAGGTCCATTGCAGGACCTCTAAACGCTGAACAATGGCAAGACCTTTACCAAACCGTTCCCTTAACCCCCGACCAAGTAGCCAACATACCTCCATATAGACCGTGGAGATATGAATGGTGAAAATCTTTTATTTTATATAGACAGTAAAATAATGCCAAGACACCACGGACAAACGATAAGGAAAGATCACCTTCAACATAAGTAACTAGTTATTAAAGTCATTAATACAAAACCAAATAAAAAGTGTAAAAGATTAGAAATAAAAAGTATTATACTAGACACTTTGTCTTCACCAAGTGATGTAAGAGACTTAGGCAAACATGGCCTTGATTGTCAAGAACTCTTACGATCAATCTTGGATCCCGAGACGACTCACACACTCTACGATGGACAATGGATGATGGTGGTGGATGATGGTGTTGTGATGGTGGTGGGTGGTGGATGAAGTGTGAGAGAGGTGGTGTGCCAAGGGATGAGTTGAAATGAAACCAAGCACCCCTATTTATAGGCTGAACAGAAGGCTGGGCACGGCCCCGTGTCCGCTGGACATGCCCCCGTGCCTGTCTGACATTCTCTCTCTTCATTAATTGTAATTCGCAATTACAATTAATGCGCCTGCTGTACTTTCGCCACGCCCCCGTGTTCACTGGACACGGCCCGTGGTGGGCAATAGAAGCTTCTATAGGTTTATCTTTTCTGCTGCTTCTTGGGCACGACCCCGTGCTGGCTGAGCACGGGGCGTGTTCAGTCTTCTGTCTTCTCTATTTTGCTTGGGAAGATGCCGTTGAGGGGTCGGGCAGTCCACTTATGTTCCTTTTCTTGTATTTATGTTAGATTTAGCTGTCTTTTTGCTTCTTTTGTGAATTTGAGCTCATTTAATCCTGAAAATACAAAAGGAAGACAAAAACACTCTTTTTTCAACATTAGTACTTAAAAAGGGTTAGTTTTATGCCTCATTTGATGTAATTTATATGTTGCATTTTACACACATCATTTATTCAATTGATTTTTCCTCTACACATTATGAAATGAACTGTGCGGACTTGTAACACCCTTAAATTTTTACTTGAATTAATCACAAATTTTATACATTTTTATACCAAAAGATATTACATTAACATAAGTTTCATAAGTAGCATAAACCTTAGTAAACTAATGACTAAGTTGGAACATTCAAAATTTGTTTAAGAAATTGTTTACAACCCATGATCAAAATCTAAGTATGATTAAAACATTGCGGAAGCTTCAAAAATCGTGTTCGGTTCTTCATCATTCGCTTGACCGTCATCCGTAAGACCCACATTGTTACCTATAGTCAAAATCTTTAAAATATTAGTTCTGACAATGTTATATAATACTTACATACGAGATCTAACATCAAAATTTGAATAACAAAGTATTATTTTGTTTTCTGGTTCCACCGTAACTTACGGTGTCACCGTAAGTTACGGTAGGTTCTGGAATTTCCTGATCACCGTAAAACAGGGGAAGCCTGCCGTAAATACTTGATCTCTACCGTAAGTTACGGTGTCACCGTAACTTACGGTGGATCCTGCACATTTGAGTTTTGACATTTTTGTTTGTTTTGCCTATACACTTTTCTCAAATTCTTATTCTAACAACCAAAATCTTAAACTCTCTTGTTCTAATATGTCAATATATATAATTGATAACAATAGACAAATTAATCATATTATGAAGCAATAACCATGCTTTATTCAATTATTCGACCCGTTTGGCTCGTCTAAGGAAATCCTCCTTTATGACGACTACCAACGAGTTCCAACTAACTTTTGACCAAATATTAGATATATCGACATCATTGCTTTAATTCGACGCAACTCTTATTCTAAAGTTCAACTACGCATATTATAATCATCAAATTTACTTAATGTAACGGGTCAAGTTACATACCTTCAAAGTAGCCCTTTTAGACGTGGTTCGCCACCCGCTTGTCCACTTGACGCTCCTGCGCCCGTTCCTATAGAGTTCATTCATCATATGTTTAGAACTCTCTTCAAATCATAATTCGCATAATACACCGAACATCATGATTATGCGTTTAAACTCGAAATTTCAGTTTTTAAGCCTTCATAGAGGCATTTCAACAAACACTTCATAAGCAGATTTTTACATGATTAAACATCACATCTTTAGTTTATCATTTAACCCTATTTTCATATAAATCAACCAATTTACATGATTGTTAGCTTCTAATTGCTGAAATCACTTCAAAATTGCCAAATTACACTAGATTAACAATCTACTTTCTAGTGTTCATCCAAATACACATGACCCACTAATCACCTACCATGGTGTTTATGGATTCACCCAAAATTTCTTATGATTTCAACTTCTATTGATCTAGGGTTTGTCCTTAGACACTATAGTTGTTCCTCAATCATCATAACATACACATGCAACCCTAATTTCAGATTTTTCCCAATTCATGAAAATTTCAAGTTGAGAGTTTTCCTTAAATTTTACATACCTTGTAATCCTCTTGTGATGAGGATCACGATTCTATGCTCGGATTTTCGTTTGGACCAGATGTGCACCTCCAATTTGAGATTTCAAGTAGATTTTTGAGACATGGAAGGTGGGGGTGTCGCCCCTGGTTCTTCTGGTCGACCAGACATCCCCATTATGGGGTGTTTGGTTTGTTTTATTTAGTTTTAATTATCTCAAGTTTCAATTCTTACAACTTAAGCCCCTCAACTTTATTCAACATATTGTTTAGTAGCTTTTTAACCCTATCATAAGCTACTTCTAGTCTTTTAACTAACTAGGTTAAAATTTTCTAGTTAGTAAATTCTTGTTTATTTATACTTTATATTTTTAATATAAAGTTTTATATTTTTCGGGGTGTTACAAGTCCACCCCCCTTAAAAGGGTTTCGTCCCCGAAACCGAAGTACGTACCAAATAATGTAGGGTGAAGACGTCGCATCTCCTCTTCGGACTCCCACGTAGTGTCCGAACCTTTCCTATGCTCCAATTTGACTTTGACTTGGTCAATTTGTTTATTTCGTAAAAGTTTGACCTTCCGGTCTAAAATCTCCACCGGTCTTACCGCATAATTCAGACTATTATCCACTTCGATGTCATCGTAATGGATATAGGTCGTTTCGTCTGCTAGGCACTTTCTTAATTGTGACACGTGGAACGTGCCATGGATCCCACTTAGTTCCTTCGGTAGCTCAAGGCGGTAAGCTACCTTGCCGACTCTTCCGATAATTTTAAATGGCCCAATAAACCTCGGGCTTAGCTTCCCCCTTTTTCTGAATCTAATAACGCCCTTCCATGGGGAAGCTTTTAGCATGACCATGTCACCAACCTGAAATTCGATTGGCCTATTCCTTTTATCAGCATACGCCTTTTACCTGTCTTGAGTTGCTTTCAAGTGTGCCCGAACTATATCGATCTTTTCATTCGTGGCTCGTACTATATCTTGATGAGCGAGTTCACGTGGACCCACTTCACCCCAACATACCGGGGTTCGACACTTCCTACCATAAAGCATTTCGTACGGTGCCATTTTAATACTAGATTGGTAGCTGTTATTATACGAAAACTCGACTAACGGTAGGTGAACATCCCAACTTCCTCCAAAGTCGATTATACATGCCCGTAGCATATCCCCCAATGTTTGTATCGTTCTTTCACTCTGTCCATCCGTTTGAGGATGGTACGCAGTGCTAATGAACAATTTGGTTCCCATTTGCTCTTGGAAATCTCGCCAGAAATTTGAAGTAAACCGGGTATCCCTATCGGACACGATGGATACCAGCACCCCATGACGTGCTATTATTTCATTAGTGTAAACTTCTGACATCTTCTCTGACGTATAAGTCTCACGAATCGGAATGAAGTGAGCACTTTACGTCAATCTATCCACCACTACCCAAATGGCATCGAAACCACGACTCGTCTTAGGCAACTTGGTTAATAGGTCCATTGTAATATGTTCCCATTTCCAAACCGGAATTTCTAACGGTTGGAGTTTGCCATATGGTTTCTGGTGCTCCGCCTTGACTTGTAAACATGTCAAGCATTTTTCCACATACTTCGCCACATCCCTCTTCATTCCGGGCCACCAATAATTTTGTTTCAAATCATTGTACATCTTGGTCGCACCCGGATGAATTGAATAACGGGATTTATGGGCTTCATTAAGTAGAAGCGCCTTCACTCCACAGGTATGTGGGACCCATATCCTTCCGGATCGAGTCTTCAACCCGTGATTCCCATCCGACAAATCTTTCAATTGACCAATTATTCTTTCTTTCTTCCAATTCTCTTCTTTTACTGCTTCTAACTGCGCCTCTCGAATACGTTCAAGTATACCCGAGGTCACCACGAGTTGCATCGACCTTACTCGTATCGGGACGTAGTCCGCTTTTCTACTCAGAGCATCCGCTACCACATTTGCCTTTCCGGGGTGGTAATGTATTTCACAATCGAAATCTTTCACCGTTTCTAGCCATCGCCTTTGTCGCATATTTAACTCCTTCTGATCGAATAAGTATTTCAAGCTCCTGTGGTCGGTGAATATGGTGCACTTTACCCCATACAAGTAGTGCCTCCATATTTTTAATGCAAATACCACCGCAGCCAACTCGAGATCGTGCGTGGGATATTTCTTCTCGTGTATCTTCAATTGTCTGGAGGCATAGGCTATTACCTTGCCCCGTTGCATCAACACACAACCGAGCCCCGATAGTGAAGCATCAGAATAAACCACCATGTCTTCGACTCCGTCTGGCAATGTCAGTACCGGAGCTTGAGTTAACTTTTCTTTTAGCGTTTGAAACGCTTTTTCTTGATTGACACCCCAAATAAACTTTTCTTTCTTTTGGGTTAGCTTTGTTAACGGTGACGCAATTTTGGAGAAATCTTGAATGAATCTCCTATAGTATCCCGCAAGCCCCAAAAAGCTTATAATCTCCGAAGGGTTCTTCGGAGGATTCCATTTTGACACAGCCTCAATCTTTGACGGATCCACCAAAACTCCGTCGGCACTTATGACATGGCCAAGAAATTGTACCTCTCGTAACCAAAAGGCACATTTAGAGAATTTTGCATATAACCTCTCTCGTCTAAGTGTCTCTAACACTTCTTGTAAGTGGTGTGCGTGTTCAGCTTCACTTTTCGAATACACCAAGATATCATCGATAAACACGATGACCGACTTATCCAACATTGGCTTGCAAACCCGGTTCATGAGGTCCATGAAAGCCGCGGGTGCGTTTGTTAGTCCAAATGACATCACGAGGAATTCGTAATATCCGTATCTCGTGCGGAAGGCCGTCTTCGGCACATCTTCTTCTTTGACCTTTAGTTGGTGATACCCCGATCTAAGGTCAATTTTTGAAAACCAGTTCGCACCTTGTAGTTGGTCGAATAAATCATCTATCCTCGGGAGCGGGTATCGGTTCTTTACCGTGAGTTTGTTTAACTCCCGGTAATCGATGCACATGCGCATGCTCCCGTCTTTCTTTCTCACAAACAACACCGGTGCGCCCCAAGGAGACACACTCGGCCTTATGAATCCCTTGTCAAGTAGGTCTTGGATTTGGGACATCAACTCTTGTAATTCCGATGGTGCAAGTCGGTACGGGGCTTTTGCTACGGGTTTCGCGCCCGGAATCAATTCGATCCCGAACTCTATTTCCCGTTCAGGCGGTATCCCCGGTAAATCTTCCGGAAACACATCTTCATAATCTCGTACTACCGGTACATCTCCAATCTTTCGTGATTCTTTTTCGGGCTCATTAGCGTATATCATGAATGCCTTGCATCCTCGCTTCATAAGCTTGTGAGCTTTCAACATTGAGCATACTATGGGGTTGCCTCCTTTTTCGCCATAAATGGTGACGTGTTTCCCGCTCGGAGATATTAATTTTATCTCTTTACGAAAACACACGATCTTTGCATGGTGTTGAGATAACCAATCCATCCCAACGACTACTTGAAATTCTCCCATTAACATCGGGATTAGGTTTATCAAATATTCTTCATCATCAATGCTCAGTTTACAGTTTTCACATACATCACAAACCATAAAGCTCTTGTTATTACCTATCTCTACTTCTAAGGGCACAGGTAATTTTGTTAGAACAAATGAAGGATGTCGAATAAATCCATATGAAACAAAGGATTTATTCGCACCCATATCAAATAACACGCGTGCAGGAATCGAATTTACAGCAAATATACCTGAAACCACGTCCGGTTCAACCTTTGCTTCTGCGGCGGTTAGTTGAAAAGATCTTGCCTTTGCTTTTGGGGCTTCACCTTTCGGGTCCTGCCCATCCTTCTTTCCAACCAGTTCCGGGCATTCCGACTTTTTGTGACCCGTTCGATAACAATTGTAACAAACCGTCACTTTCTCCGGGCACGATATAGCCATATGTCCCGTTTTTTTGCATATGGGACAAGGCTTATCCTTGTAACGGCATTCGCCTTTATGACCCTTTCCGCAGATTCTGCAACTTGGCGACCCGCCTTTCGTATCAAATTTCTTCGCGGTTTCGTTTGTTCGTGCCTTCTTAGCAGGGCTTGGGTTTACATCTTGTGCTTTCCGTTCACCCCTTTCAATGCTCTTTTTCGTTTCGATCTCCCTTTCCCGAGCAGCATTTATGATCTCGGTAAGGGTCTCATATTTGGAAGGGGTGATAAATTCCCTATACTCAGCACTCAACATGTTATGGTAGTAGTATATCTTTTGTTCTTCATTCGTCACTAGATCATCGCAAAACTTCATCTTATCCATAAACGTTGCCGTAATCTTGTCTAAGGTCTCACTCTTGTGCCTAAGTTGCATGAACTCCTCCTTGATTTTATTCATAACCGCCTTGGGGCTATGATGCTTAAGAAATGGCGTCTTGAATTCTTCCCAAGTCATGACCTTAGCAGCTTCAATACCGATCTCTCTCTTTTTGTTATCCCACCAATCTTTCGCTTGACTCCTTAGTTGACCCGTACCATAGGCTACGTAGTCATCTTCGTCACAATGGGTCCTCTCGAATACCCCTTCGATATCACTCAGCCATCGTTGGCACACTATTGGGTCAACTTCCCCATTATATATTGGTGGTTTACAGGCCATGAATTCCTTGTATGAACAAGCCTTTCGTCCTCCATGCTTTTCCTTTGCTAAATTTGAATCATCTTCCAATTTCTTGATTCTCTCTTCTACTATTGATAAAACTGTGTTTTGGATTTTATCAATAAAGCCCGACAAACTGTTTTCGATCGCCTTTCCAACCTCTTCGGCAATCACTTCTCTCATTTGTTCGGTGACTCTTGGCACCGCATCATCATTACCTCTATCTGCCATCTCTATTTCTGAAATGTTTACATAAGTTGTTAAACATTCCATTTATAACACATGCTTTACTTGTTTTGATTCAATCAAGTTCATAACTTGATTTAGTCGTTCTTGTTTTGATTCAATCAAGTTCATAACTTGATTTAATCGTTCTTGTTTTGATTCAATCAAGTTCATAACTTGATTTAATCGTTCTTGTTTTGATTCAATCAAGTTCATAACTTGATTTAATCTTTCTTGTTTCATGCATTTCTTGTATTTGAGTGAGCTTACACACTCTTTTCATGCATATTCATTCGTTTCTCATTCTTTACATAACACATAATTTATTAACCAAATAAGTTAATTCTTACCGGACGATCGATCAAGCTTGAACCGAACACTTATTGACAACCTTGAGCTCTGATTACCAACTTGTAACACCCTTAAATTTTTACTTGAATTAATCACAAATTTTATACATTTTTATACCAAAAGATATTACATTAACATAAGTTTCATAAGTAGCATAAACCTTAGTCAACTAATGACTAAGTTGGAACATTCAAAATTTGTTTAAGAAATTGTTTACAACCCATGATCAAAATCTAAGTATGATTAAAACATTGCGAAAGCTTCAAAAATCGTGTTCGGTTCTTCATCATTCGCTTGACCGTCATCCGTAAGACCCACATTGTTACCTATAGTCAAAATCTTTAAAATATTAGTTCTGACAATGTTATATAATACTTACATACGAGATCTAACATCAAAATTTGAATAACAAAGTATTATTTTGTTTTCTGGTTCCACCGTAACTTACGGTGTCACCGTAAGTTACGGTAGGTTCTGGAATTTCCTGATCACCGTAAAACAGGGGAAGCCTGCCGTAAATACTTGATCTCTACCGTAAGTTACGGTGGATCCTGCACATTTGAGTTTTGACATTTTTGTTTGTTTTGCCTATACACTTTTCTCAAATTCTTATTCTAACAACCAAAATCTTAAACTCTCTTGTTCTAATATGTCAATATATATAATTGATAACAATAGACAAATTAATCATATTATGAAGCAATAACCATGCTTTATTCAATTATTCGACCCGTTTGGCTCGTCTAAGGAAATCCTCCTTTATGACGACTACCAACGAGTTCCAACTAACTTTTGACCAAATATTAGATATATCGACATCATTGCTTTAATTCAATGCAACTCTTATTCTAAAGTTCAACTACGCATATTATAATCATCAAATTTACTTAATGTAACGGGTCAAGTTACATACCTTCAAAGTAGCCCTTTTAGACGTGGTTCGCCACCCGCTTGTCCACTTGACGCTCCTGCGCCCGTTCCTATAGAGTTCATTCATCATATGTTTAGAACTCTCTTCAAATCATAATTCGCATAATACACCGAACATCATGATTATGCGTTTAAACTCGAAATTTCAGTTTTTAAGCCTTCATAGAGGCATTTCAACAAACACTTCATAAGCAGATTTTTACATGATTAAACATCACATCTTTAGTTTATCATTTAACCCTATTTTCATATAAATCAACCAATTTACATGATTGTTAGCTTCTAATTGCTGAAATCACTTCAAAATTGCCAAATTACACAAGATTAACAATCTACTTTCTAGTGTTCATCCAAATACACATGACCCACTAATCACCTACCATGGTGTTTATGGATTCACCCAAAATTTCTTATGATTTCAACTTCTATTGATCTAGGGTTTGTTCTTAGACACTATAGTTGTTCCTCAATCATCATAACATACACATGCAACCCTAATTTCAGATTTTTCCCAATTCATGAAAATTTCAAGTTGAGAATTTTCCTTAAATTTTACATACCTTGTAATCCTCTTGTGATGAGGATCACGATTCTATGCTCGGATTTTCGTTTGGACCAGATTTGCACCTCCAATTTGAGATTTCAAGTAGATTTTTGAGACATGGAAGGTGGGGGTGTCGCCCCTGGTTCTTCTGGTCGACCAGACATCCCCATTATGGGGTGTTTGGTTTGTTTTATTTAGTTTTAATCATCTCAAGTTTCAATTCTTACAACTTAAGCCCCTCAACTTTATTCAACATATTGTTTAGTAGCTTTTTAACCCTATCATAAGCTACTTCTAGTCTTTTAACTAACTAGGTTAAAATTTTCTAGTTAGTAAATTCTTGTTTATTTATACTTAATATTTTTAATATAAAGTTTTATATTTTTCGGGGTGTTACAGGACTGTGCAAGGAATTACGTAATTATGGAGGCCTACATAATTATGGAAATTCAGTGCACAGAAACCACAAGAAGTTTTGTCATGTGTTAAAACCTATAGTGACAAGAATAATGATACGGGAGAAGTCTTGGACCTTGACCGATGTCATTTTATCTTACACTCCCCAATTCTGATTTCTAGCACACACAAGTTTCCTATGATAAGTCTTCATAAGAAACGTTCTTCTGTACATAATTCAAAATTCCATGTTTTGCTACTACAAGGACTTCACTTTGATAGTTGACAATATTCGCTAAGAATCCTAACATGACCCAGAGTTTTACATAAGGGTTCAATGGATCTATTTGAAGGCGAAACCGTCACAGCTTTCTTCACAAGTTTCCTCTAGAATTAAATTTCGGGACGAAATTTCCTAAAGTAGGGGAGACTGTGACACCTGTGTCACTTCAACCATCAAACAAAGACCAAACCAATAAAATATTATATTTCATACTTGGGATTTGTATAAATATATGTATCATTTGCACATATCAATTCTTGTTCGATTTCGGGCTCTAAATCGCTTTCTGGAAGGTTATACGTGCACCGATGCGTAAATATAACCAGTTTAATGCAACGAACACTCCAGAATAGTGAAATAGGTTTAACATACCTTAAATAACCTTTACATAACTTAGAAATAAGTTTTGAAGGCTTTGGTATGCTAAAATCAAGTTTAATCGCTTACAGGGACTTAATTCGACAAACTGCGAAAGTATGACGATTCGTACTAGAACAGACATTCCGGAACATGACCATAAGTTAAACATACCATAAATATCCTTTTCATAGCTTATAAATAGGCTTTGAGGGGTTCGGTGTGCTAAAATAAACTTTTGGGTCATTCAGGGACTAAAAGCGTCAAAAAAGTGCATAAGTTTGCACTTTCGCGCATAACTTACGTTCTGAATACATCCGGACATCCAAAAATTTATGTAAGCACTAAAATATTTTATTTTAATGCTTGGCATAAGAAAAATCCATTCGTCGTCTAATTTGGATCGTTTTTGCGTCCGTTACGACTTCCGTCGTAATTAACCGAACAACGCAATCGTACGGCCAAACGAACCGACATCCAAGATATTTTTGAGCACATTTTAAGTTCCCTATACTTTAACTTCATTTTAGAGCTTTGAAATGGGGTTAACGGGGCTTAAACGTGTCAAAAATGCATCGAAAACCAAGTTTGGAGCTGCAGGGACCAAAACTGTCATTTCAGCAAAGTTACTGGCTTACGGACCGTAAGCCCTAACCCTTACGGTCCGTAAGGACCTCCCAGAACATCAGAAACTTCTAACACAGCTGTTAACAGCTGTTAAGCACTCCCAAACCCAATGCCACATGTTAATCCCTGATGTTGGGGGGCCAATTTGAGTTACCTTAGTGTTGCAACAAATGTAGGGATAAGATTGAAGCACGTTATTCGATAAACGATCTTAACGGTTCTAACATTCCTATAAATACCCAACCCATTCACTTACAAAACCCACAAAATCTGATCTAAGAATACTCTAAGTTGAAGCCATTGCTTCATACCTGAGCTACTTGGATCAAGATTAGCTTGCGGGGACCCTTTGTAAGTATTCCTTCATTCTTTTATCGCTTTTCGAGTCCGAAAGTCAAACTATGTTTGACTTTCTGCATTGACCAGTTTATGGTCAACGCGAAGTTCGTTTGAACTTCATAACGTGAGCGTAATCACGATGGTTATAGTCCCTAGTGGCTATACCTACTGATTACCACGTTATCTAGGCTCAGTGACGAGTCGTAGTTTCGGCCAAAACACGTATTCTTGCGTATTTTGTAACCAAACTACTCTTAGGTATCAAAACCGTTTGTTTTGATACCAAACCTGTTTTCTAAACTTAGTTAAGCATGTTTTAACATGCTTAGCTCGTCACTTTTAGTTTAGTGCTTATATAGGGTCGTAAGGTAAGCGATCTAAACAATCGCTTATACTTTCGAACCCGACCCGTTTGGTCGATCATTAGGATCCGACCAAACACATTAGGTGACCATAGTATATAGGGAATAACCTTCCGAGGTTATACCTTATGGTCACGACGTTTAGTTAGTTGTATGATAGGTAGTTTATATGCCTTAGGTAAATTACCAAAATACCCCTTTGACGCCAAAATTCATTTTAAACATATGTAACATAACTTTTGACATCTAAACTGATTTGGCAACAATATTAGACATGTTAAGGCATATTCTACTTGTCATAGGACTAGTTAGGCGGTCCGAACGCGTTTCACGCAAACGACGCGTTAAAGTAGCATAAGCTACCTAAACGGGTCGTAATGGGTCGTAAGCACTTAGGTTAGGTTTCATTTTAGTATGTAGGCTTTGTTAAACCATATTACATGAGTCCCCATACTCATTTGGTTTACGAGCCCTCATTCTATCCGATCCTCCGATTTAGGTCCGGTTTATTAACATAGTTACCTATATTAGGTGCCGTTTGATTTCCGTGATCTCTAGCATTGTTTGGTTGTTACTCAAGGACTACTAAGCAATTTTAAGTGAGTACATAGACCCCTCTTTTACTGTTTTCAACTGTTTTGGGGTGAAGCATGTGTACCTATATGTTATTTTCATGATTTCAAAGTATAATTGATTATACATGTTATTACTTATCATTTGACAAACTAAATGACTATCTATGGTTTAAACACTGATTTCTCAAAGAACATAAAATAAAATGTTGAATTGTACTTATTTTATGTTCACCAGACCGATTGGTAGTATGATATAGCGCTATAGGATTAGACACCCCATTCCTGTTGTCATGGAATGTCTGAAAACAATTTGTTTCTCCATCCAAATAGGGATTGCCTTTGTGGTATCCCTATAGTCTCAAAGGTGTATTTTGATGCACTAGGTCTGAATGAATTCTTAAATCACATTATTTTTGTATATTTAGTTATACTCCCAAAAGTATAGTTTGATATGCTCCCATATGCGATATTGTACAAAACCAACATATATTTTGTTAATCATCCAAAGCATATTTTGATATGTTATTTACAAAACCAAAACATAGTTTAATATGTTATTTATCACATCCAAAGCATATTTTGATATGTTATTTACAAAACCAAAACATAGTTTAATATGTTATTTATCACATCCAAAGCATATTTTGATATGTTATTCATGAAACCAAAACATAGTTTAATATGTTATTTATAAATCCGAAGTATACTTGTAATATACTACTGAAAACTATTATTTTAAACAACTAAAGTATATTTAATGTACTATCTATCTAACGATTGGGTTTTGGTTAGTGTTTAGATAACGGGACAGGTGTAATGTGATGAAAACATGGTAGATACGCCGTTGGTACTTCTTATATATAAGTGTTTTCATTGCATTACATACCGTGGCGTTATATAGAACACTTGGGTTAACGATATTGGAACTGAAATATAATTTAATATATTACTCATTCGATTCTCTTAAAATCCAAAGTATATTTTCACATATACTATAAGCCTTTTTATCAAAATATTGTTTTTCGAACAATACATTCAATACAAACTCATTTTACATGGTTATTCACTTAACCATACATTATTCTTTTGAAAATATATATCATTGTTTTGTTTATCACTTTTCAAATGATTTACAAAATAAAACAATTTACAAGGATCATGACTACTTTTCTTAAAACATTCTTTTTTTTTTCTTTAAACATATAAGTCATGAATCCTACTTTCATAAAACCTATGTATCTCACAGGCATTTTTATGCTGACGTACCTATTTTTATACATGTTTCAGGTGCTGTTTTGTGATAATTGTTGATACACGCTACATTTAGGATGGACTCGTGCCTTAACAACTTTAAAACTTGGAAGATCATAGTTGTACTTATTAGATTGTATTAAAACAATGAATTCATTTATTCAATAAAACAAACTTATTTGTTCCATGGTTACGAAACAATGATTCTGTTACAACACTCACCGACGTTTCCGCCACGTCTTGTTGTTTTACGTGGTCGGGGTGTGACAGAAAAGTTGGTATCAGAGCCAATGGTTATAGGGAATTAGGTTATTAGTAATTCTTTGACCTAGACTATAACCTTCCTAGGACCCTAACACAAGTTTTCTTGTGTTTAGTTTTAAAACAATACCGCCACTTATTCTTAGGTGACAACCACAATAAAAACACAAATTTCTATCTCGCTTTGAAAACTAATCATCTGTTCTAGGATGATTTATTATATGGTTTTGAACCCTTTAAGTTTTCAAAATCCCGTCAAAGTTAGTCTAAATAATGTGAACACGTGCAAACTGGAAGGGTGGGTGCCTGTACCCTGAGCTTTCTGTCTAAGGCTAGAGTGTTCGTACAAATCCGCAATATCGGACCAGTCACTCTTACCTGGGAACTCTTGGGGTGAGTGTCCACTTATAGGCGAGCATGTCTTCGCGATACATTATTTTTGACCTATTTACTTTGATTAATCACCGGGGTTGTTTGTTACTTTGTAGTAACAAACAAATGACCACCATCCTTGCTTTCATCAGATTTGTTTCATCTCATTCTTTTCGTCTAATTCTCTCACTCGTTTCCTTTCATGTTCCTCTTTTAGAATGCCTCCTCGACGCGACAATCAGATGGCGAATGCCGAACTGGTGGAAATCATCGCGCAACAAATGGCTGTTGCCTTCCCAAATCTTTTTGCTCAAATGAATCAAGCCATCAACAACCATAATGCTCCATGCAATTTCAAGAGTTTCAATTCGGCTAAGCCACTCAAGTTTAGTGGTTCTGAAGGAGCAACTGGGCTCCTACAATGGTTCGAGAGCACTGAGAGTACTTTCCATCACGTTCAGTGTCCTGATAATCGCAAGGTCGAGTTTGCTTCCAGTGTGTTTCAGAAAAGGGCTCTTACATGGTGGAACGGGGTTATGAGAGACCGCGGTGCTGAGGTTGCATTAGCACAGACTTGGGCTGAACTTAGGGCTCTTATGATGAAGGAGTTTTGTTCTCGTCATGAATTAAGAGCTTTAGAAAGGGAATTCGATGACCTGAAGCAAGACAGTGGAGAACATCGAGCCTATACTGACCGCTATGAGGAATTGAGCCTGTTATGCCCTACTATGGTTACGCCTCTGGATAAGGCGATTGAGAAATACATTGATGGTCTTCCTGACATAGTTCAGGATATCGTTACTGGCAGCAACCCTACTACTGTCAGACAAGCCATTGAATTGTCTGCCACTCTGACTGAATCCCATATCAGGAAGGGTAAGCTGTTTCGGAAGGGCGACCCAAGACCATCTGATAAGACTGTTCAAGTTGAACCAAAGAAAAAACAGGCTGAGGTATCCAAGAAGAAGAAGCGCAAAGCCTCTCAAAATTACGCTGTAACTGCTCAAGACAAACAGGTTGCACCAAACCAGCCAGCACAACCTCGCAAAAGGCAAAACTATGTTGGGACTGCACCTTTGTGCAACAAATGCAACCGTCATCATCTAGAGCAAGAGCAGTGTCACAAATGTACCCACTGTGGGCGGTTGGGACATTTGATCAATGTTTGTCGTTATGCAAATCAAGCTGCTGCAAACCCTGCTGCTGTTCAAGCACGGTTCCCTCCGGGGTCATGTTATAACTGTGGTGACCTTACCCACTACAGGAACAATTGCCCAAGACTTGTTAACATACCTCCAGCGCGTGGACGAGTGTTTAACATCAATGAGGCAAACATGAACAATGATGCAGCAGTGAACAATTAGTGTTTTGTATTTCCTTGGTTGTTATCTTTTGATACTTCAAGACAATTCGGTTGTTACATAAATAAAGATTTGTTGTTTTTATTTCTGTAAAATTTATGCGCTTATGTGAATGCTTGATGCAACCTTATGATGTCAACCCAAAGACAAACTACTCGTGTGGTTCTGTCATTTTATGATCACTTGTGATCTCCCCAAGAACCTTAAACACTCGTTTCTTTTAAGAAACAAAGCCAAACTCTTATTGAAAATCCTTCTATCTTCATAATTAGATCCTTGAAAATGATTAAAGTTCCAAATGAAATCCATGGATTGGATTCCTAGTGTGCTTTAAATATCCGTGCCCAAAGATAACAAATTAAAGAATCAAGTTAACTAATTTTGCGCTTATGTGTTTTCTTACATGTTTTGTGGTTGTATGTGATCCATCCAAATCCTCGTAGAATCTTTCATATCTCATATGAGGAATTCATAGTAGGATATCCAAAGTTACTATCTTAAATCCTTAATGGACTTCTACGTTGTAGTCAAGTCCCTTGGGTTTTAAAGTACTATTCTAAAATTGGACCCATTGAGTGGTCTAGATAAACAGATTGATTTGAAAATCTGATTAGAAATATCATGTGATGATATAATTAAAAAGACCCCTTAAGTGGTCTATTTAAGGAGATCGTACGACGGTCTAGTTAAAAAGATCATGTGTTGATCTAGTTAAAAAGATCGTTCGTTGATGTAGTTGAGAAGATCCTTTGGTGGTCTAGTAAAGTCGCTTCACGTTTATTCAATTGATTTTTCCTCTACACATTATGAAATGAACTGTGCGGACTGTGCAAGGAATTATGTAATTATGGAGGCCGACATAATTATGGAAATTCAGTGCACAGAAACCACAAGAAGTTTTGTCATGTGTTAAAACCTATAGTGACAAGAATAATGATACGGGAGAAGTCTTGGACCTTGACCGATGTCATTTTATCTTACACTCCCCATTCTGATTTCTAGCACACACAAGTTTCCTATGATAAGTCTTCATAAGAAACGTTCTTCTGTACAAAGTTCAAAATTCCATGTTTTGCTACTACAAGGACTTCACTTTGATAGTTGACAATATTCGCTAAGAATCCTAACATGACCCATAGTTTTACTTAAGGGTTCAATGGATCTATTTGAAGGCGAAACTGTCACAGCTTTCTTCACAAGTTTCCTCTAGAATTAAATTTCGGGACGAAATTTCCTAAAGTAGGGGAGACTGTGACACCTGTGTCACTTCAACCATCAAACAAAGACCAAAACAATAAAATATTATATTTCATACTTGGGATTTGTATAAATATATGTATCATTTGCACATATCAATTCTTGTTCGATTTCGGGCTCTAAATCGCTTTCTGGAAGGTTATACGCGCACCGATGCGTAAATATAACCAGTTTAATGCAACGAACACTCCAGAATAGTGAAATAGGTTTAACATACCTTAAATAACCTTTACATAACTTAGAAATAAGTTTTGAAGGCTTTGGTATGCTAAAATCAAGTTTAATCGCTTACAGGGACTTAATTCGACAAACTGCGAAAGTATGACGATTCGTACTAGAACAGACATTCCAGAACATGACCATAATTTAAAAATACCATAAATATCCTTTGCATAGCTTATAAATAGGCTTTGAGGGGTTCGGTGTGCTAAAATAAACTTTTGGGTCATTCAGGGACTAAAAGCGTCAAAAAAGTGCATAAGTTTGCACTTTCGCGCATAACTTACGTTCTGAATACATCCGGACATCCAAAAATTTATGTAAGCACTAAAATATTTTATTTTAATGCTTTGCATAAGAAAAATCCATTCGTCGTGTAATTTGGATCGTTTTTGCGTCCGTTACGACTTCCGTCGTAATTAACCGAACAACGCAATCGTACGGCCAAACGAACCGACATCCAAGATATTTTTGAGCACATTTTAAGTTCCCTATACTTTTACTTCATTTTAGAGCTTTGAAATGGGGTTAACGGGGCTTAAACGTGTCAAAAATGCATCGAAAACCAAGTTTGGAGCTGCAGGGACCAAAACTGTCATTTCAGCAAAGTTACTGGCTTACGGACCGTAAGCCCTAACCCTTACGGTCCGTAAGGACCTCCCAGAACATCAGAAACTTCTAACACAGCTGTTAACAGCTGTTAAGCACTCCCAAACCCAATGCCACATGTTAATCCCTGATGTTGGGGGGCCAATTTGAGTTACCTTAGTGTTGCAACAAATGTAGGGATAAGATTGAAGCACGTTATTCGATAAACGATCTTAACGGTTCTAACATTCCTATAAATACCCAACCCATTCACTTACAAAACCCATAAAATCTGATCTAAGAATACTCTAAGTTGAAGCCATTGCTTCATACCTGAGCTACTTGGATCAAGATTAGCTTGCGGGGACCCTTTGTAAGTATTCCTTCGTTCTTTTATCGCTTTTCGAGTCCGAAAGTCAAACTATGTTTGACTTTCTGCATTGACCAGTTTATGGTCAACGCGAAGTTCGTTTGAATTTCATAACGTGAGCGTAATCACGATGGTTATAGTCCCTAGTGGCTATGATTACCACGTTATCTAGGCTCAGTGACGAGTCGTAGTTTCGGCCAAAACACGTATTCTTGCGTATTTTGTAACCAAACTACTCTTAGGTATCAAAACCGTTTGTTTTGATACCAAACCTGTTTTCTAAACTTAGTTAAGCATGTTTTAACATGCTTAGCTTGTCACTTTTAGTTTAGTGCTTATATAGGGTCGTAAGGTAAGCGATCTAAACAATTGCTTATACTTTCGAACCCGACCCGTTTGGTCGATCATTAGGATCCGACCAAACACATTAGGTGACCATAGTATATAGGGAATAACCTTCCGAGGTTATACCTTATGGTCACGACGTTTAGTTAGTTGTATGATAGGTAGTTTATATGCCTTAGGTAAATTACCAAAATACCCCTTTGACGCCAAAATTCATTTTAAACATATGTAACATAACTTTTGACATCTAAACTGATTTGGCAACAATATTAGACATGTTAAGTCATATTCTACTTGTCATAGGACTAGTTAGGCGGTCCGAACGCGTTTCACGCAAACGACGCGTTAAAGTAGCATAAGCTACCTAAACGGGTCGTAATGGGTCGTAAGCACTTAGGTTAGGTTTCATTTTAGTATGTAGGCTTTGTTAAACCATATTACATGAGTCCCCATACTCATTTGGTTTACGAGCCCCCATTCTATCCGATCCTCCGATTTAGGTCCGGTTTATTAACATAGTTACCTATATTAGGTGTCGTTTGATTTCCGTGATCTCTAGCATTGTTTGGTTGTTACTCAAGGACTACTAAGCAATCTCAAGTGAGTACATAAACCCCTCTTTTACTGTTTTCAACTGTTTTGGGGTGAAGCATGTGTACCTATATGTTATTTTCATGATTTCAAAGTATAATTGATTATACATGTTATTACTTATCATTTGACAAACTAAATGACTATCTATGGTTTAAACACTGATTTCTCAAAGAACATAAAATAAAATGTTGAATTGTACTTATTTTATGTTCACCAGACCGATTGGTAGTATGATATAGCGCTATAGGATTAGACACCCCATTCTTGTTGTCATGGAATGTCTGAAAACAATTTGTTTCTCCATCCAAATAGGGATTGCCTTTGTGGTATCCCTATAGTCTCAAAGGTGTATTTTGATGCACTAGGTCTGAATGAATTCTTAAATCACATTATTTTTGTATATTTAGTTATACTCCCAAAAGTATAGTTTGATATGCTCCCATATGCGATATTGTACAAAACCAACATATATTTTGTTAATCATCCAAAGCATATTTTGATATGTTATTTACAAAACCAAAACATAGTTTAATATGTTATTTATCACATCCAAAGCATATTTTGATATGTTATTTACAAAACCAAAACATAGTTTAATATGTTATTTATCACATCCAAAGCATATTTTGATATGTTATTCATGAAACCAAAACATAGTTTAATATGTTATTTATAAATCCGAAGTATACTTGTAATATACTACTGAAAACTATTATTTTAAACAACTAAAGTATATTTAATGTACTATCTATCTAACGATTGGGTTTTGGTTAGTGTTTAGATAACGGGACGGGTGTAATGTGATGAAAACATGGTAGATACGCCGTTGGTACTTCTTATATATAAGTGTTTTCATTGCATTACATACAGTGGCGTTATTTAGAACACTTGGGTTAACGATATTGGAACTGAAATATAATTTAATATATTACTCATTCGATTCTCTTAAAATCCAAAGTATATTTTCACATATACTATAAGCCTTTTTATCAAAATATTGTTTTTCGAACAATACATTCAATACAAACTCATTTTACATGGTTATTCACTTAACCATACATTATTCTTTTGAAAATATATATCATTGTTTTGTTTATCACTTTTCAAATGATTTACAAAACAAAACAATTTACAAGGATCATGACTACTTTTCTTAAAACATTTTTTTTTCTTTAAACATATAAGTCATGAATCCTACTTTCATAAAACCTATGTATCTCACATGCATTTTTATGCTGACGTACCTATTTTTACACATGTTTCAGGTGTTGTTTTGTGATGATTGTTGATACACGCTACACTTAGGATGGACTCGTGCCTTAACAACTTTAAAACTTGGAAGATCATAGTTGTACTTATTAGATTGTATTAAAACAATGAATTCATTTATTCAATAAAACAAAATTATTTATTCCATGGTTACGAAACAATGATTCTGTTACAACACTCCCCGACGTTTCCGCCACGTCTTGTTGTTTTACGTGGTCGGGGTGTGACAGCTTATACCAACATGGCCATGTCTATGCTTGTCACTAACAGAAACACACAAATTCTTACCATTTGCAACAACATACTTCTTAACAGCCTGTTTGAAAGCCTCCCTTGTTGGGAACCTTATTCCTACAACCCAGTTGAACTTCTTCCAATCTGTTTGGTCATCTACAATTGGAACATCAACAACATGCTTCTTACCTAGGATGTCGTCTTCTTCACTTTCACCAGGTGTCTTCACATCACCATCTGAGTCCTCATAAACTTCTGTATGACCACCACTACCTAAAACAGGAACACCACCTTCTTTGCCAACTGAATTTCGTATACAATTTTCTACCAATTTTTTTGTACTTTCTGCATCTTCCTTGTTAACCTTCCTTATGGCAGCAACTGAATCCCTCCACTCAACATCCTCCTCATCAGAGCCACAACCAAATACCTCTTCAACACTGTTTTCATAACCATTTAAACTAGTATCATCCTCCTCAGATCGAGCACTGTATAACTCATCTTCAGAATCAGATTCATCTAAACTAAAACCATCCTTATCAGACTCATCTGTTCCTGCAACCTCCTTATCAGACTCATCTTCAACTTCAATTGAAGTCTCCTTAATAGATGCAAGTGCAATTGCAGCCTCTCTATCACATTTTTCTAGTTCTGTGTTTGGATTAGGGTTCAAACAAGTTTCTGTGTCAACTGCTGGTGTTGCAAGCCTTCTAGCTGTTGACTTAGAGAACCTTGCTGGGCTTGTTACTTGGCTGTTATGGGCTTCTGGTTTATTGGGTTGGGCTTGGGGGTTAGTGGGCTGGGCTTGGGGGTTAGTGGGCTTATTCATTGGTCCCTGTTGGATGTATAAATCAAGTACTTCCCTGGAGTTCACAGCAACCGTCTTCCCCACCTCAATAACATCCCTATCGCTTACCAAACGTCTCAACCCACCATTACAAGGTAAATTGCAATAAATATCGAAATCTTTTGATGAATAAGAACCAGTTTCCATCACATAATCAACTAACTCAAAATAAGAAAGCTTATCAATGTCTAACTTTATAAGTTCATGATCATCACTTACATACCTCACTAGGGGAGTGGCCACTTCAATTGTACCACCATACCATAACCGGACGTTGATGATTTCTACCAACTAACTCAGAAGGAACGAACGATCGGAGTGATTTGAGTTTTAGGGTTCAAGGATCGAGCTTTTTTATGGAAGAAGGAATCGTCGCTTTTGTTTTGAGAGAGAGTGATTTGAGTGTTAGGGTTAGGTGTGATCATATTTGTGAGACTCAAGTGTTTAATTGTGTGTAATAAGTGGTAAACAGATATCATACACGTGGCATCCACATAGGTCTCCAACATTTAAGTTTTTAAACACGTCAGCTACCACGTCATCTGCCACGTCACATTTAACTAACCCAGTTAGACAAGGATCATTGGTGGCCAAAATCTTACAAGTTGGGACTGTTGTAGGCAATTTTTGCAAGATTTTGAAAGCCGGACCGGACCGGTCGGACCGGCAACCGGAGTGTCAAACGGTTCGGCTCAGTATGTTGGATCGGTTCTACAGCTAGCCGGCCGGCCAGACCGGTGGCCGGCGGTCAAACTGGAAAACCGGTGCAAGGGGTCAGGCAGGCTGTTAAAATTTTCACGTTTCTTCTATGTTTTTTCATTTCTAAAACATTAAATCTGTAATGAATAGGTCTCCACCCAGCCTCCATCTTGAACCATCAAACTGAAATTGACTTCTCCTTTAATAGAAATACAAATACGTAACTTGAAAGGAAAAGAAAAAGAAGCTTGAGCAATAAAGTATTTAGAATTCTCTGATGTATGTAAGAAAGAAAGAAGAGATGATGAGAAGGAAAAAGATGGAGCAGGCGGCTGGTCTGGTTAAAGAAATAGGTTAAAAAGTTAAACCTAATATTTCTTGGGCTTTTTTAAAAGGCCTCAACAGATTGATATTGTTTAATTCTAGATATGAAGACTTCATAAATCAATTTTAAATGTATGTACTTATCTATACTATTATATAATGCAGGAGGGAAGGATTCCCAAAAGTTAAGAACTTCTTCCCCCTTATTTATAAATAAACCCCTAAAATGAGGGTAAAGTGGTCTTTTAAACCATAATTATTTTTTAGTCCCTCAATCTATTACATTTAAATCCTTGACATTTAACATAATTATGGGTAATTAGTTACACTCCCCCCCCCCCTCTTTAATTCTTTAACGTATTCCTGCGATATCTTACAACCTGTAATGTTTTGAAAAAATCCGAAGGTACCATGACGATCGGCACATTTTTTTATACGTTTCGATAGTTGTCTTTTTTAGTTTCGCCGTGCGTTCATAAAGTACAAATAGCCGATGCGTAAATGTACAATTGATTAAAGCCAACATTTGTTTTTTACCCAAGCCCACTTTGACCATTACCTAGCTACCGTGCATTAACAAACTGACTCTGTACAAGTTTTTTGTTTTGAACGGCATATAATCATCGTACCTATCATAAACAATACCTTTTTTTTTTAACAAAATTCCAATTAATAGCTCTATCGGCATGAATTTCCCCTACCATTTGAAACAATATATTCCAATTATTCCTATCTCTAATTTCAAAATTCAAAACCATTATTCTCTCAACTTAAACCCCCGACATTTCATCCCCTAAAGACCCGCGCCTCCTAAATCCCCCTCCATCATCTTTTCTCTCAACACCTCCGGTCATTCAATGCAACCATCAGGTTTGTTTTCTACTTTTTTTTTCTCTCTCTCTCCAAGACCCCTCTACCGATCGAAACCCCACCACCATCACCATAAGGTACAACTAATAAAGCTTTTAAATCTCCCATCCCCTATTCAAAACATGCAGTAAACCCTAATCCCATATCAGAATTCAAACATACTTTCTCTTCCTTAGTTCTCTATCTCTATTAGTGAGAGTACACACACCCAAATTTATCGTTCGATCGAGCCCTAATTTTTTTTTATTGGTTGAACAAATCAGCGTGCACTAATCGTTACACGTGTTGTTTGACTTGATTTGTTAAGAATTCGTTGAATTTGTTTCATGATTTTGTAAATAGGAGGTTGAAAACCTAATTCATGGAGATGTACCAACGGAGCACGGGTCAGAATGGGTCAGGACGGAGCATATCCAACAACCGGAATAGATGAAACCGGGGCTTGAAGGTAATGTTTCATGTACTATGTGTTTTACAGTTTGATTTTTTATGGATTTTTCTATGGTGCAGCCACTATTAATGCCATTCTCGCCTAGCCAATCATCACAAGAATTCTCAGGTATTGAAGTTGTAAGTAGAGCCTGTTTAATTTAGTTGTAATTACCAAACATAGTATATCTATTGCAGTTGAGATATGAATTATGCATTATGATGATTGATGAACACTTTTTTAGGTTACTGTTTGTATGTGTATATATATTTAGTTATTATGAACATTATACTTTTTCTTTAATGAAGGTTCTTTGTTTGACTTTTGTAGTTGGATTGGATTTCACTAATAGCTGGTATATATTTTTGCTAAAGGAACTTTTGTATGATATTAATTTGTTCGGTTACTTTGAAACCATCAAACTATGTATCACTATTAACGGGTTTGTTTATTAGTCTAAGTTGGATTTAAAAGTAGATTATGGCGTATGTCATATGATTAATCATTTCATGTTTGTTTTGTTGATATGACTAAATGCTTGAATTTTAACATGTGGGAACGGATCATGTGGGCCTGCCACTTAAACCATCATCAACACCGGTACCCTTCTACGACTTCTGATGTTATGAAAAAGCAATGCTTATGACGTACACCCATAACCATAACAATAAGAAAATGATAAAGTAACGCTTATGACGGACATCCACCACATTAAGAAAACTACAAAAAACGAGTACTACAATGCAAAATGTCGCTTCCGCCGCATCGCGCGGGCACCTAACTAGTTCATTAAAAATACCCATATCAAACTTTATAAATTAAAGATTCTACGGTTAACTAAAAATAACTTTACAAATTAAAGATTCTATTATTTTTTAAGTTATAAAACTTACTTTTTAATTTTAACTAGGATTGCGACCCGCCACAATGCGGCGGGGATTCTTTAGTTATAACTAAGTCGATCTAGGACTCGTACGTTATGTTAAACCTGTCAAATGGGGAAAAAATAGACAATGTAAAAACGTTCACCCACACACGCACGTTGCGTCGTGTTAACTCGCAAAATTTAGAACGAAACGTAAAAACGTTAAACCAAAGACGCACGTTGCGATGTGTTAAGTCACAAAATTTAGAACCAAGCATAAATCGAAAAATTTGCGAAAAATGACAACTATAAAGGACCAAAGTTGAAAGTAAAAAAAGTTATGAGGATGGATTGCAAAAGATAAAATTTTTTGGGTTAAAAGTTAAAAAACAAATAATTTTGGGTTAAAAGTAATTTATGAAACACTTTTGGGTGAAAAGTAAAAAAAAATCATTTTTTTAAAACCCCAAAAGCCAATGTTACGACAACCATATGCATAACCATTTTTTCTTTGAAAACCATCCAAAGCACACCCCGCGTTGTGGCAGGGCGTAAAACGGTGTCAAATAGTACTAATGTCACACAACCGTCATCGATCACAACACTGACTCAACCTAGGATATGTGTGTTGCGACGAACCTGTCAAACATGAAAAAATAGAGGTAAAAACGTTGAACCACACATGCACGTTGCGTCGTATTAACTCGAAAAATTTAGAACTATACGTAAAACGAAAATTTGCGAAAGATGAAAAGTATAAGTGAGAAAAATTGTGAAGTTAAATTATAAATAATGAAAAGTTTTAGGTTAAAGTTAAAAAACAAATTATGTAGGGTTAAAATTGCAAAAGGTGAAAACCTTTTGGGTTCAAAGTAAAAAATCAACTTTTTTTTTTGGAAAATACCCAAAGCACAAGGTACAACCCTTGATGCCTAAATTTGTTGCTTATTTATAATAACTAGGATTACGACCCGCCGCAATACGGCGGGGATTCTTTATTTATAACTAAGTCGATCTACGACCCACACGTTATGTTAAACCTGTCAAACGGGGTAAAAATAGACGATATAAAAACGTTCACCCACACACGCACGTTGAGTCGTGTTAACTCGCAAAATTTAGAACGAAACGTAAAAACGTTAAGCCAAAGACGCACGTTGTGATGTGTTAAGTCACAAAATTTAGAACCAAGCATAGAGCGCAAAATTTGCGGAAAATGAAAACTATAAAGGACCAAAGTTGAAAGTATAAAAAGTTATGAGGATAGATTGTAAAAGATAAAAAGTTTTGGGTTAAAAGTAAAAAACAAATAGTTTTGGGTTAAATGTAATTTATGAAATACTTTTGGGTGAAAAGTAAAAAAAATCAATTTTTTTTTGAAAACCCCCAAAGCCAACGTTACGACAACCAAATGCATAACAATTTTTTCTTTGAAAAATCCCCAAAGCACACACCGCGTTGCGACGGGGCGTAAAACGGTGTCAAATAGTACTAATGTCACACAACCGTCATCGACAACCAACACTGACTAGACCTATAATATGCGTATTGCGACGAACCTGTCAAACATGGAAAAATAGAGGTAAAAACGTTGAACCACACATGCACGTTGCGTCGTATTAACTCGAAAAATTTAGAACTATACGTAAAACGAAAATTTGCGAAAGATGAAAAGTATAAGTGACAAAAGTTGTGAAGTTAAATTGCAAATAATGAAAAGTTTTGGGTTAAAGTTAAAAAAACAAATTATGTAGGGTTAAAATTGAAAAAGGTACAAACCTTTGGGTTAAAACTAAAAAATCAAGTTTTTTTTTGGAAAACACCAAAAGCACAACTTATAAGTCCTTATGCACAAAAAGTTTGCTAATTTATATAGGTTTTAATAAAATGTATTGTATATATTTATAATTTTAAGGTATATATTATATTATCCGGTTCTTAAATCCGGTTCGACCGGTCGGACCGGTCCGACCAGTGAACCGGTAAGAGATCCGGTTCGCCTTCCGGTCCGGTTATAAAAACATTGAATTTTTGAAGCTGGGATTATTACCGGTCAATTAGTGAAACTTGGGATTATTAAAATCTAACAATTCTAAATATACCCGAAGCGTCATGGAAACCCCCCGGTGAACAAGATCCGATTGTTCAAATCGGCAGTTTCCATTTTCTCTAAATTATCGAAGCAGTCACCCGATTTTGACTTTTGTTTTTCTACAATCTCAGCGACTGATACGAATTACGGTTTCAATCGGTAAGAATTCAATCTTCCGTTGTAGAATTGTATGCTTATTTGGATTAATTTCTAGAATATCTGTTCACGATGATTCGGTTTTATGGAATTCAGGATCCCTAGATAACTTTAGCGCGAGAATTTTTGGTTTTGCGAGATTATTCTCTAGTTGATCTGGAATCAACGATTATTACAGTTACTGTTTATCCTTTTTGATTGATTATCTATGTTGTTTGTGATTGTATGTTTGTTATGATTTGGGAATTTAGGGTTTGAGGTAGAGAATGCTCACAGTAACTAATCATCAAAGAGGATTGAGAGATTCTTACTCAACTTAAGAACTTGAAATGAATGGAGGATTAGGGCAAGCTAATTCACCCAAATCAAGAACGGATTGTATTAAGGGTAAAGCTCCTCAGCACAAAGGGGAAACAGTTCATATTTTAGGGGCCGTATGCCCAGGGCCTACAGATTTTTGAAGATTTTCGGGGACGGCCCTTCTCCCATACCATAGATACATTCACATTATGCTAAAGATAAAAAGAAAGTTTATTTGAGTACCCTTTAACTTCAAATTATCATTATGTTTTAAATGTTTACTACTTTAACTTTTATAACGATTGCTTTACCTTGTAGAAAATGTTATACAGGCTAATATTGCTTCTTATTGAACGTATACGAGGACAACTGTTTTGGACTGTTATTACTACTTCGTCCCTAGGGGTGCAAACGAGCCGAGCTACTCGCGAGCTACTCGAGATTGGCTCGAAAAAAAGCTCAAACGAGCCGAGCTCGAGCCCGAGCCTAAAAAACAAGCTCGTTTAATAAACGAGCCTGGCTTCGCTCATTGAGCTTGAGTCAGCTCGCGAGCCTAAACCAGCCTACTGTTTATATATTTTTTTATTAATATATCAATTATATTATATATTCAAATACTAATGATTAACATTTATAAATTTATGATAAAAAACTAACTTATATATTAAATAATAATAATTATAATTAATATAAATTAATTAGGAAATGATAAACGAGCCGAGCCCGAGCTTGAAAAATTACCTACGACTCTACGAGCCGAGCTCGAGCTTTAGAAACAAAGCTCGAATCGAGCCGAGCTTTAATAAGTTAAACGAGCTACGAGCTCAAGCTCAAGCCTGGGCGAGCTTGGGCTCGGCTCGCTTGCACCCTTATTCGTCCCATCTTCACTTTTAGGCCACTGGGTACAAAAGATGACGTGAACATTTTGTCTTTCATTTCTACAATCGATCCAATTAGCGGCGAGTCTATTGAGGATCAGGGGAGATCCTATGGTTAACCGAGCAGACTTGTATTGACACTACATGGCAGTTTTGAGTTTTATACAAAAATTAGGAAAACTATTAAACAAGACTCATGGGACGAGAAAGAGTGAAAGACAAAATCAGTTTGATTAGGACATCGTTTATTCTAATAAACTTGTATGTGGAAGCTATTTTGTAGCTATACTGAGTTTGTATATATTTATAAAATAGGATAATTGGTATTGTAAAGTGCAAATCAATTATTATGATTTTTTGTGTGGGTGTAGTTTAGGTCCGGAATGTTATTTAGCTTTAGTATTGCGATGATCAGTTTATTGTTCATTGTTTGGATTATTAGCAAAATCTGTACTCTGCAAATAGGGATACAGTTCTACTACTAGCAGCACACTGATGTTCTGTTCAATTATTTGTCTAGGGTTTTCTGTAAGCACAACTTCTCAAATCTACTTGTTCAATGGCGTCCAGTTCTAACAGAGGTGGTGGCTTCTATGGTGCTGCTCCATATAGATCAAGGTATTTGTTTCGCTAATTATTTTTGAAGTTTTTTTATCAATAATCTAATAGCTGCAAGCTTAACTGCCTATAAAAGGAAGATAAGTTACAAACATTATATGAGTCATTTGAGACTGGACCTGAACTATTTTACTTTTGACCTTTCCATGTTCACGTAATGTTTTTTTATTAACTAATGAAAACTGTGTAAACTTTTGTGAGTTTAATACCCATCTGCGTTTATTACTGATGAAATTTTGTTCACAGCGAAGGGCTTAGCACCAGACAAGGGGCCGGTTCTGATGAAATCCAACTACGCATTGATCCAATGCATGCTGACCTGGATGATGAGATCAGTGGCCTCCGAAAGCAAGTTAGACAGCTAAAGAATGTACGCATCTCATTTTGAAATTTTGCGGTTTTTTTTTCGTATTATACAACCTAATCTTCTAACCTTTTGAACTAAAGTAAGACCATAGTGTTGGGCCAGTGGGACCATAATCCATTTTAGTTGTAACTTCTAAGATAGATTGAAACAAAATTGTTATTTGCACGCAATTAAAGAAAAGTTAAGGAATTTTATTATTATTACGATGATACTTTTAGAATAGTTAAACTAACGTGCATATCACAGGTTGCACCAATGATATTTTTAATCATATCCAGAATGTTTTTTTTTTCTTTCAAGATATGAGAAGTCCGGTGAATATTTTAATACAATACTTGATAAATTGAGGTAATTTGTATTTTACTTTGCTTTTTAACATCGAGGTTATAAAGTCATATTGAAAATTTTAACAGATATTACTGATGCCAGTGAATAGGATCAAACGTGTTAATGCCATATATGCAATTTCTCACAAGAAAGAATCAAAACCACAGTATATTACCTTACCGCACTGATCATTTGTGTAATTAACTCTAGAATAACTACATAAAAACATGAAGTTATCAGTCAAAAACAAATTTATCGATGACTGGTGTTGGACATATGTTTTTATAACATCAGTTAATGGTGTTTGTTTCACTTTTGTTCAATTTATTTGTTGGATTGTTGAACTTGTGTTTCTTTTTCTTCAATAACCATATATCTTTTTTTTCTGCTGCACATACATGTCTGCTAATAGATTCTAATCAAACATGTATTTCTGATATTGTTTTTATATCTCCACGTATGCTCATTTTATTGTTGTGCTATAGGTCGCCTCAGAGATCGAGTCAGAAGCTAAATTTCAGAATGAGTTTATCAATCAGCTGGTATGATATGAGCCCTACACTTCTTGGCTCTAAACGAGTTTGTATGATGCATTTTCACAATTGTATACTTCTATCATTTATTTATGTTGTGTGATTAATTTCAAATTTGCAGCAAATGACACTTATAAAAGCTCAAGCAGGAGTGAAGAACAACATGAGGAAATTAAACAAGAGTATTATACAGTCTGGTTCAAGCCATGTTTTGCATGTTGTACTCTTTGCCCTTTTTTGTCTCTTTCTGGTTTACACGTGGTCCAAGTTTTCGAGAAGATGAGGTAAGCTTTACTCCATAAGCCAAATAAATTTTTAACAGAAGAGAAAAATAGGGTTTGTGAGACGCTCGCAAATACTACCGTAAAGATGGTGTATCTTTGCATGTGAAGATTTTGTATTTTGTGAAACTATACAAACTGAGATGTCTTTTCTATATTTGAGAATGATGTGTGTGGCTAGTAGCTTGTATTTATGCATAGCCAAGCCTGGGCTTGCTGAAAAGCTTAGTTTGGGCCCAGTCAAAGCTCGGGCTTGGTTGATTTTATGAGCTTAAACCCTGGCATTGTGATTTGGTAAAGAACATTGGCATGGTGAAAAACTATAATGACGAACAAAATACTATATCTTACTAGTTCAATTCAAACACATGACTTTTCCTCAAAAATATAAAGATTGGATTTGGTGAGGTACAAGTCTAATCTAGTGGTGGCGCATCAAGTCCACAAGATGAGGGACCTGACTGACAAGTGGCGTAACCATTCCCGCCAAGGCGTCTTTAGGCGGAGCATGAAAAGCAAAATATTCATAATAAGGCATTTTTTTGGTGTTTATGGAGGAGAGATTAGAGATAGGGTGAGGTGGAGGATAGAAAAGATGATGTTTTGTTCTTGCACATAAACACCTAAAAACACATTTGTCAAAGTGACTAGGAGAGAGAAGAGGGGAGAGAGAAGAGGGGAGAGAAAAGTAATGTTTTTGTGTTGGGTGGGTCAAGTGCTACGTCACATGCAAAAACACACCCCAAAAACACCTCTATTGGTGTTGTGGTGCTGCATCTTCAAAAACGTCAAGTCTAAACTAGAACGAAACGCCTTTCCAGATCTTGTGGCACGTCCTTGTAGACTAACGAAAAAACATTCACATAACCACCAGTGGCGGACCTAGGTGAAGCCCAGGGTGGTTGGGCGCACCCTTTGAAAAAAAATTGTGTATTTTTAGACAAAAAACTTGACCGCACCCCCTGAAAATATGCTTGAACTACCCATCCACACTCACAACAAATAATTTATGGGTCCGCCACTACACGTAACAATATTGCCTTTTGAGAAATGGTGCCACTATTCACTCAAACATGCATGAGCCCTAACCCATTAGATAAAAAGTTGGGCATTGTACCATTCATTCTGAATATGGCTTCCACCCTTGCTTCGTTAAGGGAAAAACACGCAAAGAGTTACCCTTGACCTTAGGTTAGGCTCATTAATATATAAAGAAGAGTGCCTGCGTGATACGGTGGGAAACACAGATATTGTCAGAGTGTGCATGGTTCCATCGGTTCGGTTATTATCCTCAAGCGAAGCTGAAATTGAAGTCTTCGGTTGGCCTATTTTATTAAACAATCGATTTTTGGTTAATTAGTACGGTTTATTCGGTTAGATAATTAGATTGATGGTCTTTAGTTCGGTTCGTTTAATTTCGGTTAATAGTCAAACCCAACTTGGACTAATTTTTTTGTTTAGAAATACATGAAACGGAAGTATAAAAACCTGGGCTAGAAAAATATGAATGGTTCAGTTTGGTCTGGTTAATTTTGGTTAAACGAGGATAAAAAAAACTGATAACCGGTTTTTGGTTAATTCGATTTTCAGTTAATTCAATTTTTGGTTGATTTCGGTTCAGTTTTGTCTGTTTTTTATTCTGATTCGGTTAACGATTGAGTTATTGCTCTCCCCTGCAATGTTAATTACGTAACATATCAATTTTTTTAATTAAAAAAAGAATAAAATGCTAAAATCATCCCTAGGTTTAGGTACTTTTACTTATTCCATCCAAAATAAGAATTTTTGGTAACTGTACCCATGACATTTCATTTTTGTTGTCATTTCTATCCAAATCACTAACACCGTTAAAATGTATCGTTAACATATGGACAATTTTGGCAATTCCCAAACCTTAGGTACAATTTTGACAATTTACCCATTTATATGTTATGTTTTTATTTCTATTTTTATTATTTTATCCTTAAATAAAAATAATTATAAATAATATATATATATATATATATATACCCCTATATTTTTAATTTTCTTTTTTTACCTTTAAATAAAAAATAATAATAAATTAATTATAATATATACATAGACACATACAATTATAATTATAATTATATATATATATATATATATATATATATATATATATATTTTCTAATAAAACATTCCAAAGAATGCCATATGGCAATATTACCTTCACTCTCAAGAATTTTATATATATAGTGTGAGGTTCATTGGGAAACACTAAAAAAGTGAGGAACAGCGGAGAACCGACTTAAACGAACTCCGATTGGACTCATTCCAGCGGCATTGGAACTTGCTCGTCGAACCCTAACTAGGATCTCTTAACCCTAAACCCTAAATCATAACTCCTAAACCCTAAATATATTAGGGTTTGGCTTTTAGGGTTTAGCTTTAGGGTTTAGCTTTAGGGTTTAGGGTTTAGCTTTAGGTTTAGCCTTTAGGGTTTAGCTTTTAGGGTTTATAGTTTAGATTTTACGGTTTAGCTTAGGTTTTAGCCTTTTTTTAGCTTTAGGGTTTAGAGTTTAGGAGTTAAGATTTAGGGTTTAGGGTTAAGAGATCCTAGTTAGGGTTCGACGAGCCGGTTCCAACGCTGCTGGAATGAGTCCAATCTGAGTTCGTTTGAGTAGGTTCCCCGCTGTTCCCCACTTTTTTAGTGTTCCCCAATGAACCTTCCCCTATATATATATACATAGAAACGGGATCAGGAGAAAACGCTCAAAAGTGTGAGAACGGTGAGAACGCTTCCTGGCCTAACACGTGTCACGCCGCTTAGAAAATGGCGGAGGGGCTTTTTTGTCCTTTCATCTTCTGGTTTTCCAGTTCCGTTTTTTCACAATGTTGTTTTAATTTTTGGTTTTTAAGATTTCTGGCGTTAATCAAATTCAATAATTAATGGCGTTTTAATAGTTTCATTGTATCAACATTTTGGCGTTTATGGCTTTTATGGCGTTTATTGACATCGTATGACATTGGGACCCAGGGGGCAAGAAATCTTTTTGAATGGCGTTCCAAGGGGTTTTAAATAAGATGACCTATTGTTCTATTATTTTTTATAAACATTTTGGCGTTTGTGGTATCTTGGCGTTTTTCTATTGTTAAATTATATTTCAACCACATGACAAAAAAATTCAAGGGAAGGAAATAAATTAAAAATCCTAATCGGATCTCTTTTCCCAATCTTCACTGTCATAAGTCTCTCTCTTTTTTAATAGTACAAGAACTTTCACCAAATATATGGCGTTTTATGTAAAACTTAACAAACCCATCGGTTTGATTTTTTTTTTGCCTGCTCGTCTGTTGAACTGGTTTTTTTGTGGATTTTTGGGGACATAGATCTATGGCGTGTGAGTGGGTTTTTCGCTTTTTCTTTATCTGGATCTTCATCTTTATAGTGAACCCACTCTTCAGTGTCATTGATCTCTTCTCCTCATCCAAACCTTCTTCAAGAACAAAAAATACAAAATGCCATATGACTGGCATCAGTATCTTTTTCTTGAAATTTTGTCCATCTCATGCAGCAAAATCTTTCTGAGTTACTCCCCTCTGATCCCAATTAATTTCAGTTTATTTGTTGGCGTTTTACAGTGGGTGTTATTTAGTAGTTTTGGCGTTTTTTTTGTTTGATCAAAAGGAAGTTGCTGAGACGTATCATTTTATAGGATGTCTTTTTGGCGCCTAAATTAGGCGGTGGATTATTATAATAAAGTATTCGTCTTTTCAGTTACTGTTTTGTAATTAATGTTTTTGATAAGCTTTATCTCTGAAGTCTGTAACGCGTCCCATCTTTCAAGTTTGGCGTTTTAGATTCTTTAGTATTTACCGATTTTGTATTTACTGTTTCTAGTTACATTTTCAAGTTTGCTTTTTATTATTATTATTTTTTTTTTGTTTGTGTTTTTATAATATTTTTTCAAAGTAGTTTTATTATAGTTTGGGAGTTTTTGGTGGCGTTTAACGGGATGATATTGTTTAAACAAGCATTTTGGCTGTTTTGGCGTTTTTATTATATATGGCGTTTTTAATACATAACAATCAACTGAAAAGGAAAAAAAAAATAATACATAAACAATTGATCTTCCAAATCTTCACTGTCACCAGTCTCTTTCTTCTTTTTTTGAATCATGTTAACTGGCTGGTTCGACTTTCGTATGATTCATTTTGTTTTTTTGTTTTTCAAGTAGTTTTATGTGTCGATGTTTGGAAGCACACAGTCTGACATCAGCATATTTTTCTTGAAGTTTTGTCCATCTCATGCAGCAAAATGTTATTGAGTTTAGACCCTTTCAGCCAACAATCTTGAGTTTTTACAATAAAAGATGTTTGATTTTTTAACTTTTTTGGCGTTTTACCGATAAAAAGAACGCCACGAAATAAGATCACCTTTAAACCTCAAATTTTGATCATGCTAAAATCAATAATGTTTTGCTGTATGAGATGGACAACATTGTTAATCCTTGGTTAAGAAAGATAAGTGACAATGTTGTCCACCCCATACAGCTAAACTTTATTGACAACAAACCTCAATATTTTTTTGTTTGTTTTGGCGTTATAAATTTGAATGAAGTTTAGGATAAGTCAATAATATTTTACTCAATGAAATGGACAATATCCTCACATAAGGATTTTGTCTATTTCATTGAGTGAAATATCTACCGACAGGCAAACTGAATTTCAAAAAAAAAAAAAAAAAAAAACGTTTTTGGGGTAGGAAGATATTTGATGTTTGGTTTTTTTTGGCGTTTCTGAGGAGAATGAGTTATATAAAATATGGCGTTTGGGTTTTTGTGTGTGTTTTTAATTGAAGGTCTGAGATGTTGTATATATAGGATTTTTTTGGCGGTCTTTTTAGGCGGGATTTTACTATAATTAAGTTTGGCGTTTTATATTTAATGGCGTTTTACTAAGAATGGTCTGTGATTTTTGTTTTTGGCATTTTATTTCTTGAGATGGCGTTTTGTGTGTAGTAGTCAAAAGACCCTTTTACCCTTAATGAAGCGCGTCCACGTAATAAAATTGATGTTATTTACGAAAACACCACCGCGCCAGTCTAGTCCATAGATTGTTTTGATCGGACGATCGTTAAGCGTTCTCACCGTTCTCACACTTTCTACCGTTTTCTCTAAATCCCGACCCTATATATATATATATATGTCCTGCGGAAAGTGTGTTTTTCCTAGAAAGTCTAGGAAGCGATCTGGGCCATCCAATGGGTGTGTTTAAAGGATGAGATTAAATCAATAACAATCTTGTAATATTTGACTTTATTTAATTGATTGTTTTAAAAGAGTAGGGGAAGTTTTGTCAATGACCGTGTTTTGAAATCAATCAAATAACCGTCAGGCAATCTCAACTCCTATTTCCACGCGAATTTCCCTCTCTCTCTAAACCCACATTCGAAAACCCCCAAAATCATACCAAAGATACTTAAAATCATGGATGAAGATAAGATATTTTCCTTGTTCTATATACGTAAGATCAAGCTGTCATTGTGCTACGTGTTTTACATGGCGATTACTGGTGATTGGTGTTTGACATTGACGGGATTTGTTGGTTGCAGGCAAGAGATTCAAAAAGCAGGAAACTTTGGAAAGGATGGAGAGCACCGGAACAGTTACCGGAAGCCGATCGAAAGTCCCCGGAGTCGTAGGTATGTGTTTCAACTTAAAGAGGTTGGTAGGTTTAAAGTTTAATAGCGATAAATGTGTTTTTGTACTTATGTTTATGGTAGGTTTAAATATTAGCGATAAATGTGTTTTACAATGTGTTTATGTGGGTGTGTTTTACAATCGTACTGGATTTGGGCACATCTGAAACCCAAAGTTAAATGTGTTTTATAATGTGTTTATGTGGGTGTGTTTTACAATCATACTCACTTGTAGCTTTGTTTAAGGTAAATGTGTTTTACGATGTGTTTATATGGGTCTGTTTTACAATCATACTTGATTTGGGTGCATCTAAAACCCTTATGAACTGTGTTTTATAATGTGTTTATGTGGGTGGGTTAATTGTGTTTTATAAAATGGGTGTAATTAACAAGAGGTTTCCATAACCAGCTATAGTTGTAAACCAATGTAGAAGGCGTGTGTGTGTTTTAGTATTGAAAATAAGGTTGATGTAAAAAATGAATGCTTAAAAAAATGTTTTTCAGTAAGACGGAGAAAGAGTGAAAGATTAAAGGGAAAATGGCTTTCGAAAAAACCCTGAAACAAACCTGACAAACCAATTAGGTTGGACGAATCAGACACGGAAGAATCATCACCTATACAAGGTGAGGTTACTTGTGGGGGTGGGGGTTTATTTGTATAGTTAGTTGTCTGACCACTTGGGTTTTTTCTTATAAGCAGTTAAAGTTGTTAACAAAACTACTGAAATGGTAGACAACGTAGGTGACTGTCTGTAACAACCCGCGTTTTGGAAATCAAAGTACAAGTCAGAGTCAAAGTCAAATGAAGAAAAGATTGCTAATTGCGATCTGTCACTCCTTGCTTAATTATTGACTGTACTTCTTAACTTATTAATCGATATTTTTAATTTGTGTAGTTTAGTTGTATTATGTGGAGTATCTATAATAATCGCAGTTTAATCGACGTTCATCACTAATCGCATCGCAACATGAATTATAGGTCCTGTATATTGTTTTACGTATGTGTGCTATTTATGTGTTACTTGTGCATGTTTATATTATGTTGTGGTGATTAATCGAGAACGCAATCGCAACTCTATCGCAATGCAATCTTATCGCGAACTGGAAACGCAAGGTTATTTATGTTGCTGCAAGTTAGTTGTGTTATTTGTGTGACTATTATCTAAATCTATCGCATCGCTTAATCGACACTCGCTTAAACGCATCGCAACGCTCAACACACGAAACGAAACGTCGAAACGTAACTCGCCGGAGACGTTCGATGGAATGACCATTCGATCGAATGGTCATCCGTACGGATGGCCATCCGATCGGACTGCCCTCCGATCCTCACATCTGTACCGCCTTCACTCCCTTTCACCTATAAATACTCACATGTCACATCATGAACAGTGATGTGACAGCTCCTCTCCGACTCTTTGACTTCTCAAGCTATTTTCTCTCGATTCTTCGCGAATCTTGTAAGTTTTCAACTCAAATCTTGTACATCTATCATCTATACACACATCTTCACCTTTTTCACCATCAAATCTTCACTTTTCACCTTGAAATCGGCTGGTTTGAGGTGTTCTAGGATGATGTCATCATGGGGTTCTTATGAACTTCAAGATTTGACCTCATTCCACCAAGAACGACTCAGATCCAAGAGATTTTAACATGTTTAAACACTGATTTCGCATAAAAATAAACATTTTCAAGATTAAAAAGATTGAAAGATGCTTTCATAACTTTCTTTCAACTCTTTTACACTCTTGCACTCAAAACCGATAGAATCAGAGCTCATTCTAGCCTTCCACTCATTCCCCAGTGATGTGTCGGTCTGAGATCTGATCCCTATCAACGAGATAACCAACTTAGCGGGTTGAACATGACAAGCGAGTTCGGGCTGGTTACTTCGATAAAGCCGCCAAAAGTCTTCACCAAGTTACCGCCGCTCCCATCGCCGAAACCGCCACACCGCAAGCTTCAAAGTCCTCCCGCCGCAAGAGAAAGAACAACAACAACAGTAGCAAGAATTGCGCTGTCACAGCCGCCGCTCCACTCCAAGCTGTACCCGCACAACCGTAACCCCAGAACCGCCAAGTAGCGGCACCGGTGACCAATCACCGCCGACCAAGCGTGCATATACTGGTCCTCACCGCTTTGCCCTACCTGTACTTACCATCATCCCGTGGGGATTGCTTGCCGATTATGTATTCATTGCAACCTGTATGACCATTTTACTGCCAACTGCCGTACCGGTCCACGTCAAGCCACAGCTCAAGCCAAAGGTCAAGCTCCTGCACCACAAGCTCTCCTTCCTGCTCCCCAGGGGCAACACGCAGCTCCTGCCCCCGCAGCTCACGCAAGAGCGTGCTTTGCATGTGGTGATCCCAACCACTTTGCAAACATGTGCCTCAATAGAGTGGTGAAGCAAGAGCCACAACAGTAGTTGCAACAACATCAACAGCAGCGGCAGCCCGCGGACGTGCCTTCAACATCAACGCCCACTAGGCTCAAGCAGATAACAATGTGGTTAATGGTACGTTCCTCGTAAATGGTATATATGCTTCGTGTTTATTTGATACTGGAGCCGATAACTGTTTTGTGTCGTTAGAATTCGAAAAGCTCCTTAATCGTAAGCATGCCCATCTCCCCTTGACGTTCAATGTTGAAGTTGCAACTGGAAGAACGGTTACTGTTCGTTCTGTCCAACGTAATTATACTCTTGAACTCAACAATCACGTCTTCCCTATCGACCTCATCCCGATGCAGCTTGGTAGTTTCGATATCATAGTAGGCTTGGATTTTCTTTGTGAAAATCGTGCTGAAGTTGTTTGCGTTGATAAGATGATTCGTTTCTCGCTCGCTAACGGTGACCAACTCTGTGTTTATGGTGAAGCCGTGTTGGGATTGAACCCTACAAGAGGAACAGATGATGTAAAGCCAAAACCGGATCAGGGCAGTGGATCCATAATAAGCAGCTGTTTACATTAGACTTTCCCCTTGGAAGTGATTTGAAGAACATCTGATGGCCAAACCACTGTCCTGTACAACTGCCGCCTTGCAACTGCTGACCACACTAAAGTACTGATGAAGATTAAAGGCTGAAACTCAATCTACTGACGGAATTCAAGCACTGCTGAAGAGTTAAAACACTGCCCATTCAAGGTCTGATCACCCTTTGAAGAAAGCACTGATGCTTAGACATCAGTGGTTGACTACATCAGCGGAATGAAGAATCAGTGTTTATACATCAGAAGTTAGTATGTAATTAGTGTCTGTATGATCAGTAGTTATAGATCAGTGCTTATAGGTTGTTAGTTTGTTAGATGTCACTTTCATGGTGACGTCAGCTGAGATACCTCAGTGGTTTGGTTTGCTTATAAATATGACAGTACTCTGTACTGTTATATTTGATCGTTTTGAGTGAGTTCTTTTCCTCAATTCAATCCTTTCATCTTGTGCAATCAATCCTGGAGTATCAGGCTGAGGGGGAGTTTAGTCTGTAAGCTTGCATTGTAACCTTTTGCTTTTAATGTAATATTTCAACTCTATGAAAAAGCAATTGTTTATCAAACTATATTCTCATGTGATTGTGTTTACAAAGTTTGTTTTTCATTTCCGCTGCACTTAAAACTGCTCATATCTATTTGATTTGTTCAAATCTCACAAACAAGCACAATCAGTAGATCCTCAGATCCTAACAATTGGTATCAGAGCCTGGACAGTCAAATTCGATCTAACAATCAATTTGACATAACAGTTCAGCTCAAATTTCATTGATACTAAGGTTGGTCGTATTTGTTGAAAAACAGAGTAACGAGTAATAACGTTCAAAGTTGTTTATTCAAAAACTCTGTAAAACAACCAAGATGTCATAAGACACACAAAATTCACATAACAAGTGATGTCATGCGTAAATCACCAATAGTTTCAGATCTGGAAACTTGTCTGGTGACTTTGGTGTGATTATTCTCTTTACAAAATTGATTTCAAATGTTATTATGAAGTTTGTGTTGTTTTCATCATAACTGCAGCTAAGGTGTTCACCTCATGGTTGACAAAAGCCTATGTGGGGATAAAAGCACTAGTGTCTTTGTTAACATAAAAAGAGGGAAATCAAAACTTTAGTGATTTGAATCTTATGTATTGAAAAACAGGTTGAGTGTCCTCTAAAAGGACCAAAATCAATTGTGTTAAGAATACATTAAGAAAATCAGCAGTCAAAATATCCAGATCATGAGTAATGTGAAATTTGGCATAAGCATGTGCAAAAATGACCAAATCTCTCAAAACATTGCTGAAAATGATTTTGGATTGAGTATTTTTTCCTTGAAAACCTTCCAGTAAAAGTTTCAATACTTTTCTATGGAAAGGGTAAAAAGGGAAAGAAGAAAAATTACAAAAACTCAAAAGTGTGTTTATCTCAAAGCCTTTGAAATCAAAAGAAAAGAGTATAAACATAAAACACTTAAGAGTCCAAAATTGGGTGAATATTGGTCATCAAGCAACTATGTGCATTCATTGATTCAGGGAAATTCAGGACAAAATCATTTCTTTCATCTGAGCAGCAGATGTACAAAACAGCTAGTAAAGCTCACCCACTGATCCACCAGCAGTTGCTGATAGAAGTCCATCAAAAATGGATAGAAATCACTTGACTGCTACCTCAACAATTGCTTGTTCAAAGTAGCCCTTCACCTCTATTTCCAAGTCCACAACCATTGTTGATAAAAATCTACTAACAGTGGATAAAAATCAACACTGGTTATCACCAATTCCTTTTATTCCTCCACTTTCACCTTCAAACAGCTGTTGGATCATTAAAGTCACCAACAGTTGTTAGCTCAGATGACTCACATCTGCAGCCTCACCTTTTAAACCTCAATCCTTTTTAATCACATCCATTTTACCATACACTTGACAACATCAATTGGAAGGGATTCTTATAAAAAGTTTATCCCAAAACCTTTGTCTTCTTCTTGACTTTCTACCATTCCATCAACAAGTCATGTGCCTTATAGCACTGAAAGACAGAAAGTTGGGTAGCTGTCATTTAAGAGGAGCTTCAGCAGTTCAGTGACAACAAGTTTGAAAACCTTGTGCCACAGCCAAAGGATGAGAATCTATTTGGCGAAAAGTGGGTCCTCAAAGAACATTGCATATGCTAGGAGCATGATTGACAAGTTTTATCAAACTCAAAACAAGTACAAACATCAAGGTGTTATTGACTGTGCACATGCAGCAGATATTTCCAACCACAGATTGAAGAATATTATGATGCTGCTGCTGTTGCTGAAAAGTCCAACTGTTTGTAACTTCAAAATATGTTATTGAATTTTGGTATAGTTGCTCAAAAGATTGTTTTTATGCAGGGCAGTCAAGTAGCTGAAATATATCATCAAAAAGTTCAATATCTCATTAATTCACCATCATTCATTATCAGACATCACTTTGTGAGGGATTGCTATAAAAAGGTTTGATTTCATCTTTAACATGTCCATCCTAAAGATCAGTTGGTAGATGTACAAACCTAAGAATTGGATTCATCTACTATTGTAAAACTTGATCCCTAGGTTTGGAGTGCTAAACATGGATTAAAGGAAGCTTTCTTGTGTTCCATGTGTAAATAACATAAAAATGTTTTTAGAAAAATAAAAATCACCTTAAAAATAGTTTAAAATTGAATTTTTCAATAAATCCTCAAGGTCTGTTCAAAGCACTGATGGCATTAAAACTCTGTTAAATAGTAAAATCTATCCACTGCCAAAGTGTATCATCTGTTAGTGCAAAACACTGATTTACAACAGAGGTTACACGTGGACAGATGTTATTCAACAGTTGTGTACATCAGATGCCATGATCACTTTTTCAAATAAATGGCCTTACACCTGAAACATTTACAAGGCTATCAAAAATTTCCAAAACAAAAGCAGAGGTTCTTGAGCAGACTTTAGCAGCTACCACTGCTCCTCAGGCACCTGCTGCTGAGCCCACTGCTCAAGGTGATCACAGCAGTAACACAACTGTTGTGAAACCCACACCTAAAACCACCAAAAAGACCAAAAAGACATCATCCAAAAAGCCCACCAAACCTACAATAAAGGCAACTCTGGAAGATGAGATCCCAGAGCAACTGCCAGTGACAACACAAAAGTCACTAGAAACCACTGCTGCTACTTCCTCACAGCAGATGGTAGAAAGATCTCAACCCCAGCCTAAAACTCCTCATGGTTCTTCACAAAAAGAACAGGTTGTAAGCATAGGGACGCCATCTTATGAAGCAATGGATTCACTTGAATCTAACTTCCACAGCCCTTCTCCCGGGGCAAACTCTCTTTCATCCCATATCCTCACTTCACAAATACCACCATCAATAATACCCTTGTTGCATGTAGTTGCTATAGCTCAGACACAAACCAGTTCCTCTCTATCACCTATCACTGAGAGTACACTCCTACAAGTGACTGGGTCTGATGCTTATACTTCTGCTATCCCAGCAACAGTTGAGGAGGCTACACCCCTTGAGTTACAAGTAACTCTTGGTGGTCGTTCAAGTGGAGCAGCAACTACTAGTGTTGGATCCACCGATCTACACTGGGCCAGTTGTTTCATAAATAAGACTCCCTTGAAGGCAATTTCTTCAGAGACAACCAAGGCAACCATTGGTGTGTTTACTTTAACCACTGGTAAGCTGTTCAAGGTGTCCACAAATGAAGGAAGAAGTCCACAGTACCAAGAAAAAGGGGCATCAATGGATGAATTTTGGGACACTTTCCCTAATTCAACCATTGATAAAACCACTAGTGGGAAATCAGATGATCCCATTCATTTGGGTGATGGTTTAATGTACCAAGCATTGACGGCTAGAATTGATAAACTGGATACATTTGTTGCAGAAATCAAAGACATGCTGCAACAGTTGTTGAAAGCACAAAAGGTACCATCCACTGCTGCACCACCTCCAACAGCTACTCCATCATCTGCTCCTACTCCAGATGAGCTGTGGAATTTATTTCAACCCCTGCACCTATCTTCGAAAGAGTTGATGATGCCAAAAAGGAGGAGAAAAATGACTCTGAGGAAAATCTTTCAGTAACTTCTGCTGAAACATCTGTCAAAGAAAAGGAAAAGGGAGGTGATGAAACCCTGTAAATTCAAGCAGATGATGAAGATACACAAATGAGGATCGTTAAAAGTCAAGTCAATTCAGCTGGTCTCAAAACCACTGCTGATATTAAAAGGGTAAGGGATGAGAGCAGAGCTTTGGTTGAGAAAAAGATAGTTCTGCAAAAAAAAAAAAAAAAAAAAAAAAAAAAAAAGAGGTTGGTACTTCATTAAAGGAGAATCCTGTTAGAAAAACAAGGCAATCAACCACCACAGCTTCTAAAACTAAGCCAGTTACTACTTCAACCACAACTTCTGTTACCATAAAATCACTTACACCTCCACCTTTAAACAACATCTGTCACTCAAACAACTGCCACCACCAAAAATACCATCACCACCAAAAACCACCTCATCACTACCATCATCCCCTGCTATTCCCCTGCTATTCAATCCACTGTTCCAACTGCTGTTATCTTTAGACAAAAGAAGACTCAAAAGCAGATGGATGAAGAGACAGCACAGGATAAAGCAGCAAAAGATTACATTATAAAAATGGTTCTTCAACAAATGCTGGCTGAAAATCCTGTGTCATCAAAGGTTGCAGACTCTGCCCATGCAGTCCTTACCAGGCCACCATCTCCAAACTCATTTGCAAATAAACCTCTCCCAAGAAAACCATTAGGTTCAAAAATACTAAAGTGGAAGTCTGATCAAAAGACCCATGTATTGACTTTGCTCAGATCTAATGGTGTAGTGAAGCACATATCAAGGGAACAAGCACTGAGCCTGGGTGTTGAAGATCCGCAAGATCTCCTTGAGCTTACACTTTGCAGGAATGAGGAAGACTCAAGTTCCAAGGACTTTGAAGCAGAATTTAAAAGACAAGCTAAGGAATTTCTGATGAGGTAATAAAGATCTACAAATAATAAAGGGTTTTGGCATCATCTGTTCCAGGGGGAGATTGTTGGGATTGAACCCTACCAGAGGAACAGATGATGTAAAGCCAAAACCGGATCAGGGTAGTGGATCCATAATAAGCAGCTGTTTACATTAGAATTTCCCCTTGGAAGTGATTTGAAGAACATCTGATGGCCAAACCACTGTCCTGTACAATTGCCGCCTTGCAACTGCTGACCACACTAAAGTACTGATGAAGATTAAAGGCTGAAACTCAATCTACTGACGGAATTCAAGCACTGCTGAAGAGTTAAAACACTGCCCATTCAAGGTCTGATCACCCTTTGAAGAAAGCACTGATGCTTAGACATCAGTGGTTGACTACATCAGCGGAATGAAGAATCAGTGTTTATACATCAGAAGTTAGTATGTAATTAGTGTCTGTATGATCAGTAGCTATAGATCAGTGCTTATAGGATGTTAGTTTGTTAGATGTCACTTTCATGGTGACGTCAGCTGAGATACCTCAGTGGTTTGGTTTGCTTATAAATATGACAGTACTCTGTACTGTTATATTTGATCGTTTTGAGTGAGTTTTTCTCCTCAATTCAATCCTTTCATCTTGTGCAATCAATCCTGGAGTATCAGGCTGAGGGGGAGTTTAGTCTGCAAGCTTGCATTGTAACCTTTTGCTTTTAATGTAATCTTTCAATTCTATGAAAAAGCAATTGTTTATCAAACTATATTCTCCTGTGATTGTGTTTACAAAGTTTGTTTTTCATTTCCGCTGCACTTAAAACTGCTCATATCTCATAAACAAGCACAATCAGTAGATCCTCAGATCCTAACTAGCCGCATCGAAGAAACTCCAATTTATGTCATGCGTCCAAGCGAGCAAGTATCTCCGTAAGGAATAAAAAGCTTTCTTGGCACACATCGCAGTAGCGGAGGAAAAGGAAAAGAAGGCAATGGATAAGGTGCCTGTGGTTCGTGATTTTCCTAAAGTCTTTCCTGATGATTTACCTGGTTTACCCCCGAGTCGTGATATTGATTTTCATATCGACCTCATTCCTGGAGCTAACCCTGTTGCTAAATCTTCTTATCGCCTCGCTCCGTCTGAAATGCGCGAACTCTCGAGTCAACTCCAGGAATTACTTGACAAAGGCTTCATTCTCCCTAGCACCTCTCCTTGGGGCGCGCCAGTCCTTTTCGTTAAAAAGAAGGACGGGTCGTTCCGGATGTGCATCGACTATAGGGAGTTGAATAAGCTGACTATCAAGAATCGCTATCCCCTACCCCGAATCGATGATTTGTTTGACCAATTACAAGGCGCTACGTGTTTCTCGAAGATTGATTTACGCTTAGGCTATCACCAGTTACGAATTCAGGAGGAATATATACCGAAAACCGCCTTCTGAACCCGATACGGCCATTATGAATTCGTCGTAATGCCCTTTGGTTTAACCAATGCACCCGCGTTTTCATGGATTTGATGAACCGTGTGTGCAAACCATTTCTTAACCGTTTCGTCATCGTATTCATTGACGACATCCTTATCTATTCGAAGTCGAAAACCGAACACGCGCAGCATCTACATTTGGTTCTCGAATTACTCCAAGGGAATCGACTCTACGCCAAGTTCTCCAAGTGTGAATTCTGGCTAGAGAAGGTTCAATTCCTCGGTCACATCGTCAATAGTCAAGGTATACACGTCAACCCCGCGAAGATCGAAGCTGTTAAGAGTTGGGTTACTCTAAAATCACCATCCGATGTTCGTTCATTCCTCGGATTGGCAGGCTATTACTGTCGATTCATCGCTGAATTTTCGAAAATCACCGTTCCGCTTACTTCCTAAGACCAGCCTTTTGTTTGGGGAACCAAACAAGAGCACGCCTTTCAAACTCTGAAGCATATGCTCTGCAATGCTCCTGTTCTCGCCCTACCCGACGGAAACTGATGCGTAGTCGAGTGTTATATTTATTAGGTGTATATTTTAAGCCCCTTTAACACTTTTTAGTCAAGTTTTAAATTTATAAAACACGATATTTACTAACACTAGACACACATATGGGCAAGTGCACCCATCGTGAGCGTAGTATAGTGTTGGTAAGATACCGAGGTCGTCCAAGGACACAAGAGCTTTTAGTACCGGTTTATCCTTAACGTCTAATCAAAATAAAAGGTTTAGAAAAAAGTTTTAAACTAAGAAAAATAAAAACTAACTAAAATGCTGAAAATAAAATAAAAAGAAAAACAGATAGACAAGATGAATCACTTGGTTCCGACTCGTATCTAGTGTAACCTTTGATTATTTCCGCACTTTTGCACATAATTAAGAGATTATCTTAGTTATTGTAGTAGGCCCCTCTTTTGAAGGTGACGTTACCCTCACCCCAGTAGTTTGAGTCAGCAAGGATACAATCCTAAAAGGGTGGATTATTGGAAGATAATTAATTAAGTTATTAATGCAAATTATGGTAGGCCCCTCTTTTGGAGGTGACGTTACCCTCGACTAAGTAGTCTGAGTCAGCAGGGATACAGTCCTAAATAGCCGGGTTATAGTATTAATAGTAGTTAACTTATGAGGGGATCAAAGAGTTTGGACCCCCGCTATCCAATATCGTGAAGTATTGAAGGAGGTCCTACTAAATTTGACCCAGGTCCATTGCAGGACCTCTAAACGCTGAACAATGGCAAGACCTTTACCAAACCGTTCCCTTAACCCCCGACCAGGTAGCCAACATACCTCCATATAGACCGTGGAGATATGAATGGTGAAAATCTTTTATTTTATATAGACAGTAAAATAATGCCAAGACACCACGGACAAACGATAAGGAAAGATCACCTTCAACATAAGCAACTAGTTATTAAAGTCATTAATACAAAACCAAATAAAAAGTGCAAAAGATTAGAAATAAAAAGTATTACACTAGACACTTTGTCTTCACCAAGTGATGTAAGAGACTTAGGAAAACATGGCCTTGATTGTCAAGAACTCTTACGATCAATCTTGGATCCCGAGACGACTCACACACTCTACGATGGACAATGGATGATGGTGGTGGATGATGGTGTTATGGTGGTGGTGGGTGGTGGGTGAAGTGTGAGAGAGGTGGTGTGCCAAGGGATGGTTTGAGCTTGAGCCAAGCACTTCTATTTATAGGCTGAACAGAAGCTCGGGCACGGCCCCGTGTCCACATCCTTCTCTTTCTTCATTTAATGCAGCTTTGTCTTATTAGTTGACCACGCCCCCGTGTCCGCTGAGCACGACCCCGTGGTGCAGAAGAATCTTTGTACTATGCAGATTTGCTGGATTGTGCGAATCTTATAGTTGACCACGGCCCCGTGTCCGCTGAGCACGGCCCCGTGGTGGGCAATAGAAGCTTCTACCACTTTGTCTTTTCTGCTGACACTTGGGCACGCCCCCGTGCTGGCTGAGCACGGGGCGTGTTCAGGCTTCTGATCTCTTGTTTTGCTTGGGGAGATGCTGTCGTGGGGTCGGGCATGTCACGTTTTGTTCCTTTTCTTGTATTTATGTTAGATTTTGATGTCTTTTTGTTTCTTTTGTTAATTTGAGCTCATTTAATCCTGAAAATACAAAAGGAAGACAAAAGCACATTTTTTCCAACATTAGTACTAAAAAAAGGTTAGTTTTACGCCTCATTTGATGAAATTTATATGTTAATATTTGAACACATCAAATACCCCCACACTTGAATCTTTGCTTGTCCTCAAGCAAAACTCTTTAATATGTGGCTATTTACACTCCCAAATGGAATGGGTAGAAAAGAAGGTTTTTGGGCTTGTCGTAGAGTGTCGGGATTTCCAAGATTCTTTATTTAGTTTTATTTTTATTTATTTACAATCCTATTCGTCATGATTTATTTAAAACTTTTCATAAGATAAATTACTTATTAGGGCATAACATGCCTTTGTAAAATTCTATTTATATACAAGTTCACATACCTCACGGGGATCACTCAACACTCGGCCGAAAATGTATCTTTGTGGATCACTCGAGAGCGGCATGGAACTTACTCCTACCATAGGCTTGCCAAGCAATCAATCCTCCTCCTTTTTAACTTATATACCTTTGTAAATATCAAGAGGACTTTGTGGGTAAAGGGTTAGGCTTGGGTTAAAGGTAGGTGGTTGGGTTGGTGGTTAGTGGTTAGTAGAAAAAGGGCGAAAAGCGTAACAAGTGTCGGTTTTCATAAGACTTTCTATTTTCGTAACTTTTATTTTGATGAAGCTATTATTCAAACAAAGTTATTTTTGATGAACTTGTTTGTTTCTTTTCTTTTGCTTCATCATCAACACAAATGTTTTTTTTTTTTTTGAAAAGTCATATGAAGAACCGAACTTGTTACTAAAACAAAGGGTTAAAAATGAAAAAGGTTTTGGTGGGTAAAAAGGGTGTTTGGTTTGGGTTATGAAATGAAAAGGTTTAGGCTCAAAGGGGCTAACTAGGGGGATTTTTTGGGTAGGTGGTTAAAAAAAAGAAAAATAATGGTGTAGAAATAAAAAGGGGTTAGTCCTAATGCCTCCATCATTTACTTACTCGGGTTTAAGTTGGTAAGGACCGGGAATGTATCGTCATGGCAAGTTCTAGAGTCATAAGAACCAAACGGCTATTCACACAAGAAACGAAAATGAGCATTTAGTTCTAATGATATGTAAGTGTTTGCTCAATAAAGGCTCAAAACTCACTTTTGTGGGAATGGGTTTTTATGTGATCAAGTATATATAATTAAATTTTAACTAAGCTTGTCATGCCTTTTCATAATTTTCTTATGTTGGTTCTTTTTATCACGACGCTATCGGTTGTAAATTTGTAAAAATATAACCTTTTTAAGAACTTGAATTTCCCGAGTTAAACCTAGACAAGTAAAAAAAATGAAAATTTTTTGAAAAAATTTGGGGTGATTAGCGGTTCCAATAGAGTTTTGTGTAAGGCTTGTATTTAGGACTTGCAAGATTCAAGGTTTTAGCATCCCCCCACACTTAAATTACACATTGTCCTTAATGTGTCCCAAAAATAAGTTTTTAGGTTGATTGAATGTGTAAAAAGGTGTGAAAAGCAAAAATTTTGTGTTACTGGGCGCTGAACACGGCCCCGTGTTATCCGAGCACGGCCCCGTGTTCAAGTGCCAGTAACAAAATTAAAACAAGAGAAACAGAAGTCTGGACACGGGGGCGTGTTGGGTGAACACGGCCCGTGTCCAGTTACCTGAACTGGGTCTTTTTCTGCAGACTGTGCAGCACGGGGCCGTGTTGGGTGGACACGGCCCATGCCGAGCTTACTGTAAATGAAGAAATTTGTCGGACGGTTCTGTGTTCCTGTATGGAGTGCTGGTTCAAGTTTCCCTTGCATCCTTTGCCATCTCAAGTGTGTTTTATTCATTTCAACACCATCCAAAACACCACATTAACTAAAACCATCATTCATTAATCATAGAGAGAATTACATAATAGTTCTAAAAATTAAAATATTAGCTAGTTAGGTCAAAGAAACACAAGAAATCCAAGAAGTTTCTAGCCTACGACTTATTCTACTAGCAAAATTTCCGAAAAGATAAATCTCTCGGTTAAAAGTGGCTTGACAACTTCTTCCTACGGGTATGGGCTCCTCAAACATCGGCGAGCCATTCTTCGATCTCCCTAGGGAGAAGAAAAGCGGGCTCATGAGCATCGGGTTGAGGAGGTGTAACTTCCACCGGAATTTCTTGGAGTTCTTCAAGAGGAGGTTCTGCTGGAATGTCGTCCCAACCGGTAGGGTTTTGAATTCCAAGTGCGAGGTTCCAATCCTCTTGAGGGAGGATTGGTTCCATCGGAGGTGTTACCAGAATGTTTAACCTCTGGTGCAAGAGGTTTATTTCCCGGAAACTGTTTTCCAACCCCACCGAGAGATAGTTTATACGGTCAATGAGGACCTCCTCCACTGAAGTCATCTCGTCGAGTGCTTCGCGTAGCGCCATTACGTATCTTACGAGAGTTGCTTCAATCGATGGCCTCCTTTCCCGTCGGCTGTTCCTTGAGTGCGCAGAAGAGGTTCCGCTGTTTTGGCTAGACATTCTACGAAAACAAACCAAAAACAGTTCGTTTTAATGAAACAGTACTGTGGGCACGGCCCCCTGCTCAATGAGCACGGCCCCGTGTTCAACTTTCTGCAGATTTTTAGAACAAGGAATCTTGGGGTTTCAAATTATTTTTCTTAGCTTATGAATCTTTTTGAGCAGAAATAACTTAAAACAATGTTATGTAACTTATTTTAACAAGATTCCTTGAACAAAAATTTAATAAACATCACAACAAAGCTTGAAATCAAGCTTTAATGGAGTTCTTGGTGCAAGAAAGATGAAGAAGAAGGCAATGGATAAAAGAGGAAAGGACAAGATGCTTGTAGGAACCTTCATTTAGAACATACCTAGGATGGTAAGTCAGAAAATCCCTCCAAATCTCTGTCCCTGGATGGTCCAAATGTGCAGGGTTCTTGGCTGCATTTATAGAAAACGACAGCGAGCTGGACACGGCCCCGTGTCGGCTGGACACGGCCCCGTGTGCAGGCAAGATCCTGACACATTTTGTCCGTATTCTGACAAAAGTCAGAAGGGAATCTTTTGGTGGACACGGGGGCGTGTTGACCTGGGCACGGCCCCGTGTCGGAAAACTGTTTTATGAAGTGCGTCTATTTTTAAGGAACTTTTTCGGATCGGGCGGTTCCTTACTGGATGGAACAACCCCAAAGTGCCTAAGATACCTTAATTGATCTAGATTAAGACGAGAACGCAAGAGGTTGTCGGTGAGGGTGATTCCTATGCTATATGTAGGTGGACAAGTCCAACCCTTTTCCGGGCTCTCGTTAAAGAAGGTGTATGTCGAATCGCTCAGGTCTATGTATGCATCAAACGAAGTTGATGGGGAGTCCTTCACGGCACAATCGACACAGGGACGACTATCGCTCAAGTCCTCACTAGAGTTAGAGGTATCATTGGAAACAATGAAGTTGTTTGAATGCGGTTCCAACCTCTCTTCTTGGTTATTGTCTTGGAAAAGATTATTGAAATCTTCCCTAAGTTCTTTTAACCAATTAAAAATTAGATCTTCTAGTTGAAATAGTTCATCGAGAAGCATTTCTCCTAGAATATCCGGTTGGGCGCATTCGAGGGAGCGATAGGGATTATTTTTACTTTCGCCCCTCTTAAGGATACTAGGAAATGATGGGTCTATATAGTGGGGTTTATAATTTAGAAAAAAGCATTCTAATTCTTTATGGTTACCACCACATAATTGACACCACATAGTACCATAAGAGTGCCGAAAGTAAAAAGTATCAGTATCACTCATGTTTGTGTCAGAAATTACCAACCGTCGGGATCTTACGGTTCTGTTTTCAGTAACTGAAACTTGGGCACGGGGGCGTGTTGAGTGGGCACGGCCCCGTGTTCAGCTTACTGTCTGACTTAAAACAAGATTGCCAGTTCCAATGATTGGGCACGGGGCGTGTTCAGCGGGCACGGCCCGTGCTGAGTTCTGCAGAAGCTGAAAAACTAAAAAAAATGAAAAACAAGAAAAATGATTAGGCCGTTGATTCCTAACTTTCTTAAAATCCTTGTGTCCCCGGCAACGGCGCCAAAAACTTGATGCGTAGTCGAGTGTTATATTTATTAGGTGTATATTTTAAGCCCCTTTAACACTTTTTAGTCAAGTTTTAAATTTATAAAACACGATATTTACTAACACTAGACACACATATGGGCAAGTGCACCCATCGTGAGCGTAGTATAGTGTTGGTAAGATACCGAGGTCGTCCAAGGACACAAGAGCTTTTAGTACCGGTTTATCCTCAACGTCTAATCAAAATAAAAGGTTTAGAAAAAAGTTTTAAACTAAGAAAAATAAAAACTAACTAAAATGCTGAAAATAAAATAAAAAGAAAAACAGATAGACAAGATGAATCACTTGGTTCCGACTCGTATCTAGTGTAACCTTTGATTATTTCCGCACTTTTGCACATAATTAAGAGATTATCTTAGTTATTGTAGTAGGCCCCTCTTTTGAAGGTGACGTTACCCTCACCCCAGTAGTTTGAGTCAGCAATGATACAATCCTAAAAGGGTGGATTATTGGAAGATAATTAATTAAGTTATTAATGCAAATTATGGTAGGCCCCTCTTTTGGAGGTGACGTTACCCTCGACTAAGTAGTCTGAGTCAGCAGGGATACAGTCCTAAATAGCCGGGTTATAGTATTAATAGTAGTTAACTTATGAGGGGATCAAAGAGTTTGGACCCCCGCTATCCAATATCGTGAAGTATTGAAGGAGGTCCTACTAAATTTGACCCAGGTCCATTGCAGGACCTCTAAACGCTGAACAATGGCAAGACCTTTACCAAACCGTTCCCTTAACCCCCGACCAGGTAGCCAACATACCTCCATATAGACCGTGGAGATATGAATGGTGAAAATCTTTTATTTTATATAGACAGTAAAATAATGCCAAGACACCACGGACAAACGATAAGGAAAGATCACCTTCAACATAAGCAACTAGTTATTAAAGTCATTAATACAAAACCAAATAAAAAGTGCAAAAGATTAGAAATAAAAAGTATTACACTAGACACTTTGTCTTCACCAAGTGATGTAAGAGACTTAGGAAAACATGGCCTTGATTGTCAAGAACTCTTACGATCAATCTTGGATCCCGAGACGACTCACACACTCTACGATGGACAATGGATGATGGTGGTGGATGATGGTGTTATGGTGGTGGTGGGTGGTGGGTGAAGTGTGAGAGAGGTGGTGTGCCAAGGGATGGTTTGAGCTTGAGCCAAGCACTTCTATTTATAGGCTGAACAGAAGCTCGGGCACGGCCCCGTGTCCAGTGGGCACGGCCCCGTGTCCACATCCTTCTCTTTCTTCATTTAATGCAGCTTTGTCTTATTAGTTGACCACGCCCCCGTGTCCGCTGAGCACGACCCCGTGGTGCAGAAGAATCTTTGTACTATGCAGATTTGCTGGATTGTGCGAATCTTATAGTTGACCACGGCCCCGTGTCCGCTGAGCACGGCCCCGTGGTGGGCAATAGAAGCTTCTACCACTTTGTCTTTTCTGCTGACACTTGGGCACGCCCCCGTGCTGGCTGAGCACGGGGCGTGTTCAGGCTTCTGATCTCTTGTTTTGCTTGGGGAGATGCTGTCGTGGGGTCGGGCATGTCACGTTTTGTTCCTTTTCTTGTATTTATATTAGATTTTGATGTCTTTTTGCTTCTTTTGTTAATTTGAGCTCATTTAATCCTGAAAATACAAAAGGAAGACAAAAGCACACTTTTTCCAACATTAGTACTAAAAAAAGGTTAGTTTTACGCCTCATTTGATGAAATTTATATGTTAATATTTGAACACATCAGAAACGATGACCTCGTAGTCTATTGTGATGCCATGAACCTTGGTCTCGGTTGTGTCCTCATGCAACAGGACAAGGTTATCGCGTACGCCTCTCGTCAGCTCAAGATCCACGAGAAGAATTATACAACCCACGATCTCAAGCTAGGCGTAGTTGTTTTTGCGTTGAAGATTTGGCGACACTACCTTTACGGTACCAAGTGTACGGTCTTCACCGACCATAAGAGCCTACAACACATCCTCAACCAAAAGGAACTGAATATGCGCCAACGCCGATGGGTTGAACTTCTCAATGATTACGACTGTGAGATTTGTAGGATCGTTTGATGACCCGAACGAGTCGTTTAGAGGTTGTCTCTTGCGTTTCAGATGCGGAATAATAAGAAATGCAAGTAGATATAGCTTGTTCTTTCTCCTAACTGCTTGTTTTATTGATATGAAACGTTTTACAGCTCGATCTTCACACCGGCAGAGCTTCGGCGTGGAATTTCACATACATCTTCTGTGGTTCGTCCTAATGACACCTATATATAGACTTTCTGGTTCGCTTATGTGTCACATGACCATAAAAGCGGACCAGACATGTACATATAAGCGGACCAGACTGACAAATAAACGGACCAACATCCCTATGTCCCTATGAGCGGACCAGACATGTAACACCTATACATACTCCTGTTTTCTCGTAAAACGTGCCCTATGCTATACAATACAACGTAAGACCTGATCCTAGACACCTAGACGTAATCAACAGATGTAGTGCACCAACAGACTCCCCCTCAGATGTTGATGGAGTCGCCTATACACTCTGACTGCAAAACTGTGTCTTCACATCTTCAATCTAGATCAGTCTCTGGGCTTTCTCTTCTCTCAATCTTCAGACTCCCCTTCTTGATTTACTGGCATTCTTTTGTTCTTCAGTAACATCTTCAGGATCGTTGTCTGATCTACACAGGCTTTCAGAATCGATTTCCAGGATCGAAATTTGGCTCTCTTCCAACAGAGATTTTCAGAATATCGAAACCTGGCTACCTGCACAATCTTAACCCAGACATAAATTTTCTAATTTTATCACATATCAAATACCTGTGCACCAACACATGACTCTCATAATCACTAAAACAAACATATAATTGCAACATCTCAGGCTCTCTCTCAAATATCTATGATGAACCACTTGAAGAAGGTTAGATTTAATGACAACAGTTAGATTTACACAAACACTCCCCCTCAAATGCTGCTCATCATGTTTAGCACTCGGAATTTTGAAAATCAGTTTTCCAACATCAGTTGTCGAAAATCTTTTTGACTTTTTTCAAAAAATTATGCTAAAACACACACAAAATCTTTTTGGATTTTCTGAGAGACTAAAATGCAGAAATAAAATATTTACAGACAATATTTTTGTGAGTTCGTGTAAGAGGATCATATCAGTTTTTGACAAGTCACAAGTACCGTTGAGCTTAGTTACACATTAAGAATTAAACAATTCACTTAGATTGCCAATATACTGATCCACTTAAATTTTCACACAAATTTCAACTGATTCAGGATATGAGTTAGGTGTTTTAAAGACTTAAACTCATTCATGTGTCCCACCTCTTGAATATACTCACGTATCCAGATCCCAATATTCAGTCTTACAGGTGAGTATACCACAGATGATATCTGTAAGGGGTTAACTTGCGAGGGCCGTGAGAGCTCAGGTCGATCTTTCGATACGCAGAGAGATGACGGCTTCGACTTTTGGTGGGTCCCCTTTAGAGGATCTTTTGAATTACAACAGCAATGACTATCAATTTTATTGTTTCATCAATTTGCTGAGGGCTGCGCTATATTTCAAGCATGCGGAAAGTATTCTCCGGGGACTAGGCCATTGCTTCCGCAAAATCAGAAGTCCCGGGATAATACCCCAGATATCACAGAGCATAAAGACCTAGTATCTCAGAATAAGGGACCTTTCAAACGAGATTTCAGGGGTTACCTATATATCCAAGTAGTGTTCCCCACAAAATAAGCAAGTTTGAAATTTAGTTTATATCCCGAAAAAATTTACTAAATGTGTAAAAACCTATCGGCATATCATCAGTGAGACCGTTTAACACTATTTAAACATTACAATTCTTTAGCATACTGTGACCGTCTACTGATGTACTATCATTTCCTCTTTTTATGCAACAAAAACTCATTTTGAATTTTATCATGTTTTTGGCTTTTTCAAATTTTCAAATGTTTTTGGATTTTCTAAAACTCTTACTCCCCCTAAAATGCAAACACATTTCAAAGGAAATTTGAAAACTAAGACTCTTGACACAATTGAAACATACAAACTGTACAGAAACTTGACAACTGACACTGAATCACATCAAATCGCCATTCACTCGGCATAAACAATCAGAACTCCCCCTATCACAAACCATTTTCTCATTCAGATTTCAAAACACTTAAGTTTGTTTTAATCAAAATGATTTCTCCGGAAAATGAGTTTTGTTGATTTTAAACCATTTGTAGTTTCGGGGTATGATTCATCATTTTGTCGTCAACCAATTGTAGGAAAATGCAAGTACAACTTAATGTCCTTGATTTTACCACTTGTAAAAATTACCACTTATAGAATCACTTGTAAAAACACACAATACCACTTGTAGGAATGTTACGTCTACATCACCATTTTACCAATCAGAATGCCGATTCCTGCTTCTCACTTACCAACCTGGAAACTCCGGCATAGTCCTTCAACCTGTAAACATTCAAACACTATCAAAATCTTTCAACCAAAATCTTCAAACATTAGAAAGATGCCGATTCCTGATCCACGATATAAACATGGGATCTCCGGCATAGTCCTTAGACTTTAAGGAAAACAGACTTCCATCCAAGTCTTCTCAGACTTGATGGCTTTCAGTTCTTGTGCAGTAGGGTTATAAGTTGCCTTTTTAGTTGCATAAAAATCTTTAACCCCCTTAACTTTCCCATTCAACATTTTTTCAAAAATTTTCTTAACACTTCCATTAAATGTTTTCTCGACATCAAACTTAGTTTTCTCTGTGTAAAACTGATTCGAGATATCAACCTTACCAACTTTCTGTTTAATTTCTTCAAATTTCAGTGATGGAAACTCATCATCATTCACTGAAATTTTCACCTCACCTTGTGGCTCTTCTGGTTTTGTGGAACCAGATTCATCACCGACTTTCTCATCATCTTTCTTAACAACCCACACTTGATTGTCTTTTGCAATCTTTTTGTAAAAATTCTTTTTAGAACATTCACCAACCTCATAAGTTGAGTTTTCAAAAATTTTAAATTTTTCGATTGGTGGTTCAACATCAACAACTTTCTCTTTCAATTTCTGAGAAACTCCCTGTTTTGTTTTGACATTTTTCTGACAGTTCCATGCAATGTGACCAGTTTCATTGCACTTATAACAGGTACGAGTCTCTCTTTGATAAAACAATTCAGTTCCATTCTTCTTCTTTTCAGCAAGAAACTCTTGATTTGACTGTCTCCAGAATGGTTTCTTCTGTTCCTCTTCTGCACTTCCACCTGACACAAATTCTGTTTTTGTTTTAGAATATTTCAAATTTTTATGATTTTCTGGTGGAATAAATCCAAGACCTTTCTTTTTGTAGCTACGATTTTGGTTTTGTTTCTTTTGAAAACCAGAACCAGAATTGTAACCCTTTTTCTTGTTTAGACGTTGTTGAACTCTTGAAGTGTACTTTTTAGATTTTTCAGTAAGATTTAAGTCTTTTATTTCAGAAATATTAATTTCTGTCATTTTGAAAACCTTTTTGATCATGTCAAAACGAACACTTCTTATTGGAAACTCTTTGTCAGAGTATAATTTGTCCGAATCATTTAAAGTGTATGCAACTTCAAATGTTTCATCATCCAAATTTGCTTTTGATAACAAAAATTCTAAACTATAAGATCGTTTGACCGACGAATTTGGATTGTTGACTGACGAATTTGACCCTCCAGACTCAGATTTCGACTCGGACTCCTCATCATTATCCAACACCTGATCGACCACCTTTTTAACTAACTCAGACTCATGATCAGTATCGGACGAGGTATATGTGACATCAATGTTATCTGGTAAAACGTCAGTTGTGTTGGTTTTAAGCTTAATATTGACTGCTTTTTCCAATTGCTCTTCATTTGGTCTCCTAGGAGAATAACCATCCCAAATCGGAGGCGGACATTTGTTATAACTAACAGTCGATTTCTTACCACAGTCGTTCTTTTCTTTCGGATTCTCATCTTTAAAAGCTTCCATACCTGCAATAGTTGGGTAAATACGGTCAATGAGATAATCAGAACTAGAATAGCTTTGTAACAAACGTCTAATTCTCTCATTCTCGATCTTTTCCGTCTCCAACTCTTGCTTCCACTTAGCACTCTCTTCGATGTAGAAATTGATTGCTTTCTGCTTTGTCATCATAACAGCATTCATCATTGTCAGTGCTTGTTCTCGTTCTGAGTTTGTCTTTTGAAGACCAGTTACTGTTTTGTTCAAGACATCGTATGATTCTTTCACATAATTGAGATTGAACAATAACTGCTCCTTCTTCTTCTCATACTCAGCTATAATGTCGTTTTTCGCAACACATTCCTTGCATGCTTCTAAACACTTCTTGCAAGGCTTGACGACTTCAACAATCTTCTCAACTTCGATTGTTTTAACAACCTCAATCACTTTTTCTACTTCAATCACCTTTTCTTCTTCTTTTTCAACCTCGGTAATCTTCTCAACAACACTTTCAGCATTCTGAACATCACCATCAGATTCAGTTCGTTGTTCTTTAGCAGCTCTTTTCTCCTTTAGTTTCTCTACTCGTTCTGCAAAATAGAAATGAAAACTTTCAGGAGAAAGATGAGATTTGGCAACATTAATATGTTTTTCTTCCTCATCATCACTACTGCTATGATCTGGTGATTGATCAAATTTTACAGATTTATCGGAATCATCATCTGATTTACTAAAATCAGACGGTGTTTTATCAAAAACAACTGCCTTTTCTAAAACAAACTCATTCTGTACATCTTCATCTGAACTCTGTAAACTTTCATCTAAACCTTCTGAAATTTCTCCAGATCTCTCTGAAAGTTTATCAGTACTATCTGACCCTTCATCGGTTGACACAGACTTTTCATCTTCACTTTTCACATTCTCCCCGATAGATCTCATCCAAGTAGCAAACAAATCTGGCTCTCGGACGATCTTGGCAATGAACGCTTTGAACTCTCCCTTTTCATCCACAAACATATCCCAACTGAAACCTTCTGGTAGTTTCTCATCATCTGGATCGATAATGCGTGCTACTTTGCCTTCAGATGATATGTAATCACTCCAGCTGAAATCTACCAAACATGCTCTTTTGGGATCTTTAATCTCTCTCCCGTGAGCTGTCTGTGGTTCTTGGAATTGACCGACTTGTTGATAGATAGCTTTGCGGTAGTAATCATCTTTCCCGAATGGATTCTTTGCTCCGCTAGCTTCTCTTCCTTTGCACTCCCGTTTGAAATGACCTTTCTCCCTGCATCGAAAACAAGTAACTTTAGATTTATCAAAACCTAAAGTTGATACATGAGCATCTAGAAAGTCATTTCTCCCAGTAATGGTTTTGAATTTCTCAGCTCGTCGAAGAACACTTGCGAGACACCATTTGATATCCATAAGTTCCATCTCTTCGGCGTCTATCTGATCGTAGTCCTCTTTGGTAAGCATAGGATTGCCGATCCGACCAGCAACAAGACCTTCATAGGATAACAGTACTGAACCCAGAAGTGCCATATGGTCTTTAGCAGTGTCTTAAGAGAAGCTTTGACCTTCTGGAAGGTTAAGAGCTATGTTGCATTGAATCACGTATCCATTTCCTGTTTTTGTACTCTGAGACTGAAAACTCGTGTTAGTCTCTTTCGGATTCACACTCGGAAACGATGAAAACCCGCTGCTATTCTTGTTCGAACCCTGATCAGTTTTCTCAGATGAATCACCAGCACTGAAAGCAGTTTGAATCTTCGGACTTCTTTCAGACTCAGTAGCTGGAATACTACCCCTGTAGTACATCTTCACATCCTGTTGACCACTCGGACTATTCATCCTCGCAATCTTCTGCTGTTCAAGATCCTGACTCTCAATTTTCTCTATAAACTGTGAGATTGTCAACCCATCATACACACCAGTATTCTTCAAGATCATCAAATACGTTCCCCACTCCTTTTGAGGTAACGCGTCTGCCAATTTATCCACCCACTCCTCACGACCTTTTTCAACACCCAACATAGATAAAGATCGCACCAAATGACAGTATCTCTCGATTAGCTTTTTAGTATCCTCTCCCGGCAAA
>CM060359.1:75584410-75775425 GCA_030545235.1 Helianthus tuberosus
GATGACATAACTGAGTCCGTTTATATAAGAAAACACTAATACGAAAACATATCTTACAAAGATATAAGACTTTTCGGTACAACGCCCTAATCGCTAAATCGTCCGTTTCACTAAAAATAAGACAATTTTAACTTGTCCAAAATAATAATTTAGCATTTCCGGGACTCCGAAAATATGACAAATGATGACAAACATATGGAAACAATATGAGGATATTAATGGAGTATTCGAAACATAAGCTCTCGACACTGCGTTGCAACCCCCACAACTTGTCCGTTTCTGCACCGACAAGCTAATAAACGACATTACCAACATCAAAAACAACCAAATGAAAGCTTTAGTGAACTAGTTAAGCTTATTTTGGGATTCAAAATAACTTCATACATCTTTTTAATGCGGAATGTCAACTTACGGCAAACTTCCGTCGGTACGCCACAAAAGTGCCGTAAACTAGCCAACGACGAAACGAAAAGCATTCAAAGTATCAAAACATGATTTCTACTAGTTTAGTGAACTAGTTAATGTTAATTTATGTTTCGAATCACTAATTACCCTCTAATGGTGAAAGATTACCCTAATCACCATACTTAGCCTAATTACCAAAATATCTACATGTTTAAGACATTTTTATAAAAAATGTTACACTTTACCCCTTATTCTTTTGATTAATATCTAGATATTTTTTCATTAGTTGCAAGTGGATGATGTTGGTGAAAGATTATAACACTTAGTACTTTAGTTACTAACCACATTATCATACTTTTACACCTTATCTTTCACACACAAAAGAACTCTTTCAATCTTCATCCATATTACCAAGAACATCTTCAAAAACCCATTTATTTTTATTACTTCCTTCATGATCAACATGGATTTCCAAGTAACATAAGGTGATCTAAAGCTATTGGAAGTAAAAGGAAGGGTTTTCATCCATACAAAAGTGTTCTACCATCAAGATTATCATCTTCTTAGTTCTTAATAATCTTCTAAGATCATCCCTAGCCAAGTGCTAGAAGTAAGCTTCTTTATCTATTTTTTTTTATACAAATGTATTAAGTTTATGATTGTTATTATTGCTAATAATAACCAAGAAAATCATACATAAAATACATGAAGAAAATACAAAGAAGCAAAGAATAAAAATCATGATATAATTATGATTGTTTATATTATGATCTAAGACTTGATATATGCTTATTTAGTCTTGTTATGATGTTTATGATGCAAATAAATTATTAGAAGATGTTTTAAGTTATGATCTAAAAATTATGCATGTTTATGTTAAAGGGTTTATAACATAAAGGATTAATGGATGATCATAACTATTGATCTTGTGAAAATATATAAGGTTTTTGGTTAAAAACAATACTCTCACAAGATTATAAAAAGTAACATACAACTAGAGATTTTTATAAAAGTTGTTAAAACTAAAATTAAACTTGGTTTTTGAACTTGTTAGCATATGAAATAATCATGGTTAAAACCCTACATGATTTGGATATCAACTTGATAATTTCATGTTATAAAAGTCTCATAATGTTTAGTTAAGATGTTGAATAAATTGTTGGTGATTTGGAAAAGAAAAGGATATGTTTATAAAACATGGTTAGAATAAAATACAAAGGTTATATGGCCATTTTTCATAAAAACTTTATTTTATAAAGTAACAACATTTTTGGTTGTATTTAGACAAGAGAAATATATATTTTTTTTTAGAAAAATATATATTTGGTGATTTAACAATTTATATGCTATGTGATTATTTGATGGTATTAGTTATATATATCAAAGATAGGAACTTTATTACAATGGTAATAATGAACACATGATACATAATAATCAAAGTCTTATAAGACTTCACATAATTACGCCTTAAAACGAGTTACGGACGATTCGAATAATCGGACACCATTTATGGTCAAAATGAACGACGGACGACTACATAAGTGAATTGCCAATCCGGGGAGTTACTACGACGTTTAGACGATTTATCGACACGAAATATAAGTATCCTATCGATAACAAATTTCGGATGTTTATAAACTTATAAACACTAGTATGTTTATTTACTAACAAGTATACTTAGAAAATTTTTATAAAAAGGTTTTTATAAAAATAAATGGGCTTATTATACTAGTGGGCTATTTTTATAACAAATAGGCTTATATTACTTAAAGGGCTATTTTACTTAATGGGCTTATCTTCATAATGGGCTTAACATAAACACATGGGCTAAGCCCAATACCAAACATATGGGCCAAGGCCCAATAACATTGAAGCCCAACACTATTGAAGCCCAACACTATTGAAGCCCAACACTATTGAAGCCCAACACTATTTGAGGCCCAACACTATTTGAGGCCCAACACTATTTAAGGCCCAGCACTATTTAAGCCCAATAACTTGAAAACATGGGCTTGGCCCAATGATACCATTTTTGTGAACACAACTATACAACGGATACATATAAGACACGAAATTCAGCGGACTAGATCCGACTATACAACTCACAAGATACAAGATAACATTTATATATATATATTTGGTGAAAAATATATATATAACATTTGAACAACTCATTCATCGAATACACAGTTAACGAACAGTAAAGACATACAAGTCTTACACATATTGAAGACACAAGACTTGTACTCAAGTTCTTTTCAAAGACCGAAGTGTCTAACAAAAATAAGAACATTTGTAGGTCGCAACACTTTTCAGGACGACCGCACGTGAGATCTTAGTTACATCTATTCACGGACGCAATTCAGTGCGTTCATGTCCCCTATTCATTTAAATGTTTTACAACTTTACAACTATCGGGGAAAATACATGTTCATCGTATGTTAAAGTTAGGTAATGAAACACCATAGATCATGTGCGAATTAGGGCCATACTATAAGCACCATTAATCCAGTTTGGACCAAGGAACAAAGGCTTAGATCTAATGGGTTTTGGCGAGCCCCACTCTTGGTCGTGAACCCATACAGAAGAGTGCGTTTGTGTCCCAGTCGATAGGAATCGACATAAAATCGTCTAGGGTTGGATTGCTTCCTAATTCGTCACACATATTAATGTCCTCGCGAAACATTAATGATCAACGATTTCATTGACGCTTTACACACTACATCATACATACAGATACATTTTATACAATTCACATGTTGTGGATACAGTTTATACATCATACATACAGATACATTTTATACAATTCACATGTTGTGGATACGGTTTATACATCATTCATACAGATACAGTTTATACATCATACATACAGATACATTTTATACAATTCACATGTTGTGAATACGGTTTATACATCATTCATACAGATACAGTTTATACAACTCACATTTTACAGATCCAGTTTATACAACTCACATTTTATGGATACAGTTTATACAACTCGCATTTTTCAGATACATCTCATACAACTAAACTGCATGAACTCGCTCAACTTTTGTTGATGTTTTCAAACTTAACATGTATTTCAGGAAATTAGTGGACCTGGCAGACATTTCAGTCAAGGAAAGCAAGTAACAAGACTCCATGCCACCATTTGAAGGGTTTGCCCGTTATATACCGCCTCTTTGCGGTGATATAGTGGTCAAAGCCTTGACGTTTTAAGACTTACATTTTGATGTATAAAACGATGACAACTTATTTTCATTTGATGGTTTGTAACCAATACATTCAACTTATGTTGCATTCTTTTGGGAAACACTTATGTAATGGCAATGGCAATGGAGTATGTTTTATTCATATAGTTTGTTCATGTACATCGATATTTATGCAATGAAAACCATACAGATCACACCTTGCGTTTCCGCTACGAGCGGGTGTGACAGATTGGTATCAGAGCATCGATTGTAGTGAACCAGGATTCTTTCTCGAGTCTAAGTCTACAATCACTAGGGATCTCTCACGAAAACCTCTTGTTCATGTTGAACATATTATAAATAAAATTGGACAGGTCAAAAGGTTTTCATTGCATAAACATTTTTCAAGGTCCACTACAACAAAAATTCATTTCACATAAATCAAGCGAGGACGTTACCATGGGTGAAGTCTATGAGAAATAGACATGTTACATTAACAGACTATGTGCCTACAATACATTACATTATCAGTGCTTATACAAGATAGACACATTACATTATCAGCCTACACATCGTAAATAGTTTACAAGTTCAGCATATACAAATTCAACTTATGCAAGATAGAAATCCTTGTTAGATAGGATTTCATGTGATTATATATATATATATATATATATATATATATATGTGTTGTACAAAATATTTTACCAAGAACAAAATACCTTCGACTTCAAACTCTATTATTATTCTTTACTCGCACGATGAAAATATCGACCTCACGTCTACTGTGGAGCTTATGGCGAACATGATTCCTAAGTGAAATCTTAAACTTAATTCCGTAAAATATGGTTGCTTTCTCGCGAATGCTGAGATGCCTGACCATAATAATGACGACGAGGCGAAGGTGGTAACCTTGGACAACAACTCCATTAGTGGGACGAGATCCATTTGACTCATACTAATCAAAGTGGATATACTCTTGTCCTTACAAGGAAGATGAAGTACTCATCTTGAAGGTGCCCCTTCAATTGTTATTGTTACAGATTCTTTCCATTTTTATTTCATCTAACGTCGTACCGTCCTGCGAGTAATGACAACGAATGTTGACACGTGATTTATCACGAAGGTCCCTCCTATGTTGAAGGTATACAGACAATAGTGTTCCCCCCCCCTCTGACTGATCGGCTGTTTTGTACGAGAGAACGCTAGAGTGACCATGCAAGGCAATTTATTATTACGGAGGCCTACGTAATAACAACTTGTAGTGCATGGGAATTCTGGTGGACTCTGCGGGTCAAGCTAATGATCACTATTCATTCAAAATTCTTAAGTTATTACTTGAGATTCAATTCTTCCTATCTAGTAGAACATGAACTGTGGGTGGTTAGTATAACACCCTACAATACAATACAATACAATACAATACAATACAATACGGTACGGTACGGTACGGTACAATACAATACAATACGGGAAGACGACACATATTTGTTCACACCTAACATTCGATCTATATCACGATTCAGTTGAGACTAGTCATTTAAACAAACAAAACGTGTTAGCTACTCATGGAGGAATTTCCTCAACATTCTCGAAATTCTTGAACATGGGTTGGTTCCAGGGTGTCTATGACACTTTACCCTACTTTACCTTACCCTACCTTATCATATTTCACCTTATCATATTCATTGGAAATGATACAATAAATTCCGTCGCTTGACATTTGTCTTTTCCCAATGAATGGTATGGCATGAGCCATGCTGCAACTCCCTCATTGCATTTTATTCGACATTTTTGGAGATTCTAATAATCTTGCTAGAGCTTGTGAAACTCAAGCACTATTACCATAATTGTCACATGGACAAATAAGACAAAGGATTCTCTCTACTTAGGACGATCGAGGTCCATAAAGTAGGGAATACATATTATATGGACGGAGACCACTAGTTGGTTTCCCCTCCTCAACGAATTATTTTTTTCTTCTTCTTTCTCTTCTTCTTTTTCCATTTAAACATATGACCAATACACGCAAGAGGCATTACACCTTTTGGTTTTGGTTATCCACATTATCATTTATTCAAACATGTATGAACAATATAGTCTTGAGGTTTCCATGACCGATTGATTGCATTCTTCATTCTTGGGCACATGATAGACTCTATTTATCCAAATACATGTCTAGATTCTTTTAATAGTGTGTATTAAAAAGATCATGGCGCCAAAAGAATCAATTGTTTAAGTTAAAAGTTATGTGTTGAAAACCATTGCTTTTAATCAAGACATGTTTTATACATGACATTGTTACGCAAGACATTGTTATACATGTCATTGATGTTGGTATACACAAGACATTTTTGGTGGTTATTTGTAAGTGATGAGACGTGTGTAATATGATAAAAGCATGGTGGATACGCCGCTGGTACTTCCTATATATAAGTGCTTATATTATATTGCATATCGTGGTGTTATTCAAATCTCTTCGACAAAGACAAGACACGACATTTTCGCACAAGACACGACATCCTCTACACAAGACATAATATTCTATTTCGAGACATGATATATTTATACACTACATTTTCATTGGTTATTTATTTAACCATACATTATTCTTTTATATCATCTGATTTTCATATCTATCTTCATATGATTTTATAAAAGAACTCGATCCTAACTAGAGCCAATATTGTTGGTTACACTTGATGCTTTCACGATATCTCAAGGGTTGTTCCATAATGGGTAACACCCGAATTCAAACACCTTGAGTGTTACATTTTGGGTTTAGCCTCAGAGATCCGAAGCATAACCGCATCATCCCTACCTACCTCGATCACTCAAACAATAACTCTCGCCATGAGAGAAATGAAGTCATGAGTACGTACACTCTACGATCATCATGTATCAATTTTATTAATACCAACACCGAGCTTAGCTATTGCTTTTAAATGTTAAGCATATACTCGAATTAGAGTCTTGTTGGACACACATTACTATATCAAGTTAGCTAATGGGGAATTAGCTGAGACATATCAAATCATTAAGGGCCACCGGTATGTATCCTATTCGTCAACATTTCACATCCATGTTATTTTATACAATTGGCAATTTTAGCTTCATCTCAACATTTCACATACATGAGTTTCATGGCTAGGGACGGGATTGTCCTAGCTACAATTAGGGATTGGGTTATCCTACATCTAAACATATGGTTGGGTTATCCAACAACTAAACATATGGATCGGGTTATCCTACATCTAAACATTGGAACTGGATTGTTCTACATCTAAAATTATACAGTGAATTTTTCACTACATAAAATTCAAAATGTACTTGGCCTAGAGTCAAGCAAGCTAGACGTCTCCTCATCCTATAGAATTGGCAAACGGTAAACTAGCTGAGTCAGGAGCAGAAATTTCATATCAATCTCGTACCCATTGAGTTGGGTATTTTAGACGTAGTGGTTGGCATGGATTGGCTATCCAATAATCGAGCCGAAGTCTTCTGTCATGAGAAGATCATTCGCTTACCACTACCGAACGAAGAGACATTTATTATTCATGGAGAGAAGCACGACACACCATTGCGGACTATAAATTGTATGAAGGCTCAAAGTTGCTTACGGAAAGGTTGTATTACCTTTCTAGCACTTGTTATCGACAAGAAGGCCGATGGGCCTCAGATGACAGATATTCCTGTGGTAAAAGAATTCCCTGAAGTCTTTCCTGAAGACTTGCCAGGACTACCACCATATTGACAAGTCGAGTTTCATATCGACTTGGTACCGGGAGCTGCACCCATAGCCAAATCTCCATGTCGATTAGCACCTTCTGAACCTTGTAGTTGACCGAATAAGGATGTTGTGAGTTCATAACCCCCACTCTTTACCATTATACATCTTTATAAAGGTTTTGGGGGTGGAAAGACATGAAAGTTTCGCAAAACTGCACAACATTTCGATGAATGAAAAATTCATATTTCTAAACCATGTTACAAATAAATTTCCAACTAACTCAAATGGTTTATGAAAGGTTCTAGCCTCTACTCTAAGATAGACTTACGATCGGAGTATCATCAGTTACGAATTCAAGAGGAAAGCATACCGAAAACGGCTTTTAAGACTCGTTACGGTCATTACGAGTTTCTCGTTATGCCTTTTGGTTTAACAAATGCACCAGCGATCTTCATGGATTTAATGAATCGTGTGTGCAAGCCGTATCTCGACAAATTCGTCATAGTGTTTATTGACGACATATTGATATACTCTCGATCGACTGATGAACATGAGCAACATTTGAGAACCATTTTAGAAGTGTTAAAGACAATAAATTCGCCCCAAATCGAAAAACAAGATATAGCCTTACAACTTATTCTTAAGATTGGTGCATAGCATTTTACAATCTTATCATTATCCGACGATACCGATGACTTTGTTGTAGACTGTGATGCTTCGCATCAAGGATTGGGTTGCGTACTCGTGCAACGTGAAAAAGTTATTGTGTACACGTCGCGCCCATTTAAAAAGTTCACGAGAAGAACTATACCACTCTCGACCTTGAGTTAGGCGTGGTGGTATTCGCTTAAAAATTATGGCGACATTATTAATATGGTACTTAATGCATTATTTTCACGGATCATAAAAGTCTTCAACACATATTCAACCAAAAAGAATTAAATATACGTCAACGATGTATGTTGAATTGTTGAACGACTATGATTGTGAAATAAAGTACCATCCGAGCAAGGCAAATGTTGTAGCAGATGCCTTGAGCCGCAAGGAACGAGTTAGAACACTGAGAGTTCAAGCATTAGAGAAGATGATTCACAAGCGCTCAAGGAAGAGCATATTCAAGCAGAACACTTCGAGGCATGAAGGAATAATTAGTGCCGAAAGAAGATGGAACTTTATACCTTATGGGTCGAAATTGGGTTCCATTCTTTGGCGGCCTTCGAGATGATATTTTGAGGAAGCACATAGGCCTAAGTAGTGAAAGAATACTACTGGTGGCCTAACCTCAAAAGTGATATCGCGACTTATATCGGAGAATGCTTGATTTGCGCGAAAGTCAAAGTCGAGTAGCAAAAATCCCTCGGACTTGTTACAACAACCCGAGATTCCCGTTTGGTAATGGGAACAAATATCGATGTACTTCATTACGAAGTTACTCAGGACCTCAAGAGGTCACTACATGATATGTGTAATCATCGATAGACTAACAAAGTCCACGCACTTCTTACCGATTTGGTAGAAGGATAATACTGAGAAACTAGCAGAACTCTATCTCAAAGAAATAGTGGCTCGTCATGGAGTGCCTATTTCAATCATTTCAGACCGAGACGGTCGTTTTATTTCTAAAATTTGGAAATCATTTCAACAGGCCTTTGGATCTCATTTGAATCTAAGTACGACCTTTCATCCACAAACTGACGGCCAGAGCGAACGGACAATCCAAACACTCGAAGATATGCTTCGTGCATGTGTTATAGATTTAGGCGACAATTGGGATACTCATCTACCTTTAGTTGAGTTTTCCTACAATAACAGCTACAATACTACTATACAAGCTGCACCGTTTGAAGCTCTATGTGGTCGAAAGTGTCGCTATCCGCTATGTTGGGCGGTAGCGAGCGATAAACAACTAATCGGTCAGGAATTAGTCCAAGAGACTACAAATAAAAATCTTTCAGACCCGAGACCGTATCAAGATGGCTCGCGATCGACAAAAATGCTACGCAGATAAAAGACGAAAACCATTATCTTTCGAGGTTGGAGATAAAGTCTTGTTGAAAGTCTCGCCTTGGAAAGGCTTAGCGAGGTTCGGTAAACGTGGAAAGCTTAACCCACGTTACATTGGACCATTTGAAATCATAGAAAAGATTGGCACTGTTACCTACAAGTTGAAGTTACCAGATGAACTTAACAGTATGCACGACACATTTCATGTGTCGAATCTTAAAAAAAAAAAAAGAGTCCAACACAAGCAACCGTTATCATTCTATTCACATTGACGACAAACTCCAATTCACAAAGCACCTGTTGAGGTCATGGACCAGAAGGTCCAGAAAATACAAAGGAGTCGTAACAAATTAGTAAAAATTCGTTGGAACTCTCGACACGGACCCGGGTATACCCTCACCTGTTTGAGTAGTCTCCTACAAAGGATGACTCAGTTTGAATTTCGGGACGAAATTCTCAATAACAGGGGGAGAATGTGACAAATGGCAAATAACCGGAAATTCCGTACAGTCTAATCACTATTCTTAGTATATAATCTCATGCAATTAGCGTAATTTAATTACGTAACGGTGTCGTATATTAGACGACAATGTTAGGACAAGAAAACAATGATATAACATATATTGGTTGTCGTTGTATTGCGAAACCAATTAAACAATTTCCTAAAAGTGTTGGTAAAAAGTGCTGTGCGCACTATTCACGGTTACACTATTCATGCCAGCAAAACCGTGAAAACAGAACGAAACAAGGAAAAACGACACACGGATGACATAACTGAGTCCGTTTATATAAGAAAACACTAATACGAAAACATATCTTACAAAGATATAAGACTTTTCGGTACAACGCCCTAATCGCTAAATCGTCCGTTTCACTAAAAATAAGACAATTTTAACTTGTCCAAAATAATAATTTAGCATTTCCGGGACTCCGAAAATATGACAAATGATGACAAACATATGGAAACAATATGAGGATATTAATGGAGTATTCGAAACATAAGCTCTCGACACTGCGTTGCAACCCCCACAACTTGTCCGTTTCTGCACCGACAAGCTAATAAACGACATTACCAACATCAAAAACAACCAAATGAAAGCTTTAGTGAACTAGTTAAGCTTATTTTGGGATTCAAAATAACTTCATACATCTTTTTAATGCGGAATGTCAACTTACGGCAAACTTCCGTCGGTACGCCACAAAAGTGCCGTAAACTAGCCAACGACGAAACGAAAAGCATTCAAAGTATCAAAACATGATTTCTACTAGTTTAGTGAACTAGTTAATGTTAATTTATGTTTCGAATCACTAATTACCCTCTAATGGTGAAAGATTACCCTAATCACCATACTTAGCCTAATTACCAAAATATCTACATGTTTAAGACATTTTTATAAAAAATGTTACACTTTACCCCTTATTCTTTTGATTAATATCTAGATATTTTTTCATTAGTTGCAAGTGGATGATGTTGGTGAAAGATTATAACACTTAGTACTTTAGTTACTAACCACATTATCATACTTTTACACCTTATCTTTCACACACATAAGAACTCTTTCAATCTTCATCCATATTACCAAGAACATCTTCAAAAACCCATTTATTTTTATTACTTCCTTCATGATCAACATGGATTTCCAAGTAACATAAGGTGATCTAAAGCTATTGGAAGTAAAAGGAAGGGTTTTCATCCATACAAAAGTGTTCTACCATCAAGATTATCATCTTCTTAGTTCTTAATAATCTTCTAAGATCATCCCTAGCCAAGTGCTAGAAGTAAGCTTCTTTATCTATTTTTTTTATACAAATGTATTAAGTTTATGATTGTTATTATTGCTAATAATAACCAAGAAAATCATACATAAAATACATGAAGAAAATACAAAGAAGCAAAGAATAAAAATCATGATATAATTATGATTGTTTATATTATGATCTAAGACTTGATATATGCTTATTTAGTCTTGTTATGATGTTTATGATGCAAATAAATTATTAGAAGATGTTCTAAGTTATGATCTAAAAATTATGCATGTTTATGTTAAAGGGTTTTTAACATAAAGGATTAATGGATGATCATAACTATTGATCTTGTGAAAATATATAAGGTTTTTGGTTAAAAACAATACTCTCACAAGATTATAAAAAGTAACATACAACTAGAGATTTTTATAAAAGTTGTTAAAACTAAAATTAAACTTGGTTTTTGAACTTGTTAGCATATGAAATAATCATGGTTAAAACCCTACATGATTTGGATATCAACTTGATAATTTCATGTTATAAAAGTCTCATAATGTTTAGTTAAGATGTTGAATAAATTGTTGGTGATTTGGAAAAGAAAAGGATATGTTTATAAAACATGGTTAGAATAAAATACAAAGGTTATATGGCCATTTTTCATAAAAACTTTATTTTATAAAGTAACAACATTTTTGGTTGTATTTAGACAAGAGAAATATATATTTTTTTTTTAGAAAAATATATATTTGGTGATTTAACAACTTATATGCTATGTGATTATTTGATGGTATTAGTTATATATATCAAAGATAGGAACTTTATTACAATGGTAATAATGAACACATGATACATAATAATCAAAGTCTTATAAGACTTCACATAATTACGCCTTAAAACGAGTTACGGACGATTCGAATAATCGGACACCATTTATGGTCAAAATGAACGACGGACGACTACATAAGTGAATTGCCAATCCGGGGAGTTACTACGACGTTTAGACGATTTATCGACACGAAATATAAGTATCCTATCGATAACAAATTTCGGATGTTTATAAACTTATAAACACTAGTATGTTTATTTACTAACAAGTATACTTAGAAAATTTTTATAAAAAGGTTTTTATAAAAATAAATGGGCTTATTATACTAGTGGGCTATTTTTATAACAAATAGGCTTATATTACTTAAAGGGCTATTTTACTTAATGGGCTATTTTTCTTAATGGGCTTATCTTCATAATGGGCTTAACATAAACACATGGGCTAAGCCCAATACCAAACATATGGGCCAAGGCCCAATAACATTGAAGCCCAACACTATTGAAGCCCAACACTATTGAAGCCCAACACTATTGAAGCCCAACACTATTTGAGGCCCAACACTATTTGAGGCCCAACACTATTTAAGGCCAAGCATTATTTAAGCCCAATAACTTGAAAACATGGGCTTGGCCCAATGATACCATTTTTGTGAACACAACTATACAACGGATACATATAAGACACGAAATTCAGCGGACTAGATCCGACTATACAACTCACAAGATACAAGATAACATTTATATATATATATTTGGTGAAAAATATATATATAACATTTGAACAACTCATTCATCGAATACACAGTTAACGAACAGTAAAGACATACAAGTCTTACACATATTGAAGACACAAGACTTGTACTCAAGTTCTTTTCAAAGACCGAAGTGGCTAACAAAAATAAGAACATTTGTAGGTCGCAACACTTTTTAGGACGACCGCACGTGAGATCTTAGTTACATCTATTCACGGACGCAATTCAGTGAGTTCATGTCCCCTATTCATTTAAATGTTTTACAACTTTACAACTATCGGGGAAAATACATGTTCATCGTATGTTAAAGTTAGGTAATGAAACACCATAGATCATGTGCGAATTAGGGCCATACTATAAGCACCATTAATCCAGTTTGGACCAAGGAACAAAGGCTTAGATCTAATGGGTTTTGGCGAGCCCCACTCTTGGTCGTGAACCCATACAGAAGAGTGCGTTTGTGTCCCAGTCGATAGGAATCGACATAAAATCGTCTAGGGTTGGATTGCTTCCTAATTCGTCACACATATTAATGTCCTCGCGAAACATTAATGATCAACGATTTCATTGACGCTTTACATACTACATCATACATACACATTTTATACAATTCACATGTTGTGGATACAGTTTATACATCATACATACAGATACATTTTATACAATTCACATGTTGTGGATACGGTTTATACATCATTCATACAGATACAGTTTATACATCATACATACAGATACATTTTATACAATTCACATGTTGTGAATACGGTTTATACATCATTCATACAGATACAGTTTATACAACTCACATTTTACAGATCCAGTTTATACAACTCACATTTTATGGATACAGTTTATACAACTCGCATTTTTCAGATACATCTCATACAACTAAACTGCATGAACTCGCTCAACTTTTGTTGATGTTTTCAAACTTAACATGTATTTCAGGAAATTAGTGGACCTGGCAGACATTTCAGTCAAGGAAAGCAAGTAACAAGACTCCATGCCACCATTTGAAGGGTTTGCCCGTTATATACCGCCTCTTTGCGGTGATATAGTGGTCAAAGCCTTGACGTTTTAAGACTTACATTTTGATGTATAAAACGATGACAACTTATTTTCATTTGATGGTTTGTAACCAATACATTCAACTTATGTTGCATTCTTTTGGGAAACACTTATGTAATGGCAATGGCAATGGAGTATGTTTTATTCATATAGTTTGTTCATGTACATCGATATTTATGCAATGAAAACCATACATATCACACCTTGCGTTTCCGCTACGAGCGGGTGTGACAGATGTATTACCAAGAGATGGGCCTATGGTTTCACATTTGTGTTATGCGGATGATGCAATGTTTATAGGAGAATGGTCGGAGACGAATATTAAGAATTTGAATCGGATTCTTAGATGCTTCTTTTTGTGCTCGGGTTTGAAAGTGAACTTAGGAAAGTGTAGACTGTTCGGGGTAGGGGTTCAAGAATCGGAGATTGACAATATGGCTAGAAGGTTAAATTGTAATGCTGGGAAAATTCCGTTTAATTTCTTGGGGGTACCGATTGGAGCAAATATGAAGAGAACAAAAAATTGGAAACCAATTATAGATAAATTTAGCTCTAAACTTTCATCATGGAAAGCGAGGTGCCTTTCGATGGCTGGGAGAATTGTATTAGCTAAAGCAGTCTTAGGTGCACTTCCGAATTATTTTTTGTCTTTATTTTACGCACCAAAAAAAGTGATAACAGAATTGGAGGCTTTAAGAAGAGATTTTGTGTGGGGGAAAAAGAACGGAAAGTGTAAGATGAGGTGGGTCGCGTGGGATAAAATGATTAAAGCCAAAAGATATGGTGGATTAGGGATCGGGGATATTCGTAGTGCTAACCTTGCACTAATAGCGAAATGGTGGTGGAAATACAAGGAAAACCCAAACGCACTTTGGGTTAGAGTTGTGGACAACATTCATTATAAAAGAAATTCGAGCTCTTTAATTCCTATGAAGAATAAATTAAGTGGCACCTGGAAAGATATAAGTGGAATTGAGAAACAGTTTGGTGAATTGAACCTATCCTTAAAGGATAATTTGGTTTCTTCCGTAGGTAATGGCTGTAAAACCAAGTTTTGGACTGATGTATGGGCTGGGGAAAGAACACTTAGAGAACGTTTTCCAGCAGTATATTCTTTGGCAAAGAAGAAAGACATAAAGGTGAGTGAGTGTTCAAAAAGGAGTGAAAATACAGATATGTGGGAATGGGAATGGCACCGTGGGGCAAGGGAGATACAGGAACAAGAACAATATGCAGAATTATTACAAACGTTAAAAGAGTATAAGTTAAAAGATTGTGAAGATAAATGGAGTTGGAGGACGGAACTGAATGAAGAACTGTCGGTGGCATTGCTTAGAAAAGAGATTACGAAAGCCTGCTTAACAGAAAACGATACGGCATGGAAGTTTTGGAACAGATGGGTACCACCGAAGATTAATCTGTTCGCTTGGAGAGCTATAAAAAATCGAATCCCGGTAAAAGTAGAGCTGAAACGCAGGGGGATTGTTTTCGATGATCAAACATGCTCAAGGTGCGGAGAAGAAGACGAATCAGCTGAACATTTGCTGCTGAAGTGTGTACTGGCTCGGGCGACTTGGTGGAACGTTGTGGTATGGTTAAAGCTACCGGTATGCGAAAGATATAACTCAATTGAAGAAGTGTTTCAGCATATTCAAGGCTGCAGCGGGTCAAGTGACTGGAAAAAACTGATTACGGCAATTGTTATGATAACATTGTGGCAAATTTGGAAGAGCAGGAACGAATTGATTTTTAACGGAACAATCGGGTCGATTACAAGAACGATGGACGAAATAAAAGAACTAGCGTTTATGTGGATTAAAGAAAGGTCGACCTTTAAAAACATAAATTGGGAGAGGTGGAAAGATTTTAATATTAGAGACATAGTTAAGTAGTGTGGTAGTTTTGTTTCGTTTGTTTTTTTTTTCGTTTTGTTTTTGTACTTTTCGGGTTTTACAGCTTGCTGGCCCTCGTTCTATAATCATAGAATTCCCGCCGTTCAAAAAAAAAAAAAAAATATAAGCTCAAAAGTATGGGAACTTTCAAAGCATGGTTATGCACAAACACAAATGTTCGGTTTTACAAACACATAGATAAAAATGTTACAAACACACCTGTAAAAAAATCCCGAGCGGTGTTTTACGACATTTACACCACTGTGAAAAGCTGCTGACATAGCATTTACACCCATTGTAAAGGTTTTTTCCGGCAGTATAAATTAACAAATACTTTTTTTTTGGAAAAGTTGATTTTTTAGGATTTTTAGTAAAGAATTTTTTTTTTGAAATCTCAGCCGCACATCTGATCTAGTCTAGGCCTTCAATTGAACACGATGACACAATAGTAATTAACTTTGCATAATTATGCACGTTAGAATAGATAATTACGCATGGGTTGGGTTAAACCCCAATTACGCACGTTATTTGCATAATTACGCATGGAATGGGTTAACCCTAATTATGCATGGGTTGGATTAACCCTAATTACGCACATTATTTGCATAATTACTCATGGGTTGGGTTAACCCTAATTACGCACATTATTTGCATAATTACACACCTTATCTTTTTTTATTTATTTACAAATAATACATAAATGTACTGTTCATGCCTGACTTTCTCTCCTTCTATATGTTAAGTCAACTGATCCGACAGATAAAGATGCATGGAAAGATAGAGGCACGGGACAACTAACCATCAAATGCAAAGAAGGTGTTTCCAAAGGCACCAAAGATTCCAAACCCACAATTCTTGTTAGAAATGATGTATGTTTTTTTTCTTTTGTTTAGTTTATAACTTTTGTATATGTTTTTTAACATATTTTGTATTTCGCTTATGATAGGTTGGAAGAATTGTGCTTAACGCATTGCTATACCCGGGCATCAAAACAAACTTGCAAAAGAACTCCATTGTTGCCATATTTCATACTTCGGATGTTCATATATACTTAAAAATAGGTTTATCACATGTTTGTTTTGGGCTTAAAGGGATTCGAACGTATAAAAGGGTCTGAATTTTTTGTACGTCACGGACCTAACACAAAATTCATGGGTTTGGGACTTTGGGTTAAGTCTGAAGTATTCGTGTCGAACCCATGAACATGGTTAGCTAAACGCGTTGGGTTTGATTTAAATTTAACCTGATAAGTTCGCGGGTCTGTAGTTCATTTTTTGTAACTTTTTTTAAAATGTGGTTTATGTTTTAAACTGATTGGAGATTTTATTCCAAAACTTGAAAGGTAAAAAGAGAAATTGGCATCAAGTTTTGTAGTTAAAACGTAATTGTTTTATACACATTTGTATACTATTATATATAACATTTATGGGTGTTTAACAATATTGCCATTTTTGTCTTTTAGTGAACAATTTTTATTTACACTCCATCTTTAATAAGTTTAATATTTGGCCTCTCAACTTTAACAAAGTTATATTTTACCTTTTTTAACTCGTTTACACTACAACCCTGAACTTTAATAAAATTATCACTTGAGTTTAAATATTCTGTTACGTGAATTTTTTTAATGGTTTCATAACATTGTTACTTTTTGTAACATTGTTAAACCGGCCGGTCATTTTAAATATTTTTAAAACATTGGTTTTTACACCGCTTGACGCTCATAGCTAAATACACCATTGCAAAGTGCTTTTTTAACCATTGTTTAAACCAACCCGCTGCAATGCGTGGTTGTCGTGCTTATCTTTATCTACATTTTTTATGTATCTTTGTTAGAATAACTTGGCTTTAGTATACGACGTAACTTTTCTGTGACTTTCGAATATACCACCGCGACGTGGTTTTTATCATCACGTAAAATGTCCCATCTTGATTTTCTTAATTTTATGTACGTTTCGAATCCGCCGGGGAGGGCAGGTCACATAACCCACTAGTTTTGTTATTAAATTTGTTATTATAGACAATTGATATTTAACATGCAAAACAACAAAATGAAATTTCGGGGATCATGTCGGATTTGACTGGTCAACCTGCAAACGCTACCTATTTATCATTATCACCGCCTAAACTCATCTGCCCATTTTTTCGCAGGATGATAACGAAAGTGACAACAGCAAAGTTGTTGCAAGAACGTTTTTGATAAGACTTAAAACCGAGGACGATCGAGACAAGCTGGCAACTGCTATTAAAGAATACGCTCCTGCTACTTAAGCCTGTGACATGTGTTACCTCTCATTGGTACACCATTAACCGAAAGTAATGGACGTGGTTTTGTCAATGGGTTAACCGTTAATTTAATAATGGCTATGACCATGAAGACCAGTTATGAACCAGAATGGTGCGAGTTGAGGTCGGTTTATTTACAACTTGGGAAATTTCCTCTTGCATGTTGTCTGTATCGTATAAATGAGATGTGAAGATGTACTAGCGATTATGGTCGAATGCAAATTAGAGAGCGGTTTTTTACCTTTGAAAAAGACTTTTTGCTGTTATTTTTTTTTTCAGTTCTATACAGTATCGGTCGCATGATTCTGGCCATTCGGCTCTATGCTCATCAACAACTCTATTTGATTCGGGCCATAGAGCCATACTTGAAATCCAAATGCCTCACACCTCTAAAAGGATCCATAGTTATGTTGTTTCAACCTTATTTCTAGCTTTTTTCATTTAATCTGTTATGGTAATTTTTGTACACATAATAATGTCTCTTTTTATGTTTGACGACCCTTGTGAATATGGCCTTCAAGTGTTGGTTCAATTTGTGCATGGGTCTGTTTCTAGGTTTGTAGTGTGACATTTCTTGGATTTCCTTACAAAAAAATATACATTTGCAGTGTTTTGAGAGTTTTACGTATGTATAAGATAAAATATTTGGGTATGCTAAACGCGACCAAGCTGACTCGTGTCCAACCCGAAAATACTTAAACATGTTAGGTCCTCGGTGTTTGATTTCTATCCAGTCCGAGTTTTGGTCCATAACCATAACCATAACCGTGATGTCGGTTAATGGATAACCATAACCATAACCGGTCGGTTATGGCGGTTTTAGTTAATTGGTTTTGAAAGTTATAGCGGGTCGGTTATAGGCGGTTAACCGTGAATTTAAAAGCAAAGGTAAAAATAACTCAACTTTTTTTTGAACCTGGAATAAATTGTATTACATATTTCTACACAAAGTGATATTACCGAAGTGTGAGGTTCATTGGGGAACACTAAAAAAGTAAGGAACCGACTCAAGAACTCCGATTGGACTCATTCCAGCGGCGTTGGAACCGGTTCGTCAAACCCTAACTAGGATCTCTTAACCCTAAACCCTAAATCATAACCCCTAAACCCTAAATATATTAAGGTTTGGCTTTTAGGGTTTAGTTTTAGGGTTTAGCTTTAGGGTGTAGCTTTAGGGTTTAACTTTAAGGTTTAGGGTTTAGCTTTAGGTTTAGCCTTTAAGATTTAGCTTTTAGGGTTTATAGTTTAGATTTTACGGTTTTAGCTTAGGTTTTAGCCTTATTTTTTAGCTTTAGGGTTTAGAGTTTAGGAGTTAGGATTTAGAGTTTAGGTTTAAGAGATCCTAGTTAGGGTTCGACGAGCCGGTTCCAACGCCGCTGGAATGAGTCCAATCGGAGTTCGTTTGAGTCGGTTCCCCTTCCCCACTTTTTTAGTGTTCCCCAATGAACCTTCCCATATTACCTAATACTCAAAAAAAGTGATATGATATATTCAAATAAACATTTAACCAAAACAATATGACATAACCCCTAAATACTAAAACCTTTTAACAAAAAACATCAAATATTAAAATAATGGTGAAAAGTCCTAATTCCTATTAAGATTTACTACATGTTGGTTCGGTTCGGTTATGGTGGATATGGAAAATTGATAACCATAACCGACCCGCTACTTTCGGTTTTCAGAAAAAAAAACATTAACCGACCCACCAGCTTTTTATTGGGTTTGGTTTTTTCGGTTCGGTTTTATCGGTTAATTTGGTTATGGGTCGGTTAATTCGGTTTTTTGCACACCCCTAGTTGGGTTTGTCTTGAAATAGACTGTTAAATCGCTCTCTAGGGGACATCTTGAGCTTCGGTCCACAAACCTGAACGGTGACTCTACAATCACATTTAATTGTAAAGATTCCGGAGACTTAGATGTATTGAATGATTGAGACGTAGAAATAGTAGTATAAATAATTAGCTTCTTTTGTCTTTGTATATTAACATGGATCAATATTTCTTTACTACCATAAGTATATGACATCGATACTTTCTTGTAGTTTGAACTTTTAAACTCTCCTTGATAAACTATTCAAATTGATTATAAAAAAAGTATATGTCATTGTGATTTTGGAAAGATGGTGGATCAAATGAATGGATGGGTGTATGCATTTTAAGGTAAGTATAGGCATCTCCTTTAGATATCACCCCCTATTGACCTATCAACTTCATATATTCATGTGTAAATATCATGCCTTAAATAGAATCTAATAGCTTTCTTGATATAAAGAACTTTAGCCTTTCCCTCAATGAAGATAATAATATCCATAGCATAAACCTTTGGTATATCCTATTTCTTCAATGGTTTATGCGTCAAAACAAACACATATATAAGCTCAAAAGTATGGGAACTTTCAAAGCATGGTTATGCACAAACACAAATGTTCGGTTTTACAAACTAATAAGGAAAGTAGTTGTAGGGTTTCTCTCCCTTGGCAGTTATATACTCGGTGTTAAAGTAAGACCGTCTTGATATTTAATCAAGACTTTCATATCTTTGGTCCAATAAGAATGTAACTGCCAAAGGAGAGTTGCCCTTTGACTACTTTGTTTACAATCAAGAATACTCGTTCGTGTCAAGTTTGTTCGATATATATCTTGCAAAATCAAAGGTATGATAGAAGATCTTGATAAAATTGGGGCTTTTGTGTGTTGCAACTCATATTCTATATATAAAGTGTGTATTGTATCTTGCTATAGTGTCCATTAGAGGGGGTTTGAAGGGTCCGGTGACATCTGAGGTAATATTTTATATCATTAAAGGTAACCAAACCTAAGAAATTGAAAATAGATTAAATTGCACAAAACGTCCTTTATGTTTTCTCAAACTTGCAGGTTCCATCCTTAATGTTTAAAATTTGCTAAAAACACCCTTTAAGTTTATTTTTGTTGCTAGTTTAATCCTTTACAACAAACCACGTTACTTGAATCAGTTAAATTCCCTCACATGCATAACATGTGAGGGTAAACTCGTCATTTTAGTTGATCTTCTCATAGAACCCACAAAAAACACTCAAAACCATTTTCCTTTTCATCAACTTGAATTAAAAACCCTAACACACATTTAAGTTGTTGATACAGTTATCAAATTCATAGAAAACCTAAATATTCAATCTGATTGTATAGTGAGGTAATAGATTGAGCTTGAAGATGAGTTTTACCATTTTCCTTTGTGGTTAACAAGACTGAAATTGAGGATGATTTTGAGAGTAGTTATGGAGAAGATGATTGTGGAGGTAGTGGTTATTGTTATGAAAGAGTTTGAGCTTCGAAGTGATGTTTATGTTGATTTGGTTTATGCAGATGCGATTAAGGAGCTGAAAGGGATTGCTGAAAGGATGTTTAGGTCTGGTTATGAGAAAGAGTGTTGTCAAGTGTATTGTAATGTTCGACGAGATGTGTTGGACGAGTGTTTGTCGATTCTTGGGATTGAGAAGGTTAGTGTTGAGGAAGTGCAGAGGATTGGGTGCAAGGTTTTGGATGAGAAGATAAGAAATGGATTCAGGTGGTTAAAGTTCTTCTGTTTGGGGAAAAGCAGTTGTGTGAGCAAGTGCTCAGTGAATCGAAATTGATAAAAGAAGTCAATTTTGTGGAGACGATGGATCCGCAAACATAGTGGTCAGATTCATCCCTGGTAAACTCATCATTTTAGTTGTTCTTCTTATTAAAACCAGGGATGAATCGAACAAGACCTTTTAATAGCTAACTACATTAAATTTGTAACATATTCCAAAAAATGTATTTTTTCAAAGAAGAAAAAAATTTAATTTAAATTGTAGGATAAATTAAGAGGTGTGTAGGATGAATTACGAGTTGTATATAATAAATTTCAATATGTATAAGATAAATTTCAAAACGTGTAGAATAAATTTTGATGGGTGTAGGCAAAAATTTTAGTGTGGAGGATTAGGGCTGTAAACGAACCGAACGAGACCTTGTTCATGTTCGCTTGTTAAAGAATATATGTGTTCACGAACGGTTCATGAACACTTACCAAACGAAATTTTATGTTCATGTTCGTTTGTTAAGGAAATAAACTTATTCATGTTTGTTTGTTAATTTTAGGCAACAAACAAAAACAAACGTTGATGAATACAAATGGAAACAAACAAACACAAACACGCATTCATGAATAGATTATATAATACACTAACATTTATTAAATATTTTATTTGTCAGGATCTTGTAATATTTAAATAAACTATAAAAGAAACACTAATGAACTATCGAACACAAACGAACACGTTACCGAACATAAATGAACGAACGCAACCTTTGTTCATGTTTGTTCATTTAGCTAAACGAACGAAATTTCTTGTTCGTGTTCATTTGTTTAATAAACGAACGAACACAAATGAACTTCCCGCCGAACAGTTCACGAACTGTTCGCCGAATGTTTGGTTTGTTTACAGCCCTGTGGAGGATGATACTCTTTATAACTAATTAATTAGTCAAAGAAAATAATAAATGAGATAAAAGAAAACTATTTAGTGCTTCACAATTATACCCTTTGTTCTTTTTCTTCTCAATTTAATTTTCTTCCCAGATGAACCCGGATACTTATATTTTCTACATTGTGTAACTTTAATGGATTTTGTCGTTCATAGGGTTGTGTGCTTTTGATTGCTTGATTACATTGACGTGGATATTTTTAATAATGTTAAAGGGTTTTAGCACTCTATTATGTCGAATCGGATTTTTTATAAAGTTCTTCTTTTTTACAAACGTTACGTGATCAATTGATTATAAATAATAGACAAAATTGCAAAAGTCAACCTTTATGTTATATCTAAACTGCACTTCATACCTTTCACTATGAAATCGGCAAAACTCAACCTTTATATTCATGTTTTGTTACATTCTATAACCTTTACAACTAACGTCATCCAAAAACTCAGTTAAGTTACCTCACATGCTTAGCATGTGAGGGTATTTTAGTCTTTTCCCATTGTATTAATACAATTTATATATTTATTTATGTATTTATAAGATTTTTAAGAAAACCAAGGATGTGTTGTCCATCTCTCATTGGTTCCTTTTTCTTGTAGGGCCATCTTCAACATCAACCATATACATCATCTTCTTCTCTATCCATCATCCTCTGCAGCATTAATATCTCCATCATCCTCATCTCTACATCAATGTCAAACAAATCATACAAACTTATTTTTTTTTATCAAAATCGAATATTCATATATCCCCTTCTTAATTAAAAAAGAAATATAGCCGACCATTAACCGGCAATTGATTCCTTGAATTCCAGCCTACCCCATTATTTCTACCATTTCATTAGCATTCACCCTTTAAATTTATCCACATCTTATACATGCCACTATCATATTATATTGATGACATGAATCATGTCACAATATCACATGCTTCTTGTACGAAGCACGTGCAGATTGGTCATCAAATTTCACAACTCATGTAAATAACAAAATATTGCTATACTTAAAACAAGTAAGTAATATCAATACTAACACTAATATTAATATTGAAAACTAATTAAACAAAAGCAGTTGTGGTGGTTAAGTTTGATACACACAAATGGTGAAACACTAACATCCTGCTCACTAACAATTAATTAATAAGAAAGCTTTAGAGACAAATCAGGTGAAGACACAGTCAGGCTTCCTTCGTGTCACACCCCGATATTTCCACATATTACCGGTGGGCCCGGCGGGGAGTATCGTGACGTAGTTGATATCATCATAGTCAATATACACAATATAATAGCACAGCGGAAGGCTTGGTGAATAAACTATTACAAACCATAATGTCTGAGTGTTCGAATGAAAGAATATACAGACTGGATTGTAATAAGATCCACAGGCAGATCATAAATAAATACAAGGAAAACAAAATAACAGACTTCAGGTATCTTAGGGATTTGCAAGATCCTCTTATACGACACCTAATAGCTCCAGTCTATTTATGAGAGGTACCTGTCAATCAGTCTTTAGAAGATACGTTAGTTTACACTGGTAAATACAATTAACTGACTCATTTGAAAAGTATTTATAAAATTTGTTTGGTTGCACCAGGCATAAAATATTTTATAACTTAGGACAATTATTTAAATATAATCTTGTATACAGATTTACATGTTTGTCTTACAATTGGGGCCGGTTGAAAGCCGGTCATGATTAACCGACTCACCACTTATAGAACCCATAAAGGAGTTATCCCCAACATGTGGGTTTATATTTTAGCATTGCATCTGTCAGGTGTATGCCTACACCCCCTGCATAGGTCGTGGCCATTTTCAAATGAAATGAGCCGAGGATATCCAGGACACGGTCGAATTAACCCCCAATGTTTATGTTATCAAACAAGACAGATTCAAACGAGTTATGTAAATTTATTAATCACAATCCGATTAAATGATTTCATACCCGACCAAGTGGTATTATTATAGTACCATATCCCAAGCCCGTATAAGGGAAAATAAGTTAAAAGTATTTACCTGAGCTAAATGTGAAAAGTAACTCAGCCGTAAAATCCTAAAACTTTATGATGATACCTTCTACTGGATGCTACTAATCTGTATAGAAGGTTTAATAACCTATTAGGATGCTAACGGGTCTTTAATTAAGTCAAGGACTTAGACCGGCTAGCTAGGAAGAAACTTTACGGTTTTAAATGCTAGATTAAGCGGAGACAGGAATAGAATGTGGTTTAGACCCGACAAGCTTGGATACTTATATAATATTGGTAAACTAAACACATTCTGGAAATTGAGGATTTAATTATTAGGTTAAACCCGTTTCGGCTATTTTACGCAAACTAGTCACATAAACCGATCCGAAGCATAATTGCGTAATGGGTAACCAAATGAATTACATACAGGTCTTATTTGTTATTATGCTTAAAATATGTTAATACATCAGTAGGATATTAACATATATGCCCAAAAAGTATTTAAAACCAATTTAAGTCCCGTAAGAGCATTTTGGTCATTTTAGTAATTATAAAAGAGACTTTATAACAAACTGAAGTTCTGGTCTTTTTAAATCAGTAAAAATATTTAATTTATCTCATTACATCAGTAAGATATTACATATATGTGAGGTTTACCATTTAAGGCCAAACTATGCCCGAAATGGCATTTTGGTCATTTCACATAGGCTTTTAAGGACATTTTTGGTAATCTGAGTTCATAACTTATACCTACTGTAATAATATTTAAATTTGTTTAAAAATTCAGTAGGTAACAAGTCTTAGGTGTTAAATATGGTTTTAAACCATACTATGCACCTAATTAGTGTAAAACTCGCTAATTGACGATAATCAAGATGTTTATGTAAATCTAAGATTTTGATCAGTTTTAAATGCTCAAAATAATTTATTTAATGTATGAAATCAGTAGGAAAAGGTTTGGCATTCAAATCATTTGTTAATCTCATTTTATGCCTAAAAATGGTATTATCGTCATTAACCGAATTACACAAGAACTCTATGTTTTAAACAGATTATAATCTGACCAAAAATCTTAAAATTCCTTAAAAATAATATCTTAACAGTAGGTAAAGAGTTTTGGTTCAAAATCCAAGTTTAAACATGTATTATGCAAGATATCACAAATTAATTAATAAAAAGCTTCTAATTACGATATCGAGCATAACTTCTATTTGGGACCAAGAACTGATGTCAAATTTTCGGGATAAGTTTAAATATCAGTAGCAAAGGTTTTTGTCCTCTCACATTTCTAAAAATCTCATTTATATGTCAAAAGGGCATTTACGGCATTTATAAGCATATTAACAAACAAGTGCATATAATTCAAACTACTAAGGACCAAGCAATATAACTCCAGAGGGTTATACTACTAAGTAATATGGTCCTAATGGAAGCTTAAAACATGGGAGAATTAAGCTTAAACGGGTCAGAACTGAAAGTCAAAGCAAAAGTCAAGCTTTTGTGACTTTCGGTTATAAACTGACCTTAGACTGATAATTGTCGGGTTAGGCCTGATTAAACATGTTCTAATATTAATTACCAAGTCATTAAAATGTTAAAATATAATTTAGAACCTCTGTTTTATTAATTTAAATCATTTTTAAACTTTCTGTCCAGTTTGACTTTTTGTCAAACTAGGTTGACCCGACAATTAACTAGTCAAACGAAATAATTAGGAGGTGCCTTTTAAGGGTTAATCACCTACCTTAATATGGTTCCATAACTACTTTCGTTTCGGTCAGTGGCTGGACTATTTATGATTAAACCGAAAGTCAAAGATTTATTACGATATGTTTGACTTTTCGGTTTTTAAACTAATTAGAAGGACTAAGCAGGGATAAAAACTCTTACTAATGGTCCTTGCTATCTTTTCTACACTTCTAAGTCTTCTCCTAATGCTTGCTAGCTCCAGAGATGAGTTCTTGAGAGTTGTTGCAAAATGAAGTGCATAAGAATTATGAACTAGTGCTCCTTATATACAAATTTCCAAGTGTTTAGATCATTTGCAGCTGTAATGGAGGCTCCTAGGATCACCCCAGGTGTCTTAGTGGTAATATAAATCCGTCCAACAGCCCCTGGTATCGATTTGAATGAGGTTAAGTCGGTTCTGCAGCTGAAACTTACACCTGTCCAAACTTTTTTGCGCTAGGCGTTTTTAGGCGGGCCGCGTAAGACTCAGTAATTGTCTACGCGGGCCGCGACAACCGGTAGATCAGGTTAAAACATTTTCAAACTTGGCAGATTCAGTCCCTGGTCATTTTAAACCTTAATTAACCTCATTTTTGACATATAAGGCCCTTGTAGTTAATTTGTAGAGGCTCAAGGAAGTATATCCAAACTCCGTTAGGCCCGGTTTCGTTAAATATCGCCTTAAAACACAAGTTTCACCACATTGACACTTTTCACCCAAAGTCTTGAAAACTTGCTTAACGATCTCGAAACCACTTGAAATTTATACCACTTTTTCTTGAGAGTATATTTGAATATTTCGAAGCCTCGGGTTCGTTAAAATGTCACTCAGAGGTCAGAATTAACATGTTGACACGTTTAACCCTTGTAGTTTTATAATCTTCCGATTATTTTCACAAACGGCTTCTAATATCCAATTAATCACTCGTTTAAGAATATATTCTTCACGTATGGTCATTCAGAGGCTCAAGTTTGGCATGTTGACACTTTTAGTCCCTTCGCATACATATTTTCACTGTTTGTCAACTTTAGTCCTTTAAACTCAATTTTTCACATATTCAGAGTTTAGGACACGTGTCTTTACATAATTGGACACGTTTTTACGTGGTGTTACATCCTCACCCCCTTAAAAGAAATCTCGACCCCGAGATTTACTGGAATAAGTGAGGGTACTTCTGTCGCATAGTGGACTCAACTTCCCACGTATATTCGGGACCTCTACGGGCATCCCACTTGACCTTTACTATAGGCACGTGTTTCCTTCGGAGCTTTTTAACCTGACGATCCTCGATCGATATAGGTCTTTCAACAAACCTCAGGCTTTCATCAATTTGTACATCCTTATGAGACATAGCTAATGATTCATCAGCTAGACATTTCTTGAGATTACAGATGTGGAACATGTAGGATCGTTGTGACGACCAAATGAGTCGATCAGAAGAGATCTCGTCCAATACGAAAGGCGGAATCAGTCGTATCGAAGTTATTTCAGCTGGATACACACTAGAATCACTTTAACTATCTCCTGTATTGATTTCATAATGTTTTACAAGCTGGAGATACTTCGGCAGAGCTTCGCTACCGGAATCAGGAATGTTACAAATGAAAGAACCAAGACACCTATTTATAGGTCAGCCACTTCCTATGAACTGGACACACCCACTTCGCACGAACTGGACATCCCAGTCCGTGTGAACTGGCTTATTTTGACCTTTTTCTCGTTTATCTCGTTCTACGTGTCTTGTTCTATCTAACCTATTACAAGACTCGATTCAAGACGAAGTCGACAGACATATGCACCAACAGACTCCCCCTTGGATGTTGATGAAGTCTTCGGTACGAGTCTTCAGTATGTCAAGTCTTCAGTCTTTATTAGTCTTTTCGCTCTCTCCAAAGTATTTGACATTGTAAGCATCCTCAATCTCTATCTTTCCCTCGCTTATCAGCATCAGCAACTTCTAGCTTTAATGTCTTCAGACTCCCCCTTTTGATAAACTGGGATCGCAGTCTGGAATTCACAATCTACAGGCTTTGGATCGGAAACCTGGCTCTTTCAAAGTTTTTACCTGCACAATCTCTACCCAAAAGTAAGATTTTTATTTATAACAATATTAATCTCTGCTTACCACTTGTAAAATCAAACTCAAACCATCACTTGTAGATATTATTCAAAATGATTTAACATTTATAATCTCTGATAACCACTTGTAAAAATACCATTTTTCTTATTTCTAAACAAACTCTCCCAAACCTGTTGTCCATCATGTTTAGCACTTGGAATTTTTGAAAATCAGCTTTTCAACATCAGTTGTCGAAAATACAATGAAATAAAATCTTTTTGATTTTTCAAAATTTTATACTAAAACACATTCTTTTTGGGTTTTTGTTTTTAATGAAACGCAGTAAAGAAATATTTACAGACAATATTTTTGTGAGTTTGTGTAAGAGGATCATATCAGTTTATGACAAATCACTAGCACCGTTGAGCTTTAAACACTTTAAGTTCTAAAATATTCACTTAGATTGTCAGTATACCAATCCACTTAAATTTTCACACAAAGTTCAACTGTTTCGAGATACGAGATTAATGTTTTAATGAACTTAAACTTATTCGCGTATCCCACCTCAGAATATACTCCCGTATCCAGACTCCTATATTCAGTCTTACAGGTGAATGCACACTAATGATATATGTAAGGGGTTAATGCGAGACCATGAGAGCTTAGGCTATTGCTTCCTCAAAATCAGAGAGATGATGGTTCGACTTTAGGTGTGTTCCCTTTAGAGAATCTTTTCTTCAACAGCACATGATTAGCATTTTTCAATGTTTCATCATTTTTTATGCTGAGGGCGAGCTTTAAGATTAAAGCAATGCAAAGTATTATACGAGCACTAGGCTATTGCTCCCGCAAAATCAGAAGTCCTGGTATAATACCCCAGATATCACCACGTACAAAGACCTAGTATGTCAGAAATAGAAAGCCCTACAAACAAGATTTCGAGGGTTACCCATATATCCGAGAGATGTTCCCCACGAGATAAGTAAGTAATGATATTTAGGTTTATATCTCGAAAACAATCTACTAAGCATGCGAAAAGTTACTGCCATATCATCAGTGAGACCGTTTATCACATTTTAACTTTCCAATTCTTTAGCGTACTGTGATTGTCTACTGATGTACTATCATTTCCTTCTTTTCACAACAAAACTCATTTTGATTTTTATCATGTTTTTGACTTTTTTCAAATTTTCTAATGTTTTTGGATTTTCTGGAATTTCTTACTCTCCCTAAAATTCAAAACCATTCAAAAAAATTTGACAAACCGATGTGAATTGCTTCAAATCGCCATCCACTTGGCATAAACAATCAGAACTCCCCCTAACAACAAACTATTTTCCCATTATGATTTCAAAACACTTAAGTTTGTTTTAATCAAATGGTTTTTCCGGAAAATTAGTTTTGTTGATACAACTTGTAAGATCGGGGTTTTGTTTATCACTTTGTTTTCCAATAACCACTTGTATGAAAGTTAAATCAAGTTCAACTTAATGACCTTGATTAACCACTTGTAGGTTCTCATCAAAAATACCACTTGTAAGTCGAAATATAACAATTATTTCTCAAGAAAGATGCCGATTCCTACTCCCCAATTACCAACCTGGGAGTTCCGGCAAGTCAGGTTTTTCATTCATAGAGATTTTCCCAAGCCTGACAATCCTTGGGAGTTTCCGAGTCATCAACACTCGGTTTCTTTCCTTTCGTTTTCTTTTTATAAAATTCCTTTACCCCTTTGACCTTCCCGTCAACTATTTTTCCAAAAATATTTAGAACTTTGGGGTTAAAGGCTTTATCAACATCAAATTCTTTCTTTTCAAAAAATAATTGATTTGAAATCTCAACTTTTCCAACTTTTTGTTTAAAATTTTCAGCTCGCAATGGTGGAAATTTTACGTCATCCATTGACGGAACTGAATTTTCTCCTTTTAGATCAACTTGTGGCTCCTCTGACTTTGACGAGTCAAATTCACTTTTCTTTTGTAAAAACCTTTCGAACACTCACCAACCTCAAATTTTGAATTTTTGAAAACCTTAAATTGTTCGGTTGGTGGTTGTCACACCCCGACTTTCCACGTATTACCGGTGGGCCCGGTGGGGAGTATCGTGACGTGGTTGGCAACGTTACAGTCAAACAACTCAATATTTAAATGCAGAGCGGAAGCAAATGAAAGATATATTTCAACCGAATAAAATTGTAATATCATGTATCACAAACAGTTGAAAAATAATCCACAGAAGGATCAAAAATAAATAGGAAACAATAGTTCAACAGACGTTAGGCATCTTAAGCTTGCGAGACTCTTTATCGATGCTAAGGAGAAATCCAGCCTATTACGAGTAGTACCTGCACTTAATCTTTTTGGGAAAATACGTCAGTTTACACTGGTAAATACAATTAACCGACTCATTTTAAAAATGATTAAAAATTGATTTGGATGCACGTGGCACAAACATTTTTATAACTTGGGATAATTATTTAAATATATAAACTTGTAAAAGGATTACATGTTCCTTATGCGTTCAGTAGCCCGGTTCATGCCGGGTTAAAGATCAATAGACACACCACATTATTTATTTATGCACTGACGGGTGTACGCCTACACCCCGCGCTTAGGTCGTGGCCATTTCGTAAAATGATGCCAAGGATATCCGGGACATGGTCATTAACCCCCCAAAGGCGTTAAGCAAACAAAACATATTTAAACGGGTCATTTCGATAATACTTAACCACCAATCGGTTAAGGTCGAATGCCCGACCAAGCGGTATTTTATATACCGTACCCCAAGCCCGTATAAGGGAAAGTAAGTTAAAAGTATTTACCTTTGCAAGTATAATTCACAAACAGCAAATGCAAGTAGCTTTTACTGGTTCTCCTATTCTGGAACGAAGGTTTATAATAACCTATTAGAATCCTAACGGGTCTTTAATTAAGCCTAAACTTAGACCGGTTAGTTTTAAAGATACGGTTCGTACGCACGATTAAGCGAAGACCGGAATAGAATGTGATTTAGACCCGACAAGTTTGAAGACTTGCATAATATGGGTATACTATACACATTCTGGATTTTGAGATAAAAACGATAAGGTTTGACCCGTTTCGGCTAATTTATGCAAACTAGTTACATAAACCGAACCGAACGCGCAAGAAGCGTAACGGGTAACCGTAAGAGCCATATATAGGTTTCCTAAGTTAATATGCCTCAAATATGTTGTGACATCAGTTAGATATCTTTTATTATGCCCGAAATGAATTTAAACACAAACTATGCCCCCGTAGGGGCATTTTGGTCATTTACAAGGTTATAAAAGAGTTTGAGTATTAACCTGAGTTACAGGTCTGATATAATCAGCAAAAATACTTAATTTAATAAGTTATAACAGTAGGGTAAAGTATATATGTGAAATTTATCAATTATAACCAAACTATGCACCGTAGGGGCATTTTGGTAATTTCACATAAGCCGAAAAGCTCAAAACTGAAGTCTGAGTTAAACAACTTTTGCTTACTGTTAAAATATTATAATTTACCTAAAATATCAGTAGGTATCAACCCTTATATGTTTAAAATAGTTTTAGTACATACTATGCGTTAAAAACGCTTAAAAAGACGATTAGGAGCCGTTTCCGGGTTCTATATAGAAAGCTGATATTTTTATTATTCCAGAAGTCTAAAATAATTTATTTATCATACAAAATCAGTAGCAAAAGGTTTGGGGTCAAAAAGATATGTAAAACTCATTTTATAGCCCAAAAGGGCAAAACCGACAATTACCGACTCAAGCTTATAACTCTATGTTATGCTCAGCCTAAAATTAATTAAAAATCTTCAAAAATCCCAAAATAATATATTACATCAGTGGGTAAAGAGTTTGATATCAAAAAGTGGGTTTAAATAGGCTATATGCTAATTATGCTGTTTAATCGCTAAAGAAGCTTTCTAATTACGCTAATGAGCATAACTCTCAATCTACACCTCAAACTGATGTCAAATTTTGGGTGCAAGTTTATAATTCAGTAACTAAGGTTTCTACTCTTTTACATTTTTAGAAATCATGTTTTATGGTAATAAGGGCATAATGGTCAATATATAGGCAATTAACGAAATCATGCATATTAATTGGATAATTAATGAACCAAGGTGTATAATCATAGAGGGTTATACTAGCATGTAACCTGGTCCTAAGGAAGCTCTAAGGAATTTCCAAATCATACTAAAACGGGTCAGAACTGAAGTCAAAGCAAAAGTCAAAGTTTTGCGACTTTCGGTTCCGAACCGGGTCTAAACAGAAAATTGTCGGATCAATTAAGCTTAGACCAGTTATTATACTTATTACCAAGTTATATGAGTGATAAAATAGTTTACATGCCTTCTACATTGCTAATTATATGTTAATTTGAAAATGAGCATTCTGTTGACTTTTTCTAATTAACTTTGACCCGACATTTGATCTAGTTAGAGTGGGAATCAGAGGGTGCCCTTTTAAGGGTTTAATGCCCACATAATTACCAACTTATAACTACTTTCAATTCGACTAATCACTGGACCATCAATGATTAATCGCTAAGTCAAACGGTAATTACGACGGTTTGACTTTTAAGCTAAAACTAAGCAAAAACTTAACTAAGAAAGGTTAAGCATACTTACTGAAGTCCTATGCACGATTAGTGATCACTTGAGTCTGCTTTGGAGCTCCAGAAATGATCAGAAATGCAGATGGAAGGTGTGGTTACAAAGTTGCAACATAAGGCCCTTTTATAGTGCTTTAATCACCTTAGATCATTGACAAATCATGCTAGCATTGGCCATGGATCATCCACAGATGTCCCTAAGTGCCTAGGACTGTTTAGGGGTCGCCCATGTAGTGAAAATATCCCTTATAAGTCGGTTAAAAGCTCAAATAGGCGGCTGCCCGTTTTTTCTGCAACTGGGGGTCTGACGCGGCCCGCGTAAGATCATAACAACTCTTACGCGGCCCGCATAAGCCTCGTTTTCAGGTTTAAAGGTTTCTAGCTTTTGCAACTTGTCTCTTGGCCCTTCCAAAGGTCAATTCACTTATATATCTTGCATTTTGAGCCCCTTAATTTGACTTATACGGGCTTCAAGACTTATACCCACTTTGTTAAGTCCCTGGTCACTTTGTTATTACCCGAAAAGTCACAAACTTTTAACGTTGACGCTTTAACCCCTTGTATACGAATTTGATCATAACTTTCTCATACGATAACGAAACTTTATGAAATTTATATCGTGTATTCTAGTGAGCATAATTAACCATTACAAAGCTTCGGGTTTGCTAAAAGGTCACTCAGAGGTATACTTTAAACATGTTGACACATTTAACCCCTGTAGTTTGTAATCTCTCACTTTCTTTCATATTTAGCTTCGTATGATCCATGATTTATTCGTTTGAAGGTATGAGCATCATGTAGGGTTACTGTAAAGTATATTTATTCACTGTTGACATTTTGAACCCGTATATTCATATACTTTTCATGTTTGTCAACTTTAGTCCATCTAGAGTATTCTTTCACACGTTCAAACTTATGACACGTGTCAACACATTATCGGACGTGAATTTTTGAGGTGTTACAGTGGTTCATTATCAACTATCTTTTCTTTTAGTTTATGAGACACTCCCTGTTTTGTGTTGGTTGCCTTAGGACAGTTCAAGGCGATGTGACCAATTTTGTTACATTGGTAACAGGTTCTTGTCTCCTTCTTCTGAGCAGCTTCATTCTTCATTCCTTCTTACTTCTTAGCAAGGAATTCTTTGTTCGTTTGTTTCCAGAATGAGCTCTTTTCCTCTTCTTCCGAACTTGACCCTGAAACAAATACAGTTTTTGGTTTATAAATTTTCTCATTTTTATGATTTTCTGGTGGAATAAATCCTAAACCTTTATTTTTGAAATTACCATTATGGTTTGGTTTCTTTTGAAAACTCAAACCAGAACTGTAACCTTTTTTCTTGTTTAACCTTTGTTGAACTCTTGAGGTGTATTTTTTAGGTTTTTCAGTAAGATTTACATCTTTTATTTCAGAAATATTAATTTCTGTTAATTTGAAAACCTTGTTAATCATTTCAGTTTTAACACCACTTATTGGAAATTCTTCATCAGAATATAATTTGTCAGAATCATTCAAAGTATATGCTACTTTGAATGTTTCGTCATTCAAATTATTTTGTGATAACAGAAAATCTTTATTGTAAACCCGTTTGCCCTTTTCGACTGTTGGACTTGACGTGTCAGACTTTGACGTTGATTTTGACTCTGACTCCTCGGTTTCATCTTTATCCAACACCTGATCGAACACTTTCTTTATTAACTCAGACTCATGATCAGTGTCAGACGATGTGAAAGTGACATCGATGTTGTCTGGCAAGTTATCTGAAGGTTCAGATTCCCACTTTAAGTTGGTTGCCTTTTTGACTCTTTCTGAATTAGGATTTCGTGGAGAATATCCATTTTCAAGCGGAGGCGGACACTTGGTAAAGTTAGTAGTACTGTGTTTCTTACCAGTATCCTTTACTTCAGATTCTTCTTCTTCAAACGCTTTCATGCCTTCAACTGTTGTGTATATCCTGTCAATCACATAAGAAGTACATGATTAACTTCTCAATAATCTATTAACCCTCTCAGTTTCTATTGTAACACCCGTTTAATTACTACTTGCATTTAATGAAAATTCATACGATTTAAACTAAAAAGCGTCTAAATTAAAACAGGAGTTCTAAAGTAACCAAACATTAGTCAACTACCGACTAATTCAAATATTCATAATTTGTTTAGCAAAATGTTTACATCCCAAAAACATTTTCCATCAAAGTTAAGATAACGCGGAAGCTCAAAAGTTTGTGTTCGGTTCTTCAACTACTTGCTTGACCGCCATCCGTAAGATTCCCATTATCACCTAAAGTCAAAACCATTCAAAATGTTAGTTTTAACAATGAATTGAATCATACAAACAAGTTCCAGCATCAAAACATGAAAAACAAAATAAAATTTTCAAAAGTTACCCTGCCGCGTGTCGCGGCAGGTTCTAGTCATCCTGTCGCGTGTCGCGGAAGGATCACGAGATCTTGTCGCGTGGCGCGGGGGAAACGGTTTTCCAGCAGATGCAGGTTTTTGACCTGCATTTGCTGCCAGCTCCGGAAACTCAGATTTTCAACTTCAAATGAGCATATCTTTTGACTCGTAAGTCCGTTTTGAATGATTCTTTTTCCTATACGTCTGTAAATTCATTACCAACGTGTCTATTACAATTATCATACCGAAAATTTTAATTTATGGGCCGAACAACTAAAAGCCACTTATGCAATTATTCGGCCCATTCTAACTTCACTCAATTAGCTACCATTTAACTAGTAAGCCTATGGCACTTTATAACCAACATCCGGGGCTTATCATCACCCGCATTTCTTTAGCAATCTCATGGCTTAATGCTCTTGTGATTGTCATCGCCATTGCTAACTCACTAAAACACTAATACAACAATTTACACAACTAATCGACCCGTTGGCTCACCTTGTGGAATCCTCCAATATGATGACTACCAAGCGGGTTCTTATTAACTCTAAGCCTATTAATTCAAGTAACGATCATGGTCGCTACAATCAACACAAATTTCTATTCTACAATATGACTATACATAGTTTAACAACAATTCACTTAATGTAACGGGTCAAGTTACATACCTTCAAAGCACGCCCTTCAAACGCTAGTCGCCACCGGCTTGTCCACTCGACGCTCCGGTATCTTTTCCTATAGAGATCAATCATGATACATTTAGAACTACTTTTCAATCATATGTCGCATAATTTGCCTAAACATCACAATTATGCGTTTTAACTTTAAATTTCAGTTTCAAGCCTTCTTTGAGGCATTTCTACGAACACTTTAAGGGCAAAATTTTACATGATTATATAACAAGTCCCTAACTTATCATTTAGCCCGAATTTACATCAATCAAGCTTTCATATATAAAATTTAACATTCATATTTCAGTAATCTCTTTCTATGAACCATGTTATACTAGAATAATGCTCAAAACCCTAGTGTTTATCAATTTCTCACAAAACCCATGAATTACCTTCAATGCTTTCATGAAATTTCCAGAATTTAGACATGATTTCACATGTTGTTGTCTAGGTTTTACTCCTAGACACTATATCATCCCTATTCTATCCAAATAAAAAACATGCATAATCAAATTTCGGATTTCCCAAATTCATGAGAATTTCAAGTAGAGAATTTTCATCATATTTTACATACCTTATAACCCTCTTGCAATGAGGATCACTAATCTCAGCTCGGATTTCGTTTTGGATCAGATTTGAACCTTTAATTTATGAGTTTTGTGGATATTAGGGTTTTGGAGAACCTGGTCGCCCCCTCCCTCTTGTTTGGTTCGATCTCAGCACACATAAGTGTGTTTGAGTTTTAATTTTTTTTTGTTTTATCAATATTAGTTTCAAATTAAACACTTTTTGCCCCTCAACTTTCGTTTTTATTTTGTTTTAACCTCTTAACTCCTCATAACTCATTATCTAACTAGGTTAATATCATTCCTAGATAATTTTTATTTTTCTTATTTATTTACAACTTTATTGTATTATAAGAATTCGTATTTTCAGGGTGTTACAAGTCCACCCCCTTAAAAGGGTTTCGTCCCCGAAACCAGAGTACATACCGAATAATGTAGGGTAGAGACGTCGCATCTCCTCTTCGGACTCCCATGTAGTGTCCGAACCTTTCCTATGCTCCCACTTGATCTTGACTTGATCGATTTGTTTATTTCGCAGGTGCTTAACCTTTCGATCTAAAATCTCTATTGGCCTTAACGCATAATTCAGGCGATCATCCACCTCGATATCGTCGTAATGGATATAAGTTGTTTCCTCTGCTAGACATTTTCGTAACTGTGATACATGAAACGTGCCATGTATTCCACTCAACTCTTCCGGTAGCTCGAGGCGATAGGCTACCTTACCAACCCATTCGATGATTTTAAATGGCCCGATAAACCTCGGGCTTAGTTTCCCTCTTTTTCTGAATCTGATAACGCCCTTCCATGGGGAAACCTTTAACATAACCATGTCGCCTATCTGAAATTCAATCGGTCTTCGTCTTTTATCGGCGTAAGACTTTTGCCTATCTTGGGCTGCTTTCAAATGGGCTCGCACCACTTCAATTTTCTCATTAGTGGCCTGAACTATATCTTTATGTGCCAATTCACGCGGACCCACTTCACCCCAACACACCGGGGTTCTGCATTTTCTACCATATAGCATCTCGTAAGGTGCCATGCCGATACTCGAATGATGACTATTGTTATACGAAAATTCGGCCAAAGGTAGATAAACATCCCAACTTCCACCGAAGTCGATGATACATGCCCGTAACATATCCTCTAGTGTCTATATTGTTCTTTCACTCTGCCCATCCGTCTGAGGATGGTAGGCGGTGCTAATGAAGAGTTTCGTTCCCATTTGTTCTTGAAAATCTCGCCAAAAATTTGAAGTAAACCGAGTATCTCTATCCGACACGATGGATACCGGTACTCCGTGGCGTGCCACTATTTCATTTGTATATACCTCGGACATCTTTTCCGAAGTATATGTTTAGCGTATAGGAATAAAATGTGAATTCTTTGTCAATCTATCCACAATCTCCCATATAACATCGAATCCCCGAATTGTTTTAGGTAGTTTGGTCAATAGGTCCATAGTGATATGTTCCCATTTCCATACCGGGATCTCCAAAGGTTGCAGTTTTCCATATGGTTTCTGGTGTTCCGCTTTGACTTGTAAACAAGTCAAGCACTTCTCCACGTATTTTACTACATCCCTCTTCATTCCGGGCCACCAATAGTTTTGTTTCAGATCGTTGTACATCTTGGTCGCACCCGGATGAATAGAATATCGGGATTTATGAGCTTCATCAAGTAGAAGCGTCTTCACCCCACAAGTATTTGGAACCCATATTCTTCTGGATCGAGTCTTCAACCCGTTCTTTCCATCCGATAAATCTTTTAGCTGGCCGATTATTCTTTCCTTCTTCCATTTTTCCTCTTTCACTGCTTCTACTTGCGCTTCTCGGATACGTTCAAGTATACCCGAGGTCACCACAAGCTGCATCGACCTTACTCGTATTGGGACATAGTCCGCTTTTCTGCTTAGAGCATCTGCCACCACATTTGCCTTTCCAGGATGGTAGTGTATTTCACAGTCGAAATCCTTCACCGTTTCTAACCATCGCCTCTGTCGCATATTTAACTCCTTCTGATCGAAGAAGTTTTTTAAGCTCTTGTGATCGGTAAATATGGTTCACTTTACCCCATATAAATAGTGCCTCCATATTTTTAACGCAAACACCACCGCAGCTAATTCAAGATCATGCGTGGGATATTTCTTTTCGTGTATCTTCAATTGCCTCGAGGCATAAGCTATAACCTTGCCCCGTTGCATCAGAACGCATCACGAGATCCTGTCGCATGGCGTGGGGGAAACGGTTTTCCAGCAGATGCAGGTCAAAAACCTGCATTTGCTGCCAGCTCCGGAAACTCAGATTTTCAACTTCAAATGAGCATATCTTTTGACTCGTAAGTCCGTTTTGAGTGATTCTTTTTCCTATACGTCTGTAAATTCATTACCAACGTGTATATTACAATTATCATACCGAAAATTTTAATTTACGGGCCGAACAACAAAAAGTCACTTATGCAATTATTCGGCCCATTCTAACTTCACTCAATTAGCTACCATTTAACTAGTAAGCCTATGGCACTTTATAACCAACATCCGGGGCTTATCGTCACCCGCATTTCTTTACCAATCTCATGTCTTAATGCTCTTGTGATTGTCATCGCCATTGCTAACTCACTAAAACACTAATACAACAATTTACACAACTAATCGACCCGTTGGCTCACCTTGTGGAATCCTCCAAGATGATGACTACCAAACGGGTTCTTATTAACTCTAAGCCTATTAATTCAAGTAAAGATCATGGTTGCTACAATCAACGCAAATTTCTATTCTACAATATGACTATACATAGTTTAACAACAATTCACTTAATGTAACGGGTCAAGTTACATACCTTCAAAGCACGCCCTTCAAACGCAAGTCACCACCGGCTTTTCCACTCGACGCTCCGGTATCTTTTCCTATAGAGTTCAATCATGATACATTTAGAACTCCTTTTCAATCATATGTCGCATAATTTTCCTAAACATCACAATTATGCATTTTAACTTTAAATTTCAGTTTCAAGCCTTCTTTGAGGCATTTCTACGAACACTTTAAGGGCAAAATTTTACATGATTATATAACAAGTCCCTAACTTATCATTTAGCCTGAATTTACATCAATCAAGCTTTCATATATAAAATTTAACATTCATATTTCAGTAATCATTTTCTATGAACCATGTTATAATAGAATAATGCTCAAAACCCTAGTGTTTATCAATTTCTCACAAAACCCATGAATTACCTTCAATGTTTTCATGAAATCTCCAGAATTTAGACATGATTTCACATGTTGTTGTCTAGGTTTTACTCCTAGACACTATATCATCCCTATTCTATCCAAATAACAAACATGCATAATCAAATTTCGGATTTCCCAAATTCATGAGAATTTCAAGTAGAGAATTTTCATCATATTTTACATACCTTATAACCCTCTTGCAATGAGGATCACTAATCTCAGCTCGGATTTCGTTTTGGATCAGATTTGAACCTTCAATTTATGAGTTTTGTGGATATTAGGGTTTTGCAGAACCTGGTCGCCCCCTCCCACTTGTCTGGTTCAATCTCAGCACACATAATTGTGTTTGAGTTTTAATTTTTTTTGTTTTATCAATATTAGTTTCAAATTAAACACTTTTGGCCCCTCAACTTTCGTTTTTATTTTGTTTTAACCTCTTAACTCCTCATAACTCATTATCTAACTAGGTTAATATCATTCCTAGTTAATTTTTATTTTTCTTATTTATTTACAACTTTATTGTATTATAAGAATTCGTATTTTCGCGGTGTTACATCTATCCTCTGTGTTTCCAACTTTTGTTCAAGTACAGCACATTTCTCTATGTAAGTATTGATGATTTTCTGCTTTGTCATGAAAGCTCCCTTGAGTGTCTTCATAGTTGTTGCTTGTTCACTGCTTGACTGGTTATATTGATTCATGGCTTTGTTTAAAACATCATACGATTCTTTCAGTCTGTTCATGTTATGAATTGTAACACCTCGAAAATTTACGTCCAATAATGTATTGACACGTGTCATAGGCTTTGAATATGTGAAAAAGAACTTTAGAGGGACTAAAGTTGACTAACAGTGAAACTATGTGAATATAAGGGTCCAAAGTGTCAACAATGGATAAATAGACTCTAAAATAACCCTACATGGTGTTTATAATCTTAAACGGATAAATCATGGATCATACGAAACGGAAAATAAAAGAAGGTGAGGAATTACAAACTACAGGGGCTAAAAGTGTCAACATGTTGAAAGTATACCTCTGAGTGATCATTTGGCAAACCCGAAGCTTTGTAATGATAAAATATACTCACTAGAATATGTGGTAAAAATTTCATAAAGTTTCGTGATCGTATGAGAAAGTTATGACCAAAACCGTGCACGAAGGGTTAAATGCGTCAACGTGGAATTTCGTGACTTTTCGGGTAAGCACAAAGTTAACCGAGGACTTTACCGTGTTTGTAAATGTCCCAAGGCCCTTAAAAATCAAGTTTTAGGGTCTAATGAGCAAGAAAAAATAGCCAAAACCACGTTACGAAGGATCAAGGACTGAATTGCAAAACAAAGAACAAACTTTGGCCTGATGTCTGCCTTGAGGACCTCAAAGCTGGGGACCTTGAGGTCCGTAAAGCAACCTGCAGCAACAAAAAACGCACAGGTGCCAGTTTTAGACCTGTTTAAGAGTTGTAAACAGCTGTGGTCGACTAAGGGAGTTCACCAATGATATTTCATGCACTTGGGGACCTTTATTCACTTCATATAACACCTGAAAACCTCTGAATCAGCCTTAAATCTGATCAAAGTTGTATAAAGATCACCAAAGTAGCAACATTCAAGAACACTTGAAATTTCAAAAATTCACAAGACCTTTCCTGGAGCTCTCTGGACGCCAAGGCACCTTCCTAGTGATATCTAAGCTCTGTTAGGACTCTTGTAAGTGTTTATAAATCATTCAAATTCGTTCTAGCATAGTTTTTTTCGTCTAAAAGTCAATCCATCGTAAAACTACTTTGACTTTATGATTAATCGAAATGTGCTCAGTATTTTCTCAAATTGAAAGTACCCACATGTTGGTATTTATGAGTATAACAAACCCCTAAAAGGGTATTCTCTGATTCCCACTCTAAGCATGCTATTTGTCGAGTCAAAGTTGTTCTTAAAAAGTCAACAGAAATTGTTTTTGTGAAATATAGCATAAATGGTAATGTAGATGACATGCAATCAGTTTGATCATCAAAAATAGCTTTATAATGAATGTAAGAATATGTTTTACCATGATCAACTCGACAATCTTTGGTATAAACACGGATTGGAACCGAAAGTCTTATAAAACGACTTTTTCGTTGACTCTCGATTCGGATCCGTGCATGCATGTTTGAGAGCTGTGTTAGAGTTTATTTTTGACCATTTTTATTTTAGTTTAACTCTCTGGAATTTTTACATCTTGAGTCTATGCTTAACCGATTCATATGCATGTTTCCGATTATGCTTAAAAGTTGACTATTTTGCCCTTTTTGATATAAAACGTGATTTTTGGAAAAGTGAAAGAGTAGAAATCTTTATTACTAACTTATAAACTTGCACCGAAAATTTGAGATCAGTTGGTGGTCCAGATTTTGAGTTATGGCCGATATCGTAAAACTATATCTTTATGTTAAATAAACGGCGCATTTAGCGTATAACCTATTTAAGGCCACTTTTCGATATAAAACTTTTTACCCACTGATGTTATATAATATTCTGGGATTTTTGAAGATTTTTATTTAATTTTTGGCTGATCGGATCATACGTCGCTAAGTCGATTCGGTTAATGCCGGTTTTGACCGTTTAAGCCATAAAATGAGTTATATAAGTCCTTTTGACCCCAAACCTTTTTCTACTGATTTTATTTGTTAAATAAATTATTTTGAGCACTCTGGAAATATAAAAATCTCAGCTTTCTTTTGAAAACCCGGAAACGGCTCTAAATCGCATTTTTAGCGTTTTTAGCGCATAGTAAGCGTTATACTCGTATTAAACATATAAGACTCATACCTACTGATGTATTTAGTGTATTTTCATCTAATAACAGTAAGTATAAGTTGTTGAACTCAGATTTCCAGTTTTGGACGTTTTTAGCCCTTGTGAAATTACTAAAGTACCCTGCGGTGCATAGTTTGATTTTAAATGATAAGTTTGGTATATGGGTCATACCCTACTGTTATAATATGCCAAATTAAGTATATGTACTGTATAAATCAGACCCGAAACCCAGATTTCCAATTTAACTCTTTTATAACATTTTAAATGACCAAAATGCCCTTCTAAGGCATAAATTGAGTTTAAAATTATTCGGGGCATAATAGAACATAACTTGCTGATATTATATCATATTTAAAGCATATTATCTCAGGGAACTTGCATATGACTCTTTTGGTTACCCGTAACGCCCTTTTTGCGTTCGGTTCGGTTTACGTAACTAGTTTGCGTAAATTGACCGAAACGGGTCAAACGTTATCATTTTTATCTCAAAATCCAGAAGGTGTTTTGTATACCCATATTATACAAGTCTTCAAACTTGTCGGGTCTAAATCACATTCTATCCGGTCTTCGCTTAATCGTGCGTTTGAACCGTATATCTCCTTAAGTCTAACCGGTCTAAGCTTTGGCTTAATTAAAGACCCGTTAGCATTCTAATTAATTATTTATGTCATCATTCCAGACTAGAGCCTTCCGGTAAATGGTACCTACGCTTACTTAAGCGAACACGGCTGAGTTATTAAATTCTTATTAATTAAGACAGGAGCTAGCTCAGGTAAATACTTTTAACTTATTTTCCCTTATACGGGCTTGGGGTACGATATTATAAAGATACCGCTTGGTCGGGTGTAGAAACCTTTTGATCAGAGATGATTGAATTGCATAATCCCGTTTTAATTCGTATTGCTTGATAACAAATAACATTGGGGGTTAATGACCGTGTCCTGGATATCCTTGGCTCATTTTAAAAAGTGAATGGCCACGACGTAAGCACAAGGTGTAGACAAAACACCTCCTGTTGCATATGTAAAACGTATACTCACTCGTGAGGATAACTTCTTGTGAGATTATATTTGTGGTGTGTCGATTAATCTTGCCCGGCTTGTATTGTATTGTATAATCACCGGCCCTAAATGTTGGACAAACATGTAAATCGGATACAAGATTTTTATTAATAAAATTGTCCCAAGTTATAAAAGATTAATTTTGCCTCTGTGCATTTTAATCACTGTGTCAAGATATTTTGTGTCGTTTGCACTCAAATCAATTTTCAAACTCTTTTCAAAATGAGTCAGTTAAATTGTATTTACCAGTGAAAACTGACGTATTTTTCCAAAAGGTTAAGTGACAGGTACTGAACGTAATTGGCTGGAAGCTCAGGGCGATTATAAGGAATCTTACAAGTCCTAGGCGTCTAAAGTCTGCTGAACAATGATTATGATTATTCGATCCGCCTGTGGATCCGTTTCAACTACTTGTGATAATTAATATTACAATTTTTATTTAAAGTTGAAATGTATCTATCTTTTGCTTCCGCTGTGCATTATTATATTGTGTTGCTTGTCTATGATGATACCAACGACGTCACGATACCCCCACCGGGCCCACCGGTGACACGTGGAAATTTGGGGTGTGACAGGTTGGTATCAGAGCCAACATTGAGGGAATTAAACACTATCCTTTTTGTGTTTAATCTCAATGACACAATAGCACATTCTTTGACATTCTGAGTCTAGACTTAACATAGGAATAATGTCAATCCTAATCTGGGAAATCTTTGCTCTCAAATTTCTTATATATATTTACGTCGCCAAGCGAAGAAGCTGTATTGGAAATTCTCCACATCTGAAGCCCTGAAATGCTGAGCTTCGTACCGCGACCAGAATGAAACAGGCATCCAAGGAGAAAGCATTCAGAAATGAAATGAAGAAGAAACTCCTTTTTGCTGAAGACCGTTTCCTTAATAGTCCTTCTAAGGACGTATTTATTATATATATATTTTTCTTTCAGTCCCTTCGAGGACACATTATTCCTTTCGAAGACCCGCTTAGGGCAACTCTGTACTTTTACCTCCATATAGTGGATTGATTAAATTAAGTTTTCATTCTAAACCTGAAATGTGAAATAAATGAAAATAACATCCCTTAGAAGGGGAGCGCCTACGGGCTATAATTAACGTCTTCTGAGACTAAAGACAGTAGTAGCCTACAACTCCCTGTCAAGAAAAGGTAATGAACGTTGATTCACACCTAATTGCCGCGATCCCAAACGATCATGGCATATAAACTTGTCTACGTGACTAGGCCATTTGTGCCATTATTAAAAACCTTAATGCCTCGACTCTCTGAAATCATGGCTTATAAACTTGTCTACGTGACTAGGCCATTTGTGCCATTATTGAAACTTTAATGCCTCGATTCTATGAAATCATGGCTTATAAACTTGTCTACGTGACTAGGCCATTTGTGCCATTATTGAAACTTTAATGCCTCGATTCTCTGAAGTCATGGCTTATAAACTTGTCTACGTGACTAGGCCATTTGTGCCATTATTAAAAACTTGAATGCCTCGATTCTCTGAAGTCATGGCTTATAAACTGTCCTTGTGACTAGGCCTTCTGCGCCACTTTAATATCCTTAATGTTTTATAACTAGGATAAATTATAATGGAAGATACTAATTTAAAATAACTAACAAATTAACCGATATGGTTTATATTACCATGGTTGATGAATCGTCAAAAATGGGGATATCATAATAACCTCTGAATAAATCATTACCATTGTTTATGTAGCAATTAAGCTACATGGCTGGATCAGAGGAGGCCAACAGCCACCCGAAGAAGAACAATGATATTACCAGAATTAGCATGACTGAAGCGGAACTGCAGGCACTAATAGATAGTGCTGTTACTCAAGCTCTTGACAGTCAGTATAGTGAATCAAATGATAACCACGCTACGACTCTATCTGTGGCTCGTATTAAGCCCCCTCCTAAATCAAATAAGTTAGAGGAAGACGATGTTCATAACTCATCACATCAAAGGAGTGTTCCACCTATTCAGGTCATGTTTCACCAAGAGGCACCAGTTAAGACCTGCACTTATAAATATCTTGTCTCCTGCAAGCCCAGAGACTTTACAGGAGAAGAAGGGGCCATCGATTGCATGATATGGCTCGATGAGATGGACGCTGTTGTGGATATCAGCGGTTGTGCAAAGCAGAATGTTGTGAAATTTGTTTCACAGTCATTCAAAGGAGAAGCGTTAGCATGGTGGAGATCATTGCTCCAAGCCACGGGAAAGGTTCTACTCTACAACTTATCTTGGGATCAATTTGTTGCATTAGTCAAGGAAAATTTTTGCCCTCAGCATGAGGTAGAAGAGATAGAATCAAACTTCTTGACTCTAGTCATGAAGGATTTAGATTGCCAGACATACGTGACAAGTTTTAACACTATGTCCCGCCTAGTTCCTTATTTAGTCACCCCTGAACCTAAACGCATAGCGCGTTTCATTGGAGGCCTAGCACCAGAGATAAAAGGAAATGTTAAAGCATCTAGGCCAACCACATATAGGTCCGCAGTGGACTTATCCTTATCTCTCACCTTAGATGCAATCAGAAATAAGTCTGTTAAGGCTTCTGGTGAAGGAAAGAGAGAAAGAGAGGAAGAGAACTCTCATCGATCTGATAAGAAGAAAAAGGGAAGCTTAAGGAACAAAAAGGATTCCGAGTTTAGGAAAAACTCGAGTCAGCCTAATAACAGACCCAAGTGCAGTAACTGCAAAAAGCAACATGCTGGGAAGTGTACAATTGTCCCAGGTGCCAAACTGTGTGGAATTTGCAAAACCAAGGGTCACAAAACCTTAGATTGCAAGGGGTTAAAGAACGCCACATGTTACAATTGTAACGAGGAAGGACACATCAAAACCAACTGCCCAAAGCTTATAAAGAAGCCGGGAAAGGCCCGGGAAATAAACGCATGAGTCTTCCGGGTGAACGCCAGGAGATGGTGCAGAAGGATAACTAAATAGCAGGTACTTTTCCTTATCAAGCAGTTTATGCAGAAATTCATTTGATGCTGACACACGTGATTCAATAATGAACGGTCACTGTTGAGAACCGTTGTCTCCGTCTTAGTAGGACTTCGGTCATTTAATACGAGATATAAATTGACCGATGATACTTTAGAATAATGCTCCAACTAACCTTAGATGGATATTTTATATCTAATAGGAATCACTCTTTTTGATATTCCTATGGCAAGCTTTCAAGCTACCTAAATTCTTTAATGTAATAAAGACAGATGTGACGTTTTGATCCTCTGTCAGAAAAGTGATGGACTAGGTCCAAAATCTTTAATGCCATTAATGGTCTTTTGCGACCTAGGCTAAGAAATATTAAAATATTTTAAATAATGTTCATTAAGAATGTTAATGCTTTAATAGCCTGTATAGGTTATTGACACCATGGCTAGTATATATTAAGGCCATCAGAATAAAAATATAGTAGTTGTTGGATTTCCACTAAGAAATTGTTTTTATTGGTGTTAGGAACCAATAGAAAGTAATGGCAAACTCGGATAAGACAACAGTCGATCGCGCCATTGATGGCACGACGCATGCTAATGATGCTGAAATTGTGAACCTTAGAATTTCCAAAGATATTCTTCAAACTATGATAGACGCCGCTGTTGGAAAAGCTGTGAAGAAGGCCGTGAAAAAGTTCAAGGAGCCCAATGCTAATTGCTCAAAGTCTCATCCAAGACCACACGACCTTACTCACGAGAAGGACCTCGTTCATGCCTCTGATGCAAAGGATGAACTAAAAAGGAAAAGGGAGGTAGATAACCCCCAGAGTTCTAAGAACAAGAACAAACAAAAGTCCGACCAGAAACCAGTATGTGGGACCTGCAAGAAGCGCCATTATGGGAAATGCAGGTTCGAACCAAAATCCAAATCGCAGCCCAGAGCTTGTGGAATTTGCAAATCTAGGAAACATAAAACCATGGATTGCAAGAAGTTGAAAGATGCAACCTGTTATGGTTGCAACGAGAAGGGGCATATCAAGACCAACTGCCCTAGGAATCAGAAGAAGCTCGAGTAGGCCAAGATAACAGACGCACGAGTTGTCAGGAAGAACGCCCAAGAGATGGGGCAGAATAATAATAGTATAATATGTACCTTTCGTTATCAAGAAGTTTATGTAGAAACTTATTTAATACTGGCACGTATAAATATATTATGAATGATAAAGGTTGAGAACTGTTGTCTCCACCTGATTAAGACTCCGGTCATTTAATGCCCGGTAGAAAGTGACGATGTTACGTCGAAAATGCTCCAACAAATCCTATATTGATATTAATATCTATTAGAAATCATTTTTCTAATATCCTTATAGCAAACTTTTGGTTGCATACTTAAGGACTCAATATAGTGATAAAAATCGATTGGTTGCCTTAAAAATCAAGTCCATATTGTGAGTGATAAGAAGCAATTAATTATCAAGACTCCTTATGAGACAACCCTCGTAATTACACGTGTCCGTACGATTAATTAATATTAAACATAAAAAAAATGGTGGAACTGACCGTCCCCGGAATCGAACCCGGGTCTAGGCCGGCCGCACCCTTTCGCGCGCCTAGCCAACTGAGCTAGGTGCCTAGTTTGTGAAAATCTCCATTCTAATTTAATATAAGCACTTGTACCATAAACTTCCTTATCATTTATCAATGATAATTTCTGCTAAGTGTCCTGTTTTTAATACAGGCAATAATAAATCTTCATGAACCATAAACTTAGCAAAAAAAATTTTATCATCCACAAGGTATAACTACCAAGGAAACCATAGTAACCGATTCTTATAGATCGGCAAGAGATCCTTCCGAAAATCTAAGAGCACTCTATCTTTACATAGAGTACGACAACATATGTTATTTTAATTAATTTTCTCATTATTTTTTTTCTTCTATCGCCTGCGAATGCCAAACTATGTTGATAAAAGTGTCATATGAGGATTGGCGTATCCTAGTGTGTCCCATAGATTATTTCCATGTCTGATCAGCATGGAGGTTTAATACATGGAACCCCTGAGATATCCCAATGGTCATATTGTACAAAAGTCGACTAGTAGTATTCAAGGAAGATATCCAATATAAAATGTCCTTATAAGTATCTCTACTTAGGACATCCTTGCATATAAAGAGAATGTGTCATTTATCTGACACCGACATCGATGGATAAACTCAAGCCTGAAAATACAGACACCTCTGACATCTCTGTGTGTCATAATTATCTTCTTCTAAGACTATCATGTTTACCTTCTGAGAAGCAAGTAGAGTTAAGATTAACTTCCCGCTTAAGGTTAGAGTGTGGTAGGAACTCCGTGTTGACCATGGAATAATCGAAACCCTGATTAAGTAAATTTTTAAGATATAGATGCATATAGCCTGACTCAATATCCGGGGAATTCGGTATAGTTAAGTGTGAAAGATGGTTCATTTTGCTTATGCATTGATTACCGTAACCCTAATTGGACAACAATTAAGAATTTTTATCAGCTGCCCAGGATCGTCGATTTGTTCGACTAACGGCAAGGAATAGCTAATTCCTTAAGATTAGTTTTAAGCAATGGCTGGAATAACCATTTCACCTTAAGATAAGTTTTTTATAATAGTCGTTATATAAGTATCAAGGTGGCTCTTTCGGAGACCTTGTATAGATGAAATATCAAAACATCCGCTTAATGGACGAGACTTTGGGAAGTCCACTTATCAGGATCTGAAGGTTGCATTGGAATAAGGTTCAACAAAGATATCACCCTGGAAGGGTGTACCAATTTATTAAATATCAGACTAGTTGAGCTCTGAATATATCAAATCATTCGAAGGAATCGAATGTATCAGGATCAAATAGCTTATAAGCTAAAACCTACTTAAGGAGCTTGGCGGAGCATACAATGCATTGTATACTAATGAATTGGGGATATGTTTCACCAATAAGTCAAGAAGCATTATCACATATTGATATGCAGATTTTGATATAACGAGCAACCTGTGTCGATTAAGGATCGACAGGTTAAGAAGCTCCAAAAGGATACATGACCTATTATAGAGGTCAGCTGGAGTGCCATAGAGGCCCACATGTACAAAGGAAGGTTAAGTTCAATAAAGGACAGAAATTACTCCCTTTACTTTAAGCAAATCTCGAGGTCGAGATTTCTTTTAAGGGGGTGAGGATGTAACACCTCGAAAATTTACGTCCAATAATGTATTGACACGTGTCATAGGCTTTGAATATGTGAAAAAGCACTTTAGAGGGACTAAAGTTGACTAACAGTGAAACTATGTGAATATAAGGGTCCAAAGTGTCAACAATGGATAAATAGACTCTAAAATAACCCTACATGGTGTTTATAATCTTAAACGGATAAATCATGGATCATACGAAACGGAAAATAAAAGAAGGTGAGGAATTACAAACTACAGGGGCTAAAAGTGTCAACATGTTGAAAGTATACCTCTGAGTGATCATTTGGCAAACCCAAAGCTTTGTAATGATAAAATATACTCACTAGAATATGTGGTAAAAATTTCATAAAGTTTCGTGATCGTATGAGAAAGTTATGACCAAAACCGTGCACGAAGGGTTAAATGCGTCAACGTGGAATTTCGTGACTTTTCGGGTAAGCACAAAGTTAACCGAGGACTTTACCGTGTTTGTAAATGTCCCAAGGCCCTTAAAAATCAAGTTTTAGGGTCTAATGAGCAAGAAAAAATAGCCAAAACAACGTTACGAAGGATCAAGGACTGAATTGCAAAACAAAGAACAAACTTTGGCCTGATGTCTGCCTTGAGGACCTCAAAGCTGGGGACCTTGAGGTCCGTAAAGCAACCTGCAGCAACAAAAAACGCACAGGTGCCAGTTTTAGACCTGTTTAAGAGTTGTAAACAGCTGTGGTCGACTAAGGGAGTTCACCAATGATATTTCATGCACTTGGGGACCTTTATTCACTTCATATAACACCTGAAAACCTCTGAATCAGCCTTAAATCTGATCAAAGTTGTATAAAGATCACCAAAGTAGCAACATTCAAGAACACTTGAAACTTCAAAAATTCACAAGACCTTTCCTGGAGCTCTCTGGACGCCAAGGCACCTTCCTAGTGATATCTAAGCTCTGTTAGGACTCTTGTAAGTGTTTATAAATCATTCAAATTCGTTCTAGCATAGTTTTTTTCGTCTAAAAGTCAATCCGTCGTAAAACTACTTTGACTTTATGATTAATCGAAATGTGCTCAGTATTTTCTCAAATTGAAAGTACCCACATGTTGGTATTTATGAGTATAACAAACCCCTAAAAGGGTATTCTCTGATTCCCACTCTAAGCATGCTATTTGTCGAGTCAAAGTTGTTCTTAAAAAGTCAACAGAAATTGTTTTTGTGAAATATAGCATAAATGGTAATGTAGATGACATGCAATCAGTTTGATCATCAAAAATAGCTTTATAATGAATGTAAGAATATGTTTTACCATGATCAACTCGACAATCTTTGGTATAAACACGGATTGGAACCGAAAGTCTTATAAAACGACTTTTTCGTTGACTCTCGATTCGGATCCGTGCATGCATGTTTGAGAGCTGTATTAGAGTTTATTTTTGACCATTTTTATTTTAGTTTAACTCTCTGGAATTTTTACATCTTGAGTCTATGCTTAACCGATTCATATGCATGTTTCCGATTATGCTTAAAAGTTGACTATTTTGCCCTTTTTGATATAAAACGTGATTTTTGGAAAAGTGAAAGAGTAGAAATCTTTATTACTAACTTATAAACTTGCACCGAAAATTTGAGATTAGTTGGTGGTCCAGATTTTGAGTTATGGCCAATATCGTAAAACTATATCTTTATGTTAAATAAACGGCGCATTTAGCGTATAACCTATTTAAGGCCACTTTTCGATATAAAACTTTTTACCCACTGATGTTATATAATATTCTGGGATTTTTGAAGATTTTTATTTAATTTTTGGCTGATCGGATCATACGTCGCTAAGTCGATTCGGTTAATGCCGGTTTTGACCGTTTAAGCCATAAAATGAGTTATATAAGTCCTTTTGACCCCAAACCTTTTTCTACTGATTTTATTTGTTAAATAAATTATTTTGAGCACTCTGGAAATATAAAAATCTCAGCTTTCTTTTGAAAACCCGGAAACGGCTCTAAATCGCAGTTTTAGCGTTTTTAGCGCATAGTAAGCGTTATACTCGTATTAAACATATAAGACTCATACCTACTGATGTATTTAGTGTATTTTCATCTAATAACAGTAAGTATAAGTTGTTGAACTCAGATTTCCAGTTTTGGACGTTTTTAGCCCTTGTGAAATTACTAAAGTACCCTGCGGTGCATAGTTTGATTTTAAATGATAAGTTTGGTATATGGGTCATACCCTACTGTTATAATATGCCAAATTAAGTATATGTACTGTATAAATCAGACCCGAAACCCAGATTTCCAATTTAACTCTTTTATAACATTTTAAATGACCAAAATGCCCTTCTAAGGCATAAATTGAGTTTAAAATTATTCGGGGCATAATAGAACATAACTTGCTGATATTATATCATATTTAAAGCATATTATCTCAGGGAACTTGCATATGACTCTTTTGGTTACCCGTAACGCCCTTTTTGCGTTCGGTTCGGTTTACGTAACTAGTTTGCGTAAATTGACCGAAACGGGTCAAACGTTATCATTTTTATCTCAAAATCCAGAAGGTGTTTTGTATACCCATATTATACAAGTCTTCAAACTTGTCGGGTCTAAATCACATTCTATCCGGTCTTCGCTTAATCGTGCGTTTGAACCGTATATCTCCTTAAGTCTAACCGGTCTAAGCTTTGGCTTAATTAAAGACCCGTTAGCATTCTAATTAATTATTTATGTCATCATTCCAGACTAGAGCCTTCCGGTAAATGGTACCTACGCTTACTTAAGCGAACACGGCTGAGTTATTAAATTCTTATTAATTAAGACAGGAGCTAGCTCAGGTAAATACTTTTAACTTATTTTCCCTTATACGGGCTTGGGGTACGGTATTATAAAGATACCGCTTGGTCGGGTGTAGAAACCTTTTGATCGGAGATGATTGAATTGCATAATCCCGTTTTAATTCGTATTGCTTGATAACAAATAACATTGGGGGTTAATGACCGTGTCCTGGATATCCTTGGCTCATTTTAAAAAGTGAATGGCCACGACGTAAGCACAAGGTGTAGACAAAACACCTCCTGTTGCATATGTAAAACGTATACTCACTCGTGAGGATAACTTCTTGTGAGATTATATTTGTGGTGTGTCGATTAATCTTGTCCGGCTTGTATTGTATTGTATGATCACCGGCCCTAAATGTTGGACAAACATGTAAATCGGATACAAGATTTTTATTAATAAAATTGTCCCAAGTTATAAAAGATTAATTTTGCCTCTGTGCATTTTAATCACTATGTCAAGATATTTTGTGTCGTTTGCACTCAAATCAATTTTCAAACTCTTTTCAAAATGAGTCAGTTAAATTGTATTTACCAGTGAAAACTGACGTATTTTTCCAAAAGGTTAAGTGACAGGTACTGAACGTAATTGGCTGGAAGCTCAGGGCGATTATAAGGAATCTTACAAGTCCTAGGCGTCTAAAGTCTGCTGAACAATGATTATGATTATTCGATCCGCCTGTGGATCCGTTTCAACTACTTGTGATAATTAATATTACAATTTTTATTTAAAGTTGAAATGTATCTATCTTTTGCTTCCGCTGTGCATTATTATATTGTGTTGCTTGTCTATGATGATACCAACGACGTCACGATACCCCCACCGGGCCCACCGGTGACACGTGGAAATTTGGGGTGTGACATGAATCAACCTGTTGTTGTGCCTTTTCACAGCTTCACAATTTTCACATTTCTCAGACACCTTTTCTGCATCAGCTTCCTTTTCAATCTTGAAAGCTGGAATTTCTTTGACCTGCTTCTTTATCACTCGGACATCTTCATCATCACTGTCATCTTGTTTTTTAATTTTCTTCTTTATCACTCGAACATTTTCATCATCACTGTCATCTTTCTTTGCTTGTATTTATTTGAGCTCTTTCATTTTTCTTGCATAATACAAAGTATCATCATCACTATCATCTTGTTTTTTAACCTTTGCTTCCTTATAATTCTTCTTTTTCGTTTTACCTGCAAAAAACTAATCATCATCATCACTATCAATTAAAAATTTTCTTTGACAATTTTTAAGTTTTCAAATTTCTTTGGCGTCATCATCACTATCTTCAATGATTGGTGCTTTTCTTGAAGCTTTCTTTGTTGAAACTGGTTCTTCTTCTTTCTTTTTTGGATTTTTTTCTTCTTCAATAGTTGAATCATCAAAAATTTGAGCAACAAATGCTTTAGTCTTTAAGATACTTTTATCCGGACAGTATTTGTCCCAGCTAAATCCCTCTGGCAATCTTTCATCCTCTTGATCTATTATACCATAACAAGCTTTCCTTGGCTCTTCGATCTCTTTCCTAGCATTTGAACTTTGTGACAATTGTTGTTGATGCGAAGCAACTTAATGATAAATCACTTTTCGATAATAATCATTGTTGCCGAATTGGTTTTGAGCTCCACTTGATTCGCGGTTTGTGCATTCTCGCTTAAAGTGCCCTTTTTCTCTGCAACGAAAACAAATAACTTTAGATTTATCAAAACCTAAAGGTGAAGTTACAGCATCACGGAAATCGTCTCTTCCCGTAATCTGTTTAACTTCTCAGCTCTTCTCAACACACTAGCCAAACACCACTTTATATCCATTAACTCCATTTCCTCAGCATCAATCTGATCGTAATCCTCTTTTGTCAACATTGGATTTCCGATCCTTCCTACAACTAAACTTTCATAAGATTCTAACACGGTCACCAACAAAGACATATGACCTTTGGCAACCTCTTCCGAGAAATTTTGACCATTCTCGAGATTTAACGCAATGTTGCATTGTAGTACTTTGCCATTCTTGGTTGCTGAAAAATTTGGATCGAATGATGGATATGAAGAGAATTCATTTTTGTTGTTTGATTCCCGAGATGACCTTCCAGAAGAACTTTTTGCATTGAAAGCAGTTTCAATCTTTGGTGCAATGTTGGTCTTATCACTAGTACCTCCTTTGTAATACAGACCAATGTCTTGTTCACCATCAAAATCCTTCATTCTCGCCATCTTCCGTTGTTTCATTTCTTGAACTTCGAGTTTTTCAATAAACTTGCTCAAGGTTAGATTGTCAAACTCATCATCATTCTTCAACATCATAAGATACGTGCCCCAAACATCTTGTGGCAATGCATCGGCCAACTTTTCAATCCATTCTTCATCGTCTTTCGTGATGCTCAATCTCTTCATGTTAACCACCAGATTGCAATATCTTTCAATAATCTGCTTGGTGTTTTCAGTTTTTAATCCACGGAATAGTTCAAATTCTTTCTTCAAAAGCGATTTTTTGTTCTTGATCATGTCTTTACTTCCAACAAACTTCGCTCTTAGTGTTTTCCATATTGAGTGTGCACTTCCGTTGTGTTGCAGTAAAATCAAGATATCTTCTTTAATAGCTTGTTGTAATATACTAATCATCATTTTTTTCACTTTTGTATTTCTTTTTCTCATCAACACTTAGATCTTTAATAGCAACATCCTCTCCGTCATCATTAACCGGTCTAATATATCGTGTTTCAATACATTCCCAAGCATCTAAATGATTAGCTTGAACCCAATTTTCAAAACGTTCCTCCCATCCACTATACTCCTCGATATTCATGAGGTTAGGCGGTTTTTGCATGGTACCCATTTCATTTTCTAAGGATGTGTTCTGAGCAATAGTGACTGGAGTTGCAATTGCGTTGTAAAATTCGTTTTCCATGTTTCGGTTTTTAAAATTCACAATGTGTAAACTTGTTCAAACGAGCTGAGTTGATTTTCAAGCGACCTGGTTCAAATCCAAACGACCTGGACTAAAATTCCACACAACCTGAGTATGTTTCAAACGAACTTGATCTAATTCTACCAATTCGTGCGAACTGGTTAATCTTCAAACGAGCTGGGACACTAATACTTCAACTCGTGCGAAGTGGATGTTTCATGCGAACTGACCCACTTCTTGTGAACTGAATGTCAATTTCATGCGAACTGAGCCACTTCTTGTGAACTGAATGTCAATTTCATGCGAACTGAGCCACTTCTTGTGAACTGAATGTCAATTTCATGCGAACTGAGCCACTTCTTACGACTTGGCAAGATTTCAAACGAATTGGACTATTATCAACCAAACCATGCGAATTGGAACTCTAATTCAAACGAACTGACACATCTCCGAACGATCTGATGAGTTTTTGTCAAAATTGATCACGTTTTAGGTCAATTTTAGGTCTGATTCTTTCAAGGATTGATTAAAACAGTGTTTCGCTTGTTATATGTGAAAATTAGTCCATTTTATCCATGAAATCATGGTTAATTTTGAAAAATCGAGTAGAAAGTGAGTAGAAATCAGATGTTGATGACGAAATCAAGCTGAAATGGTAAGAACTCTTCCTCCTGAGCTCTGATACCACTTGTAGGATCGTTGTGACGACCTAAACGAGTCATTTAGAAGAGTTCTCAATCAATACGAAAGGCAGAATCAGTCGTATCGAAGTTATTTCAGCTGGATACACACTAGAATCACTTTAACTATCTCTTGTATTGATTTCAGAACGTTTTACAAGCTAGAGATACTTCGGCAGAGCTTCGCTACCGGAATCAGGAATGTTACAAATGAAAGAACCAAGACACCTATTTATAGGCCAGCTACTTCCTATGAACTGGACACACCCACTTCGCACGAAGTGGCACTTCGCACGAACTGGACATCCCAGTTCGTGTGAACTGGCTTATTTTGACCTTTTTCTCGTTTATCTCATTCTACGTGTCTTGTTCTATTTAACCTATTACAAGACTCGATTCAAGACGAAGTCGACAGACATATGCACCAACAGAACACATTGTGGATTCCACTAAGCTCCTCAGGCAAGTTTAACTTATAAGCTACACTGCCGACACATTCGATAATCTCGAATGGTCCAATATATCTAGGGCTTAATTTACCCTTCTTACCAAAACACATCACACCTTTCCAGGGTGATACTTTTAGTAAGACGTTATCGCCCACTTCAAACTTTAGGGGTTTCCGCCTCTTATCAGCATAACTTTTCTGCCTATCCCTAGCAGCTTTCAGGCGATCACGAATTTGGACAATCTTGTCCGTTATTTCAAGGACTATATCAGGTCCTGATAACTGAGTTTCTCCTACTTCTGCCCAACAAACAGGTGTTCTACATTTTCTTCCATATAATGCCTCAAAAGGCGCAGCCTGAATGCTAGAATGGTAACTATTGTTATAGGAGAACTCGATCAAAGGTAGGTGTTCATCCCAGCTACCTCCCAAATCAATAACACATGCTCTGAGCATGTCTTCCAAAGTTTGAATTGTACGCTCACTTTGTCCATCGGTTTGAGGATGGTAAGCAGTACTAAAATTCAAACGAGTGCCCAAAGATTGTTGGAAACTTTTCCAAAAGTGAGAGGTGTATCTAGTATCTCTGTCAGAAATAATAGCCACTGGCACTCCGTGGAGGGATACAATTTTATCTACATATAACTGAGCTATCTTGTCGGAGCTATAAGTCTCCTTGATGGGTAAGAAATGTGCTGACTTAGTCAATCGATCAACTGTGACCCATATAGTATCATTTCCATGCCTTGTTTTAGGTAACTTGGTTATAAAGTCCATAGTTACCATCTCCCACTTCCATGTGGGAAGTTCTGGCTATTGAAGCAGACCCGATGGCTTTTGATGCTCTACTTTAATCTGAGCACAGGTCAAGCACTTAGCTACATGGGTGGCAATAGATTTCTTCAATCCTATCCACCAATAATTAGCTTTTAAATCCTGATACATCTTGTCACCTCCAGGGTGAACTGAATATTTGGAATTGTGAGCTTCCTGGAGGATTACATCTCGAAGTCCTCCATGAATGGGAACCCAGATTCTTCCATTAAGTCTGAGAATTTCATCCTTGCCAGGTGTTAACTGTTCAGCAGTTACACCTAACTTTTCATCTGGAAGGTTAGCTTCCAAAACATCATCTTTCTGTGCAGCTAATAGCCTTTCATTCAGGCTATTCTTCAGTTCAATGCTCTTAGCATTAATCCTGATAGGTTTGATTCTCTCCTTTCGGCTTAGAGCACCGGTGACTACATTCGCCTTGCCGGGATGGTAGCGAATTTCACAATCGTAATCATTTAAAGTCTCCATCCAGTGACTCTGTCTCATATTGAGCTCTTTTTGATTAAATAGGTGTTGAAGACTTTTGTAATCCGAATAGATCACACATTTTGTTCCATACAAATAGTGTCTCCATAACTTTAGTTCGAATACAACGACACCCAACTCTAAGTCGTGGGTGGTGTAATTCTTTTCATGCACCTTTAGTTGTCGTGATGCATAGGCAATCACCTTGCCTTTTTGCATAAGTACACAACCCATACCGGTGTGTGATGCATCACAATAAATGACAAACTCTTCAATTCCTTCGGGCAATGTCAACACCGGAGCATTGCTCAATTTTTGTTTGAGAATCTCAAAGGATTCTTGTTGTTTTGGACCCCAATCAAATTTTACATTCTTACGGGTCAAAGAAGTCAATGTTGCAGCTATTCTTGAGAAGTTCTCAATGAATCTTCTATAATATCCAGCTAGACCCAGAAAACTGTGAATCTCTGTTGGCGTCTTCGGTGCTTCCCAGTTCATGATGGATTCTATTTTGGCGGGATCGACTTGGATACCACGCTCACTAACAACGTCTCCAAGAAATTGGACTTCACGGAGCCAGAACTTGCATTTGGAGAATTTAGCATATTGCTTCTCCTGCCGAAGCAATCCTAAGATACATCGAAGGTGCTTCTCGTGATCAACTTGGCTATGAGAATAGATAAGTATGTCATCTGTGAAGACAATGACAAACTTATCTAAGTAAGGTTTGCAGACTCTATTCATGAGGTCCATGAATGCTGCTGGCACATTAGTGAGCCCGAAAGGCATCACTAAAAACTCATAATGTCCATACCTCGTCCTGAACGTCGTCTTAGGCACATCTTCAGTTCGGACCTTAAGTTGATGATATCCGGATCTCAAATCAATCTTTGAGAAGAAGCTCACCCCTTGGAGCTGATCAAATAAGTCGTCTATTCTGGGTAAGGGATAACGATTCTTGATCGTTACCTTGTTTAGTTCACGGTAATCAATGCATAAGTGTCACGACCACCGACCCACCCTGGATGTAATTGGGAGCCGCGAACAGCCAAGTGGTACCGGTGATTATTTTTGAAAAATATTGCAGCAATTTCATCAGGACCGTGAGTTAGGAAAAATATCAGAGTTTAGAAAACACTGGATTTTATTTATTAAATAGATGGGATAACCCCATGTTTTACAAAGGTAGCTTTAATAAGGGATAAACCCAATTACATAAAACAATATTTCTTAATTTGATTTAATTTATAAAATAAGCCACTTCTTGAAGCCCTTCAGTGCCGGATCCAACTCTTACTCCAATCTACTGTAATTACCTGAAACGCGTTTTAAAAAGGTTTTGTCAGCAGGAAATACTGGTGAGTTCATTCATTTTGCTTAAAACGATACAGTTGTTATAATCTACAGTATTAAGAGCGATTACAATGTTTCCTGATATCAGCCAACTACCCACAGTATTTGTCACTTGAACATCCATCGGTAACCTCAGAGTCCAATGGTGTCTGTGACTATGGTCATATCACCCCTTGGCTAACCCGTTGTCCAATGGTGAAGTTTATCAAGTAATGTATACAAAACCCCACATACCGGCTGTAATTTGGTGATTACAAAGACTTAATCCCTGTAATTATAACCTTGAAAATAAACATGCTTTTGAAAGTAGTTTGATAAAAAGAGAATGACTCACATTATAAGCATGCAGATTTATACGGGCAGAGTTTAGCCTACTGGTTAGCCTTGATATTGCAGATTTATACAGGCAGAGCTTAGCCTATTGATTAGTCTTGTAACCTAGTGCACACGAACTCGGTAAGTAACTAATACAACATTTACGATAACTCACGAGATTAAAACCCTCACAACAAATGACAAAGTGAAATACTCAAACATCCATCAAATTAACGACGAATGACAAAGCATAACCCAAGTTTGAGCAACACTTAAACATCTATTGGATAGTTTTAATCGACCGGACATTGAATCGTAGCAGCGATCGAGTTAATACCCGGTATCGTAGCAGAATTCCAGCTAGTGTGTGTTTGGTAGTAATCAGACTATAACTCAGTGTATGAATTGAGTTTTATCGTCGTTCCAACGCCAAAATGCAAGTCCCACACCCCACTATATATACTGATAAATTGACCCCCTCGCGTGGCGCGAGGGGTCCACATGGTTGCGTCGCGTGGCGCGACGGGTCACATTTTATCATAGGGTTGCCACGTGTGTTTCTATCCTAGCTGAGTCGACGGAAATTGAAAATTCGATTTTGACAACAAACTGTGATGATAATCGTCAATGGGGAATACCCCTCCTGAGTTTTAGGGGCCCTGGTCCTAATTCTGATTGTTATGAAAATTTTAGGGTTTATACAGAATCACTTGGGGTTTTAATTAGGGTTTCTTATTGTACAAAATATAATAAGAAATAATAGTTTTAGTGAGAGTTGTTATGGTTTGGGATAAAAGGGAATAAAATGATGAGAAAAGAGAATGGACTCGCTTTGTAACTTTAGGGTTTAACTAGAAAACCTCCTGGTAGAATTTTGGGTATAATTTCTCCAGGTCTTTGCTCACACAAAACAGAGGAGATACACGAGTCGTTTAGAAAATATTTCAGAACTTGAACGAAATTGTGTGTATCGGGACATCACACACGCATTCAAATAGCTATGCTCTAATTCCAAGTGAACGTTCTTTCTCGAGGTCATAGAATAGATGTTAGTGTTCTAAACAGTACCAGTCAAAGAGTCCAGCCATCAGGATAAAGCCTACCAGCACATCACTCTGGAGTCAGACCATTTCAATATTGGTCTTACATTAGTCAGCCTTAATCCACATAGTGAAATTATTTCATTTCCCGGGTTGCAGCCAAGGTATAGCAAAAGCAAAGAACTATTTTTGTATTTTTCTGATTTTTCAATGTTTTTGTATTTTTCTTATTTTTCAATGTTTTTGTATTTTTTCTGATTTTTCAATGTTTTTGTATTTTTCTGAGAGACTACATCCCCCTAAATTTTTGCTTAAAATGAAGGAAACGCTATTTTAAGAAACAAATTTATAGAAACGAAGAAAAATATTTTTGTGTGACCGTGGTCAATCCTCGAATTTGACCATTTTGAGAAGAGCAAGAAAACGTGCTTTATCAACCGGTTTTGTAAAAATATATGCGACATTGTCGTCAGTATGAATTTGTTTCATTTTAATTAAACCCTGGTTGAAAGAATCACGAATAAAGTGAATTTTTATGGCAATGTGCTTGGTTTTTTAAAAATACACCGGATTTTTCACAATTTGGATAGCTGCATCATTGTCACAATAAATGGAAGTTTGGGAAAAATTCAAACCGTAGTCCACCAGCTGGTGTTGAATCCAGATAACCTGTGAGCAGCAGGCTGATGCGGCCACGTATTCCGCTTCTGCAGTAGACAAAGAGACAGTTTGCTGCTTTTTGCATTGCCAGGAGATGAGGCGATCCCCCAGAAACTGGCATCCAGCTGTCGTAGACTTCATGTCCTGACCAGTACCTCCAAAATTGCTGTCAGAAAAAGCACACAAATCAAATGGAGACTCTTTTCGATACAAAAGTCCAAGCCGAGGCCTGCCCTTAAGATATCGAAAGATTCTCTGAACAGCTTTTAAATGAGAAAGTTTAGGAGCAGCCTGATAGCGAGCACACTGACACACAGCAAACATGATATCTGGTCTACTGGCTGTCAAGTACATCAACGAGCCAATCATCGACCGGTACAGTGTAGCATCGACAACTTCCCCTTCCGTATCTTCTGTCATCACTGGTCTCTCTGCTATAGGAGTGTTTGCAGGTTTGACATCCTGAAGTTTGAATTTTGCAAGAATATCATCGACATGTTTTCCCTGATGGATGAGAATTCCTTTGGAATCCTGTCGATTCTGCAGACCCAGAAAGAAACTCATTTCTCCCAGCGCACTCATTTCAAATTGCTTCTTCATAACTTCTTCGAATTCCTTGCACAGTGCATCACTAGTGGATCCGAAGATGATGTCGTCCACATAGATCTGCACTAAGATTTGATCCTCTCCCACTTTTCGAATGAATAGTGTCTGATCAATCACACCCCGAGTGTATCCATGAGCTAGCAGATGCTCTTTCAGAGTAGCATACCAAGCACGGGGAGCCTGGTGTAACCCATATAATGCCTTATCAAGCTTATACACGTGACGAGGACACTGTTTATTCACAAAGCCCGGTGGCTGTGACACATAGATCTCTTCCTTTACTTTGTCGTAGAGAAACGCCTACTTGACATCCATTTGATAGGCCTTGAATCCCATGTAGGATGCATATGCCAGAAAGATTCTAATTGCCTCCAGTCGAGCCACGGGAGTATACACTTCATCGTAGTCAAGGCCTTCTATCTGTCTAAACCCTTGGACGACCAGTCTTGCGTTGTTTCTAACAATCACTCCGCTATCGTCTCTCTTGTTGCGATAGACCCATCTAGTTCCGAGTGACTTCTTTCCAGCAGGTAGAGTAACCAACTTCCATACTTTCAGTTTCTCAAACTGATTCAACTCGTCCTGCATCGCATCTACCCAGCTAGGTTCCAAAAGAGCCGCATCAGTTGTCTTTGGCTCGATTTGAGAGATAAAACATGAAAACAAGCAGTTGTTGATGATTCCTGACTGACTTCTAGTCAAAACTCCAGCCTCTACTGGTCCAATCACATTCTCGATGGGATGATCACGCTGGACACTGGCAGGAATAGCAACTTCTGGTGCAGTTCCAGTTGGAGAGACATTTGTTAAGTGATCAATTGCTACTGGCTCAGTGTTATCAGAGACTTGCTCGTCTTCTGTACCGTTTGCGACAAACTCTTCAGGAATGGGACCATCAAACATGTCACTTTGATCAATGGGTGTGTCCTCCTCATCAGACGAGTCCAACCCCTCCCCTCCATCATTAAGAATGTCGGTATAATCAGGAGCCATTTGAATCTCTGGTGTAGATTTTGAAGATGATACTACAGGTGTGTGATCCCCCACAGGTGTAAAATCCCCCTCAAATTCAACATCCCCCTCTTCTTTAGCATTATGAGGAACAATTGAGGGTCGAGAGACAACATTTGTTGTACCAGAAGTACCTGCATGAGTAATAGGAGGATCATCAAGATTATCAAATGATTTAAATAGATAGGCATAATTATAAAGAGTAAACGACCCCTTTTCCAGCGTCTGTCTGATTTTCTTCAAGCCACCGTACATCATAAGACTCAATGGTTTGTCTAGTCTTCTTGTTGTACTCTGTATGCCGTCTTGTTTTCATGAGCAACCTTCCCAGCATATCCAATAAAATAGCATTCGTCTCCCCTAGCGTCAAACTTTGGTATAGATTCAAATTGCAAAAGAGTACATGGACAACCGAAAGCTCTAAAGTGCCCCACATACGGTTTCTTGCCAAACATTACTTCATGAGGCGTCTTCATGTGTGCCTTGTTGATAACAACTTTGTTTTGAACATAGCATGCAGTGTTAATGGCCTCTTCCCAGAAGAAAACTGGGAGTTTCGAATCACAGAGCATCGTGCGAGCTGCTTCAATCAGGGTTCTATTCCTTCTTTCAGCAACTCCATTTTGCTGAGGAGTTCTAGCAGCACTGTATTGTCGAGCGATTCCCCTCTCGGCACAAAATAAATTCAACTCAGCATTCTTGAATTCGGTTCCATTGTCGCTTCGAATCCCTTTCACTTTCTTTGCCAGTATGATTTTCCATAAAGATTATAAATCTCTTGATTAATTCTGCAGTCTCACTTTTGTTAACTAAGATGAAAACCCAAGTAAAACGTGAGTAATCATCAGTAATTACAAGACAGTAAGATTTTCCAGACAGACTGAGCACATTCACTGGACCAAAAAGATCCATGTGAAGAAGCTGCATCACACTGTTAATGGTGTTTACAGTTTTTGGAAAGTGTGGTTTTCGATGTTGTTTACCCTTTGCACAAGATACACATTTTTCAAAAGTTATGAAGTCTTTTACAGGTAGACCCCTTACCAACCCCCAATTTTGCAAGACGGTTTAGATTTTTCACGTTAGAATGTCCTAAACGACGATGCCACAGCATAGCATTGTGCTCAGAGATTTTGGTAAACAAACAGGCAACACCTTTAGTGGGAGGCTTATTCATGTCAATGACATAAGCGTTGCCTTTTCGTTCAGATTTCAACAAAATCCATTCTTCAGGAATGACCATTCCTGGTTTTAGAATAAGACAGTGTTTATCAGTGAAATGAGTTGAGTAACCGTTGTCGCAAATTTGAGCAACACTTAGCAGACTGTGCTTCAACTCAGGAACGTAGTTGACATCTTTGAAACAGAGATCACCATTCTTGACTGTGCCTCTTTATGTGATCTTTCCCTTTTCGCCACCCGCAAAGGCAACATATCCTCCATTAAATTCTTCAAGATCAGAAAGTTGGGATAGATCGCCAGTCATATGCCTGGAACAGCCACTGTCAATGACCCAAAGTCGAATCACAGCCCTCCATAGCCGTTCCTGCACATTACGCGGGTTTAGTTAGATTTTGGTACCCAAGCCATAGTTGTGGTGGGTACATCCTGTTCATTAAAATATGTGACTTGCATCCAAATCAACTTTTCTTTAGAGTAGATAGGTTTATTATTGATGCGCAATGATTTAGGAGAGTTATTTGGAACATTATTCTTGGGTTTCCAAACTCGCCTAGAGCCCTCCAATTTCTTGGATACCTTAGGCGAAACAGAATTAGAGTTTGGAATGCAGTTGTTTGATTGCATTTTCATTTGTTTAGCTTTGTACCAATCTCCATCAGAAGGCTTCATTTTGGAGTTCAGCTTCCTAACAGGTTTTGATTTTGAAGTCTTTTCCTGTTTTGGATGCTTGACATTCCCTTTTGGAGCCTTCTGATGCTCTCCCCTTTTTAGTTTATCAGGACGATGCTGACAATTTCTTGCAATGTGTCCAGCAATTCCACACGTGTAACATATTTGTCGTTTCACATGTGGTTTTGCTTGACATCCTTCAGACTTTGCAGAACCTAAGGGCTTGTGTGGTTCCTGAGATGCAAACGAGACAGGTTTAGATTTGTCTTTAGAAACAGAATGACACTTAGTTTGCTTGTTTGATCTTGATTTTGGAGGAACATATTTTGTTTCGTTTCCTCCTTTAGTCTGTTTCACCAAAAGATTTTTAGATTTATCAACTTTGTTAGGCAAAACAACTGAATTCAAATCCACACAAATAGAACCAAAATAAATGTCAGAACATTCATCGCTCTTTAAAATAGAGCCCACACAATTCAAAGCATTAGAAGAAATTGAAATATTGTTCGAATTTTCAGAAATGAAAGAATTGTTTTTCTTAATTTTATTTTTCAAAACTTTAAAAGCAACGTCGTCCTCATCATCTCCATCTACCCAATCTTCAATAATTACTTGGTCTGCATTTGAAGCAACAAGGTTAGTATCATTAGTTTTCTCACAAACAGTGTCACTTGATGCTGCAGAATTAAACCTTATCCTGATGTCCCGAGACAGAACCCCAATAAACTTAGTCGGGCAGAGCCCTGACATGCGTTATGGGTTCCAGATCAATCGGAAAGGGTAGCGGTGATTGGGAGTTAAAACACTTTAAAACGGGACAGTGCATTATTATTATGGGGTGAATACCTATTAAAAGAAGGATATATATATATATATATATATATATATATATATATATATATAGGGTAAGGTTCATGCGAGAACCACCCTTATTGCGAGAACCGCGAGAACCAATGTGAACACAAAATAAAATCTAAAAAAAATCAAAAAAGCACTCAAAATTTTTTTTTTATTTTTTTTAATATTTTTTAATAAAAAATCGATATATTTCGTTCCCATAAAAAAAAAAAAAAAAAAAAAAAAAAAAAAACCTTTTTTTTTCGAGTAAGAGTTATCTATGCACATGTGCATATGTATCATTACTTCAACAAATTCGGTAATACGTTATCAGGAATAAACAATTGCACTTTAATTTACAATACCATTAGTAATACACTACTTTTTACATTACCAATATTCAAAATGCACATGTGCATAATTAGGTATAACCATGATATAACGTGTTTTGGTACAAAAAGTTTGTGATTTTGAATGGAGAAGTAGACCCATATACATGTTTTTTGGTTAGTTATATCTAGTGGTTGATGGTTTGGTTATAGTTGTCAATTTTTTATGTAATATGTTGATTGGATGGTATAAATGGTGTTTACATACATGTAATAAAGTGAAAATATTGTTAATGGTATTGTATTATGGATGGTAGGAGGTAATGGTATTGTATTATGGATGGTAGGAGGTAATGGTAGTGTATTATGGATGGTATGATAGATGAAAGGGAAAGTGTATTCAAAGTGGTGTACAAAAACACCTTATTTCATGTTGATACATATGAATGCACATGTGCATTTCTAATATTGGTAATGTAAAAAGTAGTGTATTACATATGGTAGTGTAAATGAAAGTGCAATTGTCTAATATATGTAATGAATTACGGAATTTGTCAAAGAAATGACAAAAATGCACATGTGCATGCTTGTGTATTATGGATGGAATGATAGATGAAAGAGAAAGTAGTGTACCAAAACACCTTATTTCCTGTTGATACATATAGATGCACATGTGCATTTCTAACATTGGTAATGTAAAAAATAGTGTATTACACGTAGTAGTGTAAATGAAAGTGCAATTGACTATTATTTGTAATGAATTACGGAATTTGACAAAGAAACGACACATATGCACATGTGCATGGATAACTGTTACTCAAAAAAAAAAAAAAATTTTTTTTTTTTTGAAATTTTTTTTAATTTTTTTTATTAACAAAATATAGCGATTTTTTCAAAAAAAATAGTAAAAAAATAAAAAAAAAAAACTTTTTGGGTGTTTTTTAGATTTTTTTAGGAATTACTGTTTGTGTTCACACTGGTTCTCGCGGTTCTCGCAATAAGGGATGGTTCCTAACGGATCTTTGTCCTATATATATATATATATATATATATATATATATTCTATAGAGATGGCGAGAGGGTGTGTGATATCGAAATCACAGAAGAAGGAAAAAGGTTTGTAGGTGCTATTTATAGTTAACATATCTCTATGCCAAAGAAAGAAGATAAGGACACATATTCCATGTAAACTTTGATTTTAGTACACATATGCACATACGTGCATCTTTGGTGTCAGTTCAATAGTTAAATCATTATTCCTTTTTATTATCTTGATAACACTTACATAAGATTCTTTAATTCAAATATTATTATTATTATTATTATTATTATTATTATTATTATTATTATTATATAAAAATAGGACACGAAGATGGGAAAGACACGGAATATGTTTCTTCTAATTTGTGAGATTTCATTTATTAGGTATTATTATTATTATTATTATATTAATTTAACTACTGTACTTATTTGGCGTGTATAACTTCTAAAATATGACGTTATAGAAAACACTAATTATGTTATTAGAACGAGAATAATCTTATCTATATTTTGAACCAAGTTTCATTAAAAATAGAGTAGGTTCAAAATACAATGTATTTTATAATTTAATTATTATACGGTTCCTAGACCCGTCTAGGTACTTCATATTTCTAACAGTTGACTTAACCGTAATCTACCTGTCTAATAATATAAGTTTTTATAGACTTTTATTTTATTAGAAAGGTCACCCATATACAGGCCAATTAATTAATAATATGTCAACCAACTATATAAAATAGTGTTTAAAACTATTTGGGTTAAATATCTATACTATTATAAAAAGGAGAAGTGACGTACAAAGATGTAAATTTACATTACATACAACTTTCGAAGCAACATGTACAAATAAACAAAACACATTTGAAAAGGGTAAAGTAGTAAACAACACTAAATTTTAAGACACTAGAGGGACAAAATAGTAAATTTATTGGAAACCTTCTTTGCAATCTAAAATTCAGTTCCATCTTTGCCCTTATTCAACTGAGAAGTCTGTATTGAAGTTTCATCTTTCACATTCCCTCACCTGCCCTTCAATTGAATGTTGCGACTCAATCGTCTGCCTTTAATTAGTCCCCTCAATCCACCTCATAAACAACGCTTCAAACCAAAATTGAATGCTTCAGTTTCAGACCAGATCGATTCAATTCCTTTAATCCATCTTTAATTCATGTTCAATTGCATATGCAGAGAAGAGAAAGAGAACCGGAGATACATACAAGCGGCAATGAAGCCCCAAATCGGAAAATGATATTCGTCAAATCGCTTGCTTAAACCCTAAATAAAGTAGAGGTACGTAATCCATATTCGTTGGCATCAATAGTGTTATAAAGATCAATTGAGTTCAACAAGGAATTCTGGTTATTATTTGTTAGGTTCCTCACTTATATTGCATTGGTGATGCAAATGGGAAATTGATGATTGCTCATGCTGCAAGTGCACAGGGAACATCAGGTAAGTGACGATACATGTTTATGTTCTTTAGACAATCAAGGTATGATTCTTTCATTCTGAGTTCATATTTCTGGTGGTTTTGTGTCTTGGGGGTGTGATTTATGAGAGGTAGATTCGAAATTTTATGGATTATCATAGTGTAAAGGGTGGGAAGCCGATGTGCATCTGAAATAGTTATGGAAGCATCAGAAAATAGTTGGAATTGCTCTTCTTAAGGTAGTAAAACTTTATGGAATTTTAGTAGCAATGGAAATGAGGTAATCAATTAAATTTTGACATAATCACCACAATTCATTAGATTTTGAATTTTACATAGTACTTGATTTTTAGGATTTGGCTAATTTTATAACTTTTTCCAATACTCAGTCACTTTTGGCATAAAAGCTACTAAAATTCATTTTTTAATTTATAGATATTTGAAGGTTGTAGAGAAATCATTCCATGGTGTTGATGTTTGTAACGCGGCAACATGATTTGTTGAAATTGTTTCATTGTTTCATAAATAGGAGGTTGGAAAGCTATCTACGGATGGAGCACGGGTTCGAAGCAGGTCGCAAGGTCGCACGAAGAGAGTATCCAGCAATCGGAAGTAGATACATCCGTGTCAAGAAACTGGGCATGAAGGTAGTGGTTTTTTTCTTGAATTTGTGTTATACAGTTAGATTTGATATTGTTCGAGGTTTTTTTTGGGTTTTGAACAATGTACAAACTCTTAGGTTATAGTTTTCTATTGATTGACTGGTTGAGTTTGGGTGTGTGTAGTTTGGGGAATGTGTGTAGAACCGATGAGGCAGTTGGGGCTGTGCGGCGTGAGAGGAGAGTTTTATTCGGCGTGACCAGAAATGGTGGATTGTGGTTACTATATGAGAACTGGGTGAGAAAGCCATGGTCTAGGTATGAACTCTGTCCGAAGATTCGAAAAGTAGATGACTACGTGGAAAGCCGTGACAACCATATCTTATTATGAAGCATCAGGTAAAATTACAACAAAATTTTCTTTGTGTTTTTGTTGGTTTCCATATGGTAAAACGAGTCTCGTTTAGGTAAACGAGGCGTGCTACGCGCGGACCCAAATTCATATTCAATTGTTGTCGGTTATACAATCTGAATTTGAATTAAAGTCTAAACTTTATTGATATTCCCTAACTCCATATGGATGCATAACCTTTCAGTTTCAGAACACTAACATCTAATGTTTTAGTTGCAGGGAATGAAAAAGTGGTGTTTATGCAGTCTACCTACATGTTTAATCATCGAGTGGGTTATTGCTACAATTCATGGATTCTGGATAATAACTTAAGTGGCAAGATCGACAGGCCAGACAGGTCGAGTAAAGGGTCATATTTAAGTGCAGAAAATGGTGGAGTCGGTTTGTAATTCGTCTTGGTTTCAATTATTTTACCTAATATTATATGCGGTTTATGATTTCTTTTTTCTTTTTTTTTGTTTTAAATTAAGTGCAGGAAATGGTGGAGCGGTGCTGGGTCGATTAAGGCGCACGTGGTTGGTTCCGATGACCCTTGATTCATATATCTGGTTGTAGGTCAAGTTATGGATAGATATGGTGATTGATAGTTGATGTTTCTGTTGAAATGGGTGTTTTTCGGCGAATGGTGAGATCAGTAGGTTCAAAGTGACTATGGTGAGGGTTTCGGGTGATCAACCAACATTTCAGTAAAAAAGATTTAACTCGGGCCAGCGGACGGTCATCAGGAATGTATAAATGTACACTTAAGTCGCTTTGATAATTTAATATAATTATCATCAACCTCTGTTCAACGAGGTGCGTTAAGGTTGTACACTGTTGAAGCCGAGAGAAAAGGGAAAGGCTATAGCTGATACGGGCGTTATTCAGGTTAGTTTATCAGGTTTTTATGGTTAATCGGGTCTGGTTAATCAAGTTTCTAAAATTTAGTATTAAAATCCAGTACTTGCCCCGTATGTTTATTCAGTTAGTCAGGTTCAGGTTTTTCGGCTTTCAGGTTAAACGGGTCGAAATAATAAGCATGTATTCTTGAAATAACAAGTCAGAATAGGTTTGGCTTGGGCTGACCCGTCAAATTTTCAAAACCGTCACCAGAGAACTCACGCCCTGCCAATACCATGCTAACCAACACTTTCACTGAGCACCACTATGTTCAATACAAGTATATCAACTGTATTGCTTTATTTGTTTTTGAATTCTTAAAATATGTTTATTAGTAGAGTTGATGGTATGCATAAGTTTTCGGGTAGGATAAAGAGGTGCATTAATTGTCACAAATTTATTATGCTTAATTTTGTACATTTTGTTGCATTAAGTTATTATTTGTATGATATAACGTCAAGCCACACTCCAATTTTTTAAAAAATTTTTTATCACAGACTGAAGCTGCAGCAAAGAGGGCACTAGCGCTTGATGGGTCGGATATGTGAGTGACTCAACTATGTCTTCCACAGAGCATTCCTAAGTGTACATAGTTATTTTTTTTTCATTATTATTATCATTATTGCAGAAAATGGAGTAATAATGACATGGGGATGGGGCGAACACGGTCAGCTTGGTTTAGGAGATACATGTGATCACACTTGTCCTCAGGTTTCAGTTCATGCATTAAAGAATAAACACAGTTCTTAAACAGAGACCATCTTAAACCGATGATTTCTCTTTCTTTTGATCGAGTTTCTAGGGGAAATCTCTTATATATCTGTTACCGATTGGATGAGATGTGGGTTTGACTTGAATAAAACTCTATATATGTTATTGTTTATGATTGACTTTTATTTATGCCTATGAAGTGTTCGATGAAATGCGCCAATGGTTTAAAAAATCGGTTTCAAAATAAATTATGTGAACTCGTTGGGCAACGTGCGGCAAAAAATCATAAATACCCGCGGCAACGCGCGGGCCTTTCCACTAGTTTATATTAAAAATAAACTAGTTACTAGTTACTAGTGGTTAATAAATTTAACCAACCTATAATTCTTATATAAAAATAAGAATGTTACATCCTCCCCATCTTGTTTTAAATCTCGTCCTCGAGATTTGGGTTATGATATTTCTTTTAGACTTATGTTATATTTTAGTCAATAAAAACAATATTAAGGTAGATGACACAGAATTATAATATCAAATTTTGTGAATACGAGTTGTACAATAAGTAGGATTCAATGGTTCAACTGAATTAGTTCAAGAAATCGATGACAAACGAATGAGATGAAATGATATAATTTCCAAAGTGACTAGATTCAAGCCAAAAGATATATTATCAATAGATATTTAAAATGAATGTGAAGGACTTTCAGAATCAATAAAATTCTTTGTCAAAAGAAAGCTTACTTTGATTGGCAACTGAGGAAGACTTAGAATCGACAGGTTAAAAATGAAATAAAAGCATGAAAATGATTTGTCAAATATTGAATTATGATATGAGAAAATCAATGTGCTGAGATGAGCGAATTGCAAGGATACACGAAAGGATAATAGAATTAGTGTATTATTGTTTTAATACATAATTGCAATAATTTTATTTTCCTTGAATAATATATATTTATATACACCTATGCCTAGTGCTTAGTCGAAATTATATAATATTTATTATTATATTAGAGGTATTGTAAAAGGAAATACTTATATTTGGAGCCCAGTTCACATTATTCAATTCAATTATAGTAATCTATGTAAAAGGAAACTTATATCCAAATGTGTACTCGTATATAATATATAGTATTTATATAATGTGAAATTATTATTGTTATTGAATACAGTATATAACAACTGTTTTGTATAGATTACTATAGTAGATTACTTTTACTATTAACATTATTAAATAATGTTTAATTAATAAATGTATATTATAATAAAATACGTCAAAAATAATATATATATATATATATATTTTTAATAAGATTATATTTTAAATCTTAGTCACGTCAATATATTAAATAATAATAACACAATTATTTAATTAATATATTATATTTGATAAAGTTATAGCTATTAGTTGACAGAAAATGATATATTTCATTTTCTGGGTTAATTAGATTTGTACCATAGAAAATATTTTTTACAAAAGTAATGTCATAGGACACTACTTAGTTTAGAGTCACTTGTTGAGAGAATGATCAACAGTGATATGATCACAATTACTAGTTGAGATATATATATATATAGAGTAGGGTTCCTACGGAAAGTGTGTTTTTCCTAGAAAGTCTAGGAAGCGATCTTGTCCATCCGATTGGTGTGTTTAATGGTTGAGATTAAATCAATGGCAATCTTGTAATAATTAACTATATTTAATAGATTGTTTTAAATTAGTAGGGGCAATTTCGTCCTTATGTGTGTTTTAAACCAATAAAAAATAACCGTCAGAGATATCACATCTCCTTAATTCACGCCAATTTCCCTCTCTCCCTCTTTCTCTCTCTAAACCCAAATTCGGAAACCCCCAAAATCATACCAAAAATACCTAAAATCATGGATGAAGATAAGAGATTTTCCTTGTTCCATATACGTAAGATCAAGTTTTCATTATACTGCGTGTTTTACAAAGTGATTACGGGTGATTCTTGTTTGTAATTGACGGTATTTTGCTGGTTGTAGGGAAGAGATTCAAAAAGCAGGAAACTTTGGAAAGGATAAATAGCAGCGGAACAGTTACCAGAAGCCGATCGAAAGCTGGGGCGAAATTTGCTGATGTAAAACACATTTGTATGAATCTGCTTGCTGTTAAAACACAGCTGTATGAATCTGAATTGCTGTTAAAACACAGCTGTATGAATCTGAATGATAAAACACATTTGTATGAATCTGCTTGCTGTTAAAACACAGCTGTATGAATCTGAATGATAAAACACATTTGTATGAATCTGCTTGCTGTTAAAACACAGCTGTATGAATCTGAATGCTAAAACACAACTGTATGAATCTGCTTGCTGTTAAAACACAACTGTATGAATCTGCTTGCTGTTAAAACACACATGCATGAATCTGAATGCTAAAACACAACTGTATGAATCTGCTTGCTGTTAAAACACAACTGTATGCATCTGCTTGCTGTTAAAACACAACTGTTTGAATCTGAATGCTAAAACACAACTGTATGAATATGCTTGCTGTTAAAACACAGCTGTTTGAATCTGAATGCTAAAACACAACTGTATGAATCTGCTTGTTGTTAAAACACAACTGTATGAATCTGAATAATAAAACATAGCTGTATGAATCTGCTTGCTGTTAAAACACATCACCAAGAACAAACTGTTAAAACACAGTACCAAGAACATGCTGATAGATTCCAGCAAGAAAACGAAGGAATGATTGATATTACGTGAGATCAGAAATCGAAAACAATAAATTCCGAAATTTATGGATAGTTAGTTATTGAAGATAATTTCCTAAAATAAAAATAGATGGTGAAAGTACATAAATGGCCTTTTAGATAAAATCCTTCAATGCCACATGTCGCGTTCTTATTGCTTCCTAGACTTTCTAGGAAAAACACACTTTCCACCCAACTCCTACTCTATATATATATATATATATATATATTATGATGAGTTGAAAGACAGATGTGGTTTTGAATGATTCGAATGATTGTGATTAGCCCAAGTTATAAATTTATACTGATATCGTAAGGTGTCGTAATGATTGAAATAGTTCAATAATTATGGAGATCGAACAAATTCACCGTGTAATCAACTTAAAGTTTTTAATAAAAACTCTAGGGGTTTGTGTCTCTGATCTGCATAACTCTTTTGTCGATCTTGATACATAATACTTCTATAAATATTTAATAGTTGTGGAATATTAAACAAGATGATCAATTACTTATAAGTATAAAATGTCTTGTCCATGAATACTTAGACAATTATTTAGATACTTTTATTCGTCCCTCTAATTCTTGTATGTCTTCTCCTTACAGTACAAAGTATATATATTTTTATATATAATTAAAATTTACTAAATAAGTATGATGACTTAATTTATATATATTAACTAGTCATTATCGTGGTTGGATATTGGTTAGGGCTGCCTTGTTTAAGCATGGGTGATCAGTCCATGCCTAACTAAGGCTAGGCTATCCAATACCTGCCCCTGACAATAACCCTAGTATTTAAAAATAATACTAACACTACTACTATTAATATATATTATTAATAATAATAAAACTAATATTAATTACCAATAATAAATAACTAAACATAAATTTAAATGAGAGTATACCTCAAACATAATTATATATATATATATATATATATAAATTCTTCACCTCAATGGTTTTAACAAGAATTTTAAATATAGTAATACTATATTATAAATTAGGTAATTACTTATGTAAGTTTCCATATATAATCAAATTTATATAATGTTTTTTTTTTCAAGGAAATCCTTAAATAGATCATCATTCATATGTATATCATACTCTTATATGAATTTTATAAATAGGTCAAATCTATTTGTTTTATATGATATTTTAATGTGACCTTAAAAGTTATAACATATGTCAAACTTTGTAACATACTTACGTAACTATAAGAATGTTTTAGTTATAATATTATTTGTATTATTAAGGTATAAATACTGGTGGTTATAATTATTGGTTCAAACATACTAATTACCAAAATCAAACCTGTATATTTTATAAAATTAAAAAAAAACTATTGTATAATTGAAAAATCAAGTATAGCGAAATGATATTTGAGTTTGGATAAAACAATAAATTGGAATGAAGCCCTCCAGTGGTCTTCATAAATTAAATGAATCACATGCGCAACAAACAGTGTATGTGTAACGTGTGGATTTTACCAAGAAATGAAACAGATCAATATTCGCTACGATGAAAGAAATTCTCATGGTATGATGACCATTAGGGGAAGTAGAAACACGAAAGTCTACTTATGATATGCAGAAGTCAGAATTTCTATGAAAGAAGTATAAGAACTTTATCTGGAATTTTGTGTAATAACCGTTGTGAAATGACATTACCAGGGAATGTCGAATAAAATGAAATAGGGGAGTTGCAAAGGTATGCGACTTCTTTTGCAGTGCCAATAATTATGACTCTGATTAGACTGTGCACCGATGGTTGTGAAATCTTGTTTCAACGTACCTCAGCGAGATTCATGTAGTTTGTAGGATCGCGTGGCAAAGTGTTTTTTTTTTATCAGTAGTTCTCCCACTGCTGGGATGAGCATTGTTGTTGTCTTGCCCAATCATATTTTCCAAAGGTCTTGCCTCGAAAGTCGTGTGTGATATACTTCGACGTCTGTGGACGTAGGTGTTTTCTTGTGCATTAGCTCAACTTTACATGATTCTTACTTGTTTTAATAATCTATGGTAACGCATTGGAAATTTTTTTACTTTTGATGGTGTCCCAACTTAAAGGGTTTCCATTGTTTATATTGTCGCACGAGTTACGAGGTAGATGATCAAACGAAATAATGTTTGATATCGGAATTATAGATATATGCAAGAGATTCCTGATAAAGAAATCTAGAATTATTATTGACACTTATGCTTGTGCTTTATTCTTAATTGTCAATTGTTATGGCTTTTGGAATTCCTTATAGATATGTATATCTATATAATCATATATTTAACATGCTGTAATATACATACCCTCTATAAGGTCAATGTATTTATCAGATTCATTTTTCCAAAAACAAGTCAGACATCAGGTCATGATACTATTTTAGGGAAATCTTGTCACTTGTTGGACATATTATATACCCCGTCTTATCCGGTTCGTGCCGGAGAGGTAACCCCAGTATATCCGGACAAGCGGGAGAGTCTGCTACACCATACCCATTCTTGTCGGAGAAAATTTTATATTTCCCTTAAATAGTATTTTTAAAAGTGCCTCTTTTATTAGGCTTTTATCCAGAATTAGGGAAATTTGTATTCCCGTAACATATCTTATTCTAGACCAAGTAATATCAATAAGCAAGAATTAATAGCAATTAAGTGCTATTGCCTGCAATGTTCTAATCGTCATTCTTACGGCATACCAAAATCCATCATACTTTATTTACACAAGTACTTAGCTTATCTCGAAGCTTATACTAAGACATCTTTTCTTAAGTTTAAGTCTAAATGCTATCATGTGTGCTACCAGTTAATAGCAATCTCCTAACTCTTTTATATAAGCTCAGGTATTATTACCACAACACTTATTGGCTTAAAGCAGTGGCTCTGATACCACCTTCTGTCACGACCCCCGACCCACCCTGGACAGAATTGGGAGCCGCGAACAACCAAGTGGTACCGGTGATTATTTTTGAAAAATATTGCAGCGGAAATTTTATCAGGACCGTGAGTTAGGAAAAATATCAGAGTTTAGAAAACACCGGATTTTATTTATTAAATAGATAGGATAAACCCATGTTTTACAAAGGTAGCTTTAATAAGGGATAAACCCAATCACATAAAACAATATTTCTTAATTTGATTTAATTTATAAAATAAGCCACTTCTTGAAGCCCTTCAGTGCCGGATCCAACTCTTACTCTAATCTACTGTAATTACCTGAAACGCGTTTTAAAAAGGTTTTGTCAGCAGGAAATACTGGTGAGTTCATTCATTTTGCTTAAAACGATACGGTTGTTATAATATACAGTATTAAGAGCGATTACAATGTTTCCTGATATCAACCAACTACCCACAGTATTTGTCACTCGAACATCCATCGGTAACCTCAGAGTCCAATGGTGTCTGTGACTATGGTCATATCACCCCTTGGCTAACCCATTGTCCAATGGTGAAGTTTATCAAGTAATGTATACAAAACCCCACATACCGGCTGTAATTTGGTGATTACAAAGACTTAATCCCTGTAATTATAACCTTGAAAATAAACATGCTTTTGAAAGTAATTTGATAAAAAGAGAATGACTCACATTATAAGCATGCAGATTTATACGGGCAGAGTTTAGCCTACTGGTTAGCCTTGATATTGCAGATTTATACAGGCAGAGCTTAGCCTATTGATTATTCTTGTAACCTAGTGCACACGAACTCGGTAAGTAACTAATACAACATTTACGATAACTCACGAGATTAAAACCCTCACAACAAATGACAAAGTGCAATACTTAAACATCCATCGAATTAACGACGAATGAAAAAGCATAACCCAAGTTTGAGCAGCACTTAAACATCTATTGGATAGTTTTAATCGATCGGACATTGAATCGTAGCAACGATCGAGTTAATACCCGGTATCGTAGCAGAATTCGAGCTAGTGTGTGTTTGGTAGTAATCAAACTATAACTCAGTGTACGAATTGAGTTTTATCGTCGTTCCAACGCCAAAATGCAAGTCCCACACCCCACTATTTATACTGAGAAATTGACCCCCTCGCGTGGCGCGAGGGGTCCACGTGGTTGCGTCGCGTGGCGCGACGGGTCACATTTTATCATAGGGTTGCCACGTGTGTTTCTATCCTAGCTGAGTCGACGGAAATTGAAAATTCTATTTTGACAACAAACTGTGATGATAACCGTCAATGCGGAATACCCCTCCTGAGCTTTAGGGGCCCTAGTCCTAATTCTGATTGTTATGAAAATTTTAGGGTTTATACAGAATCACTTGGGGTTTTAATTAGGGTTTCTTATTGTACAAAATATAATAAGAAATAATAGTTTTAGTGAGAGTTGTTATGGTTTGGGATAAAAGGGAATAAAATGATGAGAAAAGAGAATGGACTCGCTTTGTAACTTTAGGGTTTAACTAGAAAACCTCCTGGTAGAATTTTGGGTATAATTTCTGAGCTATAAAAATATATATATTTGTAATTGTGTTAAGTATAGTACCCCTAATTCAACCTTATCCCGATGTCCCAAGACAGAACCCCAATAAACTTAGTCGGGCAGAGCCCTGACATGCGTTATGGGTTCCAGATCAATCGGAAAGGGTAGCGGTGATTGGGAGTTAAAACACTTTAAAACGGGACAGGGCATTGTTATTATGGGGTGAATACCTATTAAAAGAGGGATATATATATATATATAACTATATTCTATAGAGATGGCGAGAGGGTGTGTGATATCGAAAGCACAGAAGAAGGAAAAGGTTTGTAGGTGCTATTTATAGTTAAAATATCTCTATGCCAAAGAAAGAAGATAAGGACACATATTCCATGTAAACTTTGATTTTAGTACACATATGCACATACGTGCATCTTTGGTGTCAGTTCAATAGTTAAATCATTATTCCTTTTTATTATCTTGATAACACTTACATAAGATTCTTTAATTCAAATATTATTATTATTATTATTATTATTATTATTATTATTATATATATATATATATATATATATATATAAATAGGACACGAAGATGGGAAAGACACGAAATATGTTTCTTCTAATTTGTGAGGTTTCATTTATTAGGTATTATTATTATATTAATTTAACTACTTTACTTATTTGGCGTGTATAACTTCTAAAATATGACGTTATAGAAAACAATAATTATGTTATTAGAACGAGAATAATCTTATCTATATTTTGAACCAAGTTTCATTAAAAATAGAGTAGGTTCAAAATACAATGTATTTTATAATTTAATTATTATACGGTTCCTAGGCCCGTCTAGATACTTCATATTTCTAACAGTTGACTTACCCGTAATCTACCTGTCTAATAATATAAGTTTTATAGACTTTTATTTTATTAGAAATGTCACCCATATACAGGCCAATTAATTAATAATATGTCAACCAACTATATAAAATAGTGTTTAAAACTATTTGGGTTAAATATTTATATTAAAAATAAACTAGTTACTAGTTACTAGTGGTTAATAAATTTAACCAACCTATAATTCTTATATAAAAATAAGAATGTTACAATAAAAGCATTGATCCATCCTTCTTTTTCACAAATAGAATTGGAGCTCCCCAAGGCGAAGAGCTGGGTTGTATGAAACCCTTTTCCAGTAAGTCGTCCAATTGAGTCATGAGTTCTTTAATTTCAGTAGGTGCTAGACGATAAGGGGCTCGTGCAATTGGTGCAGATCCTGGGAGAATATCTATCCTGAATTCGACTTGCCTCTTAGGAGGTAATCCAGGTAATTCATCAGGAAAGACATCAGGGTACTCAGAGATAATTGGGATGTCTTCAATCTTGGGTTTCGGGTCATTTACAGTCACTTGTGCCATATAAATGACACATCCGTTCTTCAAACACCTTGATACTTTGAGGATAGACACATTGTTGGGCAACCCATAATGTGTATCTCCTTGGATAGTGAAGGATTCACCAGAAGGGGTTTTGATAATAACTAGCTTTTTATCACAGGCAATTTGGGCTTGGTTATGCGATAACCAATCCATGCCCAAAACTATATCAAACCCAGCCAATTTCATTGGCAAGAGGGATAACAGGATAGAATAATTCTTAATGGATATGAAACATCCATCAAGAAGAGTTGAAGCTGTTTCTAAGGTACCATCAGCAAGCTCTACCTCATATTTTATGTCTAGAGTCTTAATAGGCAGAATCAGTAACTTACAAAACTTATGGTCTACAAATGACTTATCAGCACCTGAATCCAATAAGACTCTAGCATAATTATTATTAATGAGGAAGGTACCTGTTATGACATTCTCGTCGTTCACCGCTTCCCTCGAGTTCATCTGAAAAACTCTCGCATTCGTTTTCTTCGCCTCCTCAGGCTTCTTAGCATTTTTGGGTCAATTTGTCTTGATGTGCCCCTTTTCATTGCAACCATAACAGGTTGCGTCCTTGATGTTCCGGCACTCTACAGACTTGTGCCCTTTCTTTTTGCAAATCCCATATGGTTTGGCTTGTGGGTCTTGGTTGCACTTTCCGAAGTGCCTTTTGTTGCAGGTTTTGCACATTGGTTTGTCACTGGACTGCCCTTTCTTAGAACCAAAGTCCCCTTTGCTTTTCTTGTTTGACTGAGGAGACTTGTCTTCCTCTCTCTTCCTCTTCCCATCATCGGTAGCTTTCTTTGCCCTACTCCTTACAACATCAAGAGTGAGGGACAAAGATAGATCCACAGCAGATCTATAAGTGGCTGGCTTAGAAGCCTTAACATTCCCTTTCACTTCAGGGGCCAAACCACCGATGAAATGTGTTTGGGTTCAGGGGTAACCAAGTATGGTACAAGCCTTGACATCGAGTTAAAGCTGGTCACATAGGACCTACAATCCAGATCCTTCATCACCAAGGTGAGGAAGTCAGTTTCAATCCTCTCAACTTCATGCTGAGGACAATACGTGTCTTTCACAAGATCAACAAACTTGCTCCACGAAAGGTTATACAGATGAACCTTTCCAGTGGACTGTACCAATGCTTTCCACCAAGTGAGGGCATCGCCCTTGAAAGATTGGGACACAAACATAACTATGTCTTCCTTAGCACATCCACTGATGTCAATCATAGTCTCCATTTCGTCTAACCATTTCATGCAGTCGATTACTCCCTTTTCTCCTGTAAAATCCCTCGGCTTACAGGAGACGAAGTACTTATAGGTACAACTCTTTTTGTACTTAGGAGTCTGATTTAACACCACTTTCTGAGATTCAGATCTCTGGTTGGATAAATGCTGAGACTCATCCCTTTTTGATGGATGCGACTGTGACAAGGGTTTCGTGTGAGTTTTGGACCGAACATTACTCGGTTCCTTGAATATCTTATCCACCGCTTGAGCGACCACGGTGTCAATCATAGCTTGCAGTTCAGCGTTTGTAAGATTTATTTTGGCTTCATTATTGTTCTCTTCCCGTGGATGACTGTTTGCTTCATCAGATCCAGCCATGATTTGGTTACTAAAATTGAACAATAATGTTATATTTAAATTATGTAATAAATCATCACATTGATGATTAGATGGTCATGGTATCATTAAACCATATAGACCATTTTAAGTAATAAATAACGATCAATGAAATATAATTCTTTATATTTATTAGACAGGGGAATATAAATCACATATGTCAAAGTCATAAAAGACATTTTCATTTAGCACAAGGCTCGTCTCGAAGGACATTTAGATAGCGCAAAAGGCCATGTCACAGGGACGATTAGAATATAACCAATGATCTCTTGGATCGGTGATCCTTTAAAGTCGAAGAAGGTTCATCACCTTCTTCACAAGAAGTTTATAAAATTAAACTATCATTGTCATTATTATACTTGCAATTGGATGTTTTAGGTGTTTACATCATATTGATGTTTATTAGCCATGATTCATATTGCTAAACGGGACTTGAAACAACACACTGCCCACGCAGGGGCTACAGAAAATAGGAAATAAGTCCACGCAGGGACTTGGTACTGATAATAAAAATGTCCTCGCAGGGACTGGATTAAAAGACAATACAAGATAAAATACACAACTTCCTATTTCTTTTTGCCTTTGATGAGATTCGCAAGGCCCTTGAGAAAGCTGTTATGCTTCTTTTTGGTTTCATCTGCTTCACGCTCAACCCTGTCTAACCTCTGCAGTATTTCTTGGGTTTGTTCCTGTTGAGGAGGGGGAGGTTGTTGATATGGTGGGTATTGATACCCCTGCACGGGATATCCAGTTGGGTAAACTGGTGGGTAAGAAGAAGGATAAAGTGCATTATACTATGCAGTAGTAAGATATGGATCATGAATTCCATAATCCGTTGGGTATCCAGATGGGTTATACCCAGATGAACCTGGGTATGTTGGTATTGGGTTGTCAAAACCCACTGGCGGTGGCGGTGGTGCATAAGAAACTGGCGGAGGATTGTCCTCTGGCACCACATGCGAGGGTCCACCCATTTGGGGGTCATCTGGAATAGGAGGGTAAGAGCTTGAACCATGAAGGGAACTGAACCGTTGTGACAACCCGCACTTCCAAGGTTAGTAACGATTAACCTCGTCATCTTGTTTTCCCGTTATAGTTCTGTTAAATTTAAAGTATGCTATTTTTTTATTAAACACTCGTAACCTTAATAATGTTGCTAAACGTAAAACATGGTAGTATATGTTGTGTATCTAAGGGTGTAGTGGGCCGCACCAATAAGTGGGCTACACATACACACCGCAGCCACCCTCAAGTAACCTCAACCCACACGAGTTCGGCCCGAACTATCCTTTTTAAGCCCACCCTTCAAGAGTTTTGGATATTACTAAGAAGTAATACGTGAATTAGAACTTGCAAGCATTGAAACCCTAGGAGTCCTTGAACTCGACGGCAACATCTCTTTCGCGAAACTCATCCTTCGAGTCCGTCTTGTATCTTGATCCCCTCGGTTAGTGACAATATTATTTGTGTTGAATATATTGGTTGTATGTGAGTACGTGCAATGTGCTAATATTGTTTATGTGCATCAAAAGAAAGTATAATTATGCTTATTAGATGAATTTACATTACAACGAATCTGATATTGATTCGCTAGCTTTGTTCACGTTCACGCATGGTAGGATTGCATGATTATTGGGGTATTGTCAAGATCGACTGATATGGTTAAGATTAAAGGATGTTGTGATGTTTTGTCCATTAGGGTCGTTAATTTAGATGTAGTAAGATATACGTTAATTATTGATCTAAATCATATAATATTAGTGTCATAACGATAATTGTTAATGTGGTTTAGTTTGAATAATTGGTATTGTTGTTGTTGATTATAAGTGGGTTGCATGTGCTCTCATAATAGTCTGAATATGGGGGATAAGGTGATCAGAACTTGTCTTCTTTTATTCACATGGGCATTCATTAAAGGATTGAAAGGTGTGCACCTTGGGAGCAGATAAGGGTCCGCATGTGTTGACTGACATCATCTGAATGGTGTATACCTGATTGTATTTTTTTAAGGGTACAGACATAATGTGTTCACATATAACATTCACATTTGAATATAGAGTGGGCCGGTTGTATTCCCGTTAATTATATTGGGCCTTATGTTGTTAGGGCCGGGTATGGGGTACGGGTAACATAGGAAATGCACAGTTGGGCCGGGTAGTTTAATACTAACAATATGATTGCTGTTGAATATTGCTTGGCCTATGTGTTCGTATGTAATTCAATTAGATAAATTGGTTTAGTATAATTGGGTTAATGAGTTATAATAATAATACATATTGTGGATTGGGCCTCGTTCAGCAACTGGGCTAGGCGAACGAAGTGAAAGCAATAAGTTTATGTTGGGTCGTATATGGTTTGGATACAAGACTCTTATAACCAAAAGATTATAGAGCATTACGAATTGTTGTCATTATATATACGTGTTCAATTGAACGAAGATTGGGCTGTTACTATGTGTTATTGTGATATATGATCCTGTAACGTGAGAATACTTATGGCACGAATGCTCGTTGTAACTTATGTGATAATACGTGCCATACCTGTTTACCACTTGTGGAATTTGTACAAAGAATATGTGATTTATGCGTAAGCGAGACTAACTGTCATTGAATATTACTTTTGCATTTGTTAATGAACTGGGATAAACACTTGGTAACAAACGTTTTCATAAACTGTGAATTCGCCAGCTTTGTCTGATACACTTGTTGCATGCTCGCAGGTCGATAGGTTTCTTGGTTCTGGATACTTGCTATCTGGAGTCAGCAGTGGTCATGGGCCGATTGGAGAGATTGATGTGATTGAATTCTTGATACTATACCTTGGTTTAAACAGTTTAACTTTAGTTGTTATTTGCTTCCGCTGAACATATTGGTTTTCGTATAAACTTGTGGATGGTATTTTATTAATGATTGAGAACTTTATTTTGAAACTTGTGTGGGTTCAATGTAATTAGTGGCTCCTTGTCGGTACGTCACATGCCTAGCAGGGACACTCCCTAGGTGGTATTTTGGGGGTGTGACAGTTTGGTATCAGAGCCACTGGTTATAGTGAACTTGGTTTTAAAACGATTTTTATAAAACCAGACTATAACCGAACAGATCCAAAATCGACCATGACACTCAGCTCCAGATTGCAAGGTTCGTCTCTCGTATACTCATTCTACTGCGTAACTAGTGAACACTTGTTTATGAAGTAGCATACGGACACACACTTGACACGATATCATAATTTCATGGATTGCTTGTTTACTTTATGATGCATAGTTGGTGTGTCGTAGTCCTTAGACTCTCGCGATCTTATCATTTTGATAACCTCTGTTTGGCATTTGAGTTTGAGGAACCATTGACACGAGTTAGGAGGAACTAAGGTGAGCACGCAAATCACAATATTATTGTGGGTGCACACATAATAATAATGTGGGGTGCATGCGAGTCCCAGTGAGCCTTAACAAGTGAAAAAGGGGTTATGTTCTGTTATTTAATCAGTGAAAAACGTAACAAACCTATAGGGGTCATAGCAGTGATTGTCTCCTACTCGAACGCGATCTTTTCACTCATCTCTGAATCCTTTCGAATCTCGATGCTATCGAGTATACCTGAACACCCATCTGAACGTCTAGCGAACTGTGTAGAATGCTAGGTGCTTGTACGGACGTCCCTGAGTTGGATGTCACAGCGTCGAATGATTGGTCTATACCCCCTCACTTCTCTCTGTTTGCCGAAACTTAATGTATTGACGTCTTAGGTCCTGAAGTGCGATCACTTCTGCAAGACTCTCGTAATGGACCGTGTATTACTCAAGTAACTTGCAGCATCGGTGGAAAAAAGGATGATCGTAGTATCACACCGACTTCAGTATTAGAACGGCCTTGGTTTCTGGCAATGAACACCAACAAATTGGCTTTAGTCGAATCCTTAACCCTAGTAAACAACTTATGGGAGTCAACACCTACGAATCGATCGGGACGTGATCGATGACAACTGACAATAGGATGGGATGTGTAACTGCCCGCACCAGGAGTAACGCCTTAGGACGTGACACGCAAATGTGACAAGATGGACCCAGTTGCTGAAAGATTTTAGGGCCTCGACTCAAGCAACAACAGAAGAGGCAACGGTCACGGCAACATCAAGGTACTCGTAACCGTAGCCGGCCGTATGGAAACAAAGGTGACTTCGACAAGGATTGACTGTTATTAAATCAAAATATCAACAACCAAGGGAACAATAACAGTATTGGGAATCCACGTGACCGTAACAACACGGGAAATGATGCTCATGGAGGGGGCATTTAGGATTGGCGTAGGCGACGCCAGGCATAAAAGCAACATGTTAGCTTGTACGGGTAGCTAATTGCTTCGTCTCTGTTCAGCTTAAGCTTAAAGCCTTTGGAAACCAAACCTGGGGTGGAACCGACTGATGGCAAGTCAAAGAAAACCTCCTATGTTCATTAGGATGAAAACTCGACCTTGTGGGACAAGTGTTCGACATCGACCTTCCTTCTGCTATTCCTGATAGTTTCAATGCAGTAGATGGTATGGATTGGTTATCCAGGTGTTATGCAGATATACCTTGTGAGGAGAAGATTTTGCGTATCCCCCTCCTCAGTGGAGAATCATTATCTGCTCTAAAGCATCAGTGTGGTGTAAAGGATAGTATCATTTCAAAATGAAAGCCAGGAGCGTCTACGGAGGGACTACTTCGCTATGTTAACAGTCGTTACCGATGTTAAGACTAGGAAAAAGAGGATCGAGGATCCGCCGAATTGTTCGTGATTCCTCTTGGTGTGCCACACAAGGAACTTTCAGATTTACTTCCACAACTGTGAGGTAGAATCTCAGTTTGATCTCGCGCCAGAGGCAGCTCAGGTTGCTCGAACTCTGTACCTACCGTCTTGCACCAGGAGGGTTGCAAGGACTGTCTAATCAACTACGGGAACTGTTGGACAGGAGTTTTTGTCGGACCTAGATTTTCGCGTTGGGGAGCCCCAGTTTTATCAGGGAAGACAAGCCTTTTTGTAAGTGTACTGATTATCGAGAACGTAACAAGGTGGCAGTCAAGGAACAGTTTGTCTCGACCATATATTGACAACCTGTCGACCAGTTGCGAGGGTTAAGTCTTCGTTCGAGGATTAACTAACGAACGAATTGTCATCAAACGAAAGTCCAAGGGGAGAATGTTCCTAAAACGACACATCGAACACAATGCGGCCATTGCAACTTTGTATTCCATGACCTTTGGGTTAATCAACACACCAGCAGATTTATGGACCACATGAATCGACCGTGTTTAGTGATAACGTTTTCAATCGTTTCCAGGAGAAAGGAACATCATGGACGACGTGCGTGACTTATCTCAGGCCCTCTAGGGGAGGAGCAACTCTACCCGAAATCTACCCAAGTATGACCTCGGGAGTACACTTTCTTGGTTACGTAGTCAACGAAATGGGAATACGAGCGGATCTCGCTAGGATCCACTTTGTTGGAACTTGATCGGCACCAAGGAGTCCTTCGGGGATACAGTAATTTCGTAGTCATGCTAGATGCCGTCGCAGATTTATCATAGAATTTTCGAAGATTGCGCAGTCGTAACCTCTTTAGCACAGCGGGGAGCTGTGAATTCATGGGAACCAAAACAAGAGGACGTCTTTCCAGCTTTTGAAACACAACTCTGCAATGCACTGAACATCGCTTTTATCTGAAGGTACTGATGATCTAGTGGTATACTTTGATGGATCGAAGCAGAGTCTCGTTACACATTGATGTAGCACGAGAAAGTGATGGCTTACGTAATGGAGCTACGAAGAGGAACTGCACGACATACAATCTGCGGTGGAAACCACGGTTTTTGGATTTAAGTGGGAGGCATTACTTGGACGGTACCGAATGCACTACCTAGACCGATTACAAGGGCCTCCTGTGTATTGATGTTCGAAAGAGCTAAAGCAACCAGTGACATCGCTGGGTGGAACTTTTGGATGAATACGACCGTGAAACCTGGACGTGCACGAGCTTTGCAGCTCGCTATCGACTTTAACATACCTGATCAGACTCGCCTTGTTCAAATTGAAGAGCTGAAGGAAGAGAGTTCTCAAGATTGACCCATGCGGGGCATGGGGGAGCAACCTCTGGCAGGTCAGACGATATTTGCTACGTCATGGAACGAATATGGACCTCACTATACAGCAACATTAGGGAACTGGGGCAGGCGAAACACACGGGTCTCGATATCATGTTCATCTGAGTTTTGATAGGACGTATTGAAACCAGAAGACCATGTACGGATGACCGGGCCTGAAGGCCCACATAGCAACGCATGGGAACAATGTTTGACTTGTGGGAAAGTCAAGGTGGGATATTAGCAACCAGAAACACATATGTGGAAATGAGAACAGACTGCCATGGGTTTTATCACTGGCCTACTTACAACTCTAAACGGAAACATTATCACCTGGATGATTATTGATGGTCTCACGTTACCAGCCCACTGTCTTGCAATCAAGGAAACTGACGAGTCTTCACGGCTGTGAATGTTCCTCTGTGAGAGGCGACTTTTAGGCACGTGGTGCCAACTCCTATTACCCCTGATTTTGATTTATACCTGATTTACGACAGACAATATACCCAACACCCTTGGCTCACGTCTAGACATGAGCATTGCTTATCACCGTAGGACAAACGGTCTGAGTAAACAAACCATCCTGACACTCGAAAACATGCTGCAAGCATGGGTGTGATCGACTTTAGTAAAAAAATTGGAATGACACTTACCTTTGGTTGAGTTTTACTACTGCAATTATCATTCTTGTATCCCGACAGCTCTGGTGAGGCATTGCATAGACGATAATGCCAACCTCCTTGTTGGACTGAGATGGTTGACAATTTAATTACGGGTCCAAGACGTGTACTCAAAACTCTTGGGAAGATTGTTTGGACCGGGAGTCGTTTGGCAGCAATGCGTGACCGTCAGGAGAGCTGATAAGCTTAGAAAACCCTAGAAGATCGCTGAAGGCGATCGTATCATGTTGAAAGTCCCACCCTGGGAGGGTGTGGTACGCTTGGGAAGCATGGCGAGCTTAACTTACGTCACGTTGGGTCATTCAACAGTCTGAGAAGAATCAGTAACGTGACCTACAAACTCGAGTTACCTGATGAATTGGGTAACGTGCACGATGGCATTTATGTCTCGAATTTAAAGAAATGTTTATCCGATAAGACACTTGTGATACCCTTAATAGCGTCTAAGGTTAACGACAAGTTGTAGTTGTCGAGTAACCTATTGAAATTATGGACCAGGAAGTTAATGTTCGTTAACCTAGTAAAATTCCAATCGTGAGAACTTGTTGGAACTCAAGATGTAGACCGGAGTTCACGTGGGAACGTAAAGATCAGATGAAGCTCTATTATCCTCGATTGTTCAACGGTTGAATCAACTTTTGATGTCATTGGCAAATTTCAGGACGAAATTTCTTTCAAGTTGGGGATTTCAAGTTGGGGATGATGTGGTACCCGGAGAAAACCCACAGTCATCCTGATTCACTCATCACTTCATCTCCCTCTCTGACCACTTATCAACGCTTATCAAATTTCGGGACGAAATTTCTTTCAAGTTGGGGATGATGTGACAACCCGAACTTCCAAGGTTAGTAACGATTAACCTCGTGATCTTGTTTTCCCGTTATAGTTCCGTTAAATTTAAAGTATGCTATTTTTTTATTAAACACTCGTAACCTTAATAATGTTGCTAAACGTAAAACATGGTAGTATATGTTGTGTATCTAAGGGTGTAGTGGGCCGCACTGATAAGTGGGCTACACATACACACCGCAGCCACCCTCAAGTAACCACGGCCCACATGTGTCCCTCGGCCCACACGAGTTCGGCCCGAACTATCCTTTTTAAGCCCACCCTTCAAGAGTTTTGGATATTACTAAGAAGTAATACGTGAATTAGAACTTGCAAGCATTGAAACCCTAGGAGTCCTTGAACTCGACGGCAACATCTCTTTCGCGAAACTCATCCTTCGAGTCCGTCTTGTATCTTGATCCCCTCGGTTAGTGACAATATTATTTGTGTTGAATATATTGGTTGTATGTGAGTACGTGCAATGTGCTAATATTGTTTATGTGCATTAAAAGAAAGTATGATTATGCTTATTAGATGAATTTACATTACAACGAATCTGATATTGATTGGCTAGCTTTGTTCACGTTCATGCATGGTAGGATTGCATGATTATTGGGGTATTGTCAAGATCGACTGATATGGTTAAGATTAAAGGATGTTGTGATGTTTTGTCCATTAGGGTCGTTAATTTAGATGTAGTAAGATATACGTTAATTATTGATCTAAATCATATAATATTAGTGTCATAACGATAATTGTTGATGTGGTTTAGTTTGAATAATTGGTATTGTTGTTGTTGATTATAAGTGGGTTGCATGTGCTCTCATAATAGTCTGAATATGGGGGATAAGGTGATCAGAACTTGTCTTCTTTTATTCACATGGGCATTCATTAAAGGATTGAAAGGTGTGCACCTTGGGAGCAGATAAGGGTCCGCATGTGTTGACTGACATCATCTGAATGGTGTATACCTGATTGTATTTTTTAAGGGTACAGACATAATGTGTTCACATATAACATTCACATTTGAATATAGAGTGGGCCGGTTGTATTCCCGTTAATTATATTGGGCCTTATGTTGTTAGGGCCGGGTATGGGGTACGGGTAACATAGGAAATGCACAGTTGGGCCGGGTAGTTTAATACTAACAATATGATTGCTGTTGAATATTGCTTGGCCTATGTGTTCGTATGTAATTCAATTAGATAAATTGGTTTAGTATAATTGGGTTAATGAGTTATAATAATAATACATATTGTGGATTGGGCCTCGTTCAGCAACTGGGCTAGGCGAACGAAGTGAAAGCAATAAGTTTATGTTGGGTCGTATATGGTTTGGATACAAGACTCTTATAACCAAAAGATTATAGAGCATTACGAATTGTTGTCATTATATATACGTGTTCAATTGAACGAAGATTGGGCTGTTACTATGTGTTATTGTGATATATGATCCTGTAACGTGAGAATACTTATGGCACGAATGCTCGTTGTAACTTATGTGATAATACGTGCCATACTTGTTTACCACTTGTGGAATTTGTACAAAGAATATGTGATTTATGCGTAAGCGAGACTAACTATAATTGAAACCATATTAGGGTGTGAGTGTCCAACGATAAACAAGTAAATTAATCTTACCGAGCAAACCCAAGGTGAGTTCACTACATTTGAGCATGCGTCCCGGTGGTTGGGAGAGTCAGTGGGTATCCTGGGGAGGGATAAGTCTTTTGGGTAAAACTGGTATATTGAATAATATTCTCATCCTATCATTCTTAAGTCCCATTCATTGTTACCGGGGAGGTAACGGGTATTAGTTGGTAGCGCTACTTAGGCTTGGCACCCTCACGCCCTACCGGGGAGGACGGTTGTGAACTAATTACCCAGTCGGGCCCAGTGCTTTGATAGGAGCACTGGGGAAAGGGCAAAACATACATCAGGAGCCGTCTTGTTCAGCATTGAGATATTATCAATATTACTTTTGCATTTGTTAATGAACTGGGATAAACACTTGGTAACAAACGTTTTCATAAACTGTGAACTCGTCAGCTTTGTCTGATACACTTGTTGCATGCTCGCAGGTCGATAGGTTTCTTGGTTCTGGATACTTGTTGTCTGGAGTAGCAAAAGTGGTCATGGGTCGATTGGAGAGATTGATGTGATTGAATTCTTGATACTATACCTTGGTTTAAACAGTTTAACTTTAGTTGATATTTGCTTCCGCTGAACATATTGGTTTTCGTATAAACTTGTGGATGGTATTTTATTAATGATTGAGAACTTTATTTTGAAACTTGTGTGGGTTCAATGTAATTAGTGGCTCCTTGTCGGCACGTCACACGCCTAGCAGGGACACTCCCTAGGTGGTATTTTGGGGGTGTGACAACCGTGGTCCCCCACGCACAGACATTCGTGCATTCCTCCTTCGCCTAGGCGGCTCGGTAGGTGGTTGAGGTGGTTGTTGAGTTGGTTCCTCAACAGGAAGAGGCGGAGGAGTGACAGCTTGAAGGTAAGGCCCATTCAAAGGAGGTTGAGCCGGGGAGTTATGATATGAAGGGGTGAATTCCCATTCATACTTTGACCACCATTCTTTAAATGGATCGGGCCCTTGATACAGCGATCCTTGATATGGAGAACCGCTCAAAATACTGATAGGGTGGCCCGCTGTTCCGGTTTGCATTTCTGGGTCCGGGTCGTCATCCATCTCCATCTCCTGGGAGAAGTGATCTTCGGGTACTAAAGGATTGAAACCAAAAAGATTGTTGACATAGTCATTGGGGTTGAACTGAGCTGGGGAATAAATGGAGTCGGAGTGATGGAAAGAATGGGAGTGTAAAGAGTGGTGAGATTGGTTCGAATGGTGTGATTCTTGAGAGTGATGGGAATGTTGGGGCTCGTCAGGATTGGGTAGCCCAAAGTATGGAGGATCCGAAGGTGAGGATCCTAATGAAACAGAATGTCTTGCCGGCTAAAAAGTTATGACTCCAATGATCTCGAGAGTCGGAACTAGAGAAAGTCGCCGACGGAGTAAGCCTATGGGAGGGTCCCGCGTGGCCTGATGGCCCTCCTCTCATTGGTCCTTTTCGTTTGCCTCTTACACGTGGCGGCATTTTCCAATTAGTTATCTTGTCAAAACAATTAAATATAATATAAACAATAAAAAGGAAAGTCAAGAATAAATCCTAGGTCATTTGCCTAGACTCGGAAGTCTAAGGAATGTGCTTATTGTGTCATTGAGATTAAACACAAAAGGTTAGTGTTTAATTCACTCAATGTTGGCTCTGATACCAACCTGTCACACCCCGATATTTCCACATATTACCGGTGGGCCCGGCAGGTAGTATCGTGACGTAGTTGATATCATCATAGTCAATTGATGTGCGGTAAAGTGTTACTTATTTTAGGTGTATATTTTAAGCCCTTTTTAACATTTATTTTAGCCAAGTTTTAAATTTATAAAACACGATATTTCACTAACACTAAACACACATATGGGCAAGTGCACCCATCGTTGAGTGTAGTATAGCGTTGGTAAGATACCGAGGTCGTCCAAGGACACAAGAGCTTTTAGTACCGGTTTATCCTCAACGTCTAACCAAAATAAAAGTTTAGAAAAATGTTTTAAACTAAGAAAATTAAAAACTAACTAAAATGCTGAAAATAAAAATAAAAGAAAAAACAGATAGACAAGATGAATCACTTGGTTCCGACTCGTATCTAGTATAACCTTTGATTATTTCCGCACTTTTGCACATAATTAAGAGATTATCTTAGTTATTGTAGTAGGCCCCTCTTTTGAAGGTGACGTTACCCTCACCCCATTAGTTTGAGTCAGCAGGGATACAATCCTAAAAGGGTGGATTATTGGAAGATAATGAATTAAGTTATTAATGCAGTATTGTGGTAGGCCCCGCTTTTGGCGGTGACGTTACCCTCGGCTAAGTAGTCTGAGTCAGCAGGGATACAGTCCTAAATAGCCGGGTTATAGTATTAATAGTAGTTAACTTATGAGGGGATCAAAGAGTTTGGACCCCCGCCATCCAATACCGTGAAGTATTGAAGGAGGTCCTACTAAATTTGACCCAGGTCCATTGCAGGACCTCTAAACGCTGAACAATGGCAAGACCTTTACCAAACCGTTCCCTTAACCCCCGACCAGGTAGCCAACATATATCCATATAGACCGTGGAGATATGAATGGTGAAAATCCTTTATTTTATATAGACAGTAAAATAATGCCAAGACACCACGGACAAACGATAAGGAAAGATCACCTTCAACATAAGTAACTAGTTATTAAAGTCATTAATACAAAACCAAATAAAAAGTGCAAAAGATTAGAAATAAAAAGTATTATACTAGACACTTTGTCTTCACCAAGTGATGTAAGAGACTTAGGCAAACATGGCCTTGATTGTCAAGAACTCTTACGATCAATCTTGGATCCCGAGACGACTCACACACTCTACGATGGACAATGGATGATGGTGGTGGATGATGGTGTTGTGATGGTGGTGGGTGGTGGATGAAGTGTGAGAGAGGTGGTGTGCCAAGGGATGAGATGAAATGAATCCAAGCCCTCCTATTTATAGGCTGAACAGAGAGCTGGACACGGCCCCGTGTCCGCTGGGCACGGCCCCGTGTCTGTCTGACAATCTCTCTCCTCATTAATTGTAATTCGCAATTACAATAAATGCGCCTGCTGTACTTTCGACACGCCCCCGTGTCCGCTGAGCACGGCCCGTGGTGGGCAATAGAAGCTTCTATAGGTTTGTCTTTTCTGCTGCTTCTTGGGCACGGCCCCGTGCTGGCTGAGCACGGGGCGTGTTCAGTCTTCTGATTTCTCTATTTTGCTTTGGAAGGTGCCGTTGAGGGGTCGGACAGTCCACTAATATTCCTTTTCTTGTATTTATGTTGGATTTAGCTGTCTTTTTGCTTCTTTTGCATTTTTGAGCTCATTTAATCCTGAAAATACAAAAGGAAGACAAAAACACTCTTTTTCCAATATTAGTACTTAAAAAGGGTTAGTTTTATGCCTCATTTGATGTAATTTATATGTTGCATTTTACATACATCAAATACCCCCACACTTGAACTTTTGCTTGTCCTCAAGCAAAACTCTTTAATATGTGGCTTACACTCCCAAATGGAATAGGTAGAAGAGAAGGTTTTGGGCTTGTCGTAGAGTGTCGGGATATCCAAGATCTTTTTGGGTTGTATTTTTATTTATTTACAATTCTATTCGTAATGATTTATTTAGAACTTTTCATAGGAGAAATTACTTATTTGGGCATAACAAGCCTTTTTAAAATTCCATTTATATACAAGTTCACATACCTCACGGGAGAAGTCACTCACACTCGGCCGAAGGTGTATTTTTAGTGAATCACTCGAGAGCGGCATGGAACTTATTCCTACCATAGGCTTGCCAAGCAATCAATCCTCCTCCTTTTTAACTTTTATACCTTTGTAAATATCAAGAGGACTTTGTGGGTTAAGGGTTAGGCTTGGGTTAAAGGTAGGTGGTTGGGATAGTGGTTAGTGGTTAGTAGAAAAGGGCGAAAAGCGTAACAAGTGTCGGTTTTCGTAAGACTTTCTATTTTTATTTTGATGAAGCATTTATTCAAACAAAGTTATTTTTGATGAACTTGTTTGTTTATTTTCTTTTTGCTTCATCTTCAAAAAATATTTTTTTTTCATACGAAAAACCGAACTTGTTATTAAAACAAAGGGTAAAAAAAAATGAAAAGGTTTTTGGTGGGTAAAAGGGGTTTTTTTTTTGGGTGATGAAATGAAAAGGTTTAGGCTCAAAGGGGTTAACTAGGGGGGTGGTAAAAGAAAAAGAAAAATAATGGTGTAGAAATGAAAAGGGTTAGTCCTAATGCCTCCATCATTTACTTACTCGGGTTTAAGTTGATAAGGACCGGGAATGTATCGTCATGGCAAGTTCTAGAGTCGTAAGAACCAAGCGGCTATTCACACAAGAAACGAAAAATGAGCATTTAGTCTAATGATATGTAATTGTGTTGTGCTCAATAAAGGCTCAAAACTCACTTTTGTGGGAATGGGTTTTTATGTGATCAAGTATATATAATCAAATTTTAAATAAGTTTGTCAAACCTTTTCATAATTTTCTTATGTTGGTTCTTTTTATCACTACGCTATCGGTTGTAAATTTGTGAAAATATAACCTTTTTGAGAACTTGAATTTCCCGAGTTAAACCTAAACAAGTAAAAAAAAAATGAAATTTTTGAAAAAAAAAAATTTGGGGTGATTAGCGGTTCCAATAGAGTTTTGTGTAAGGCTTGTATTTAGGACTTTCAAAGTTCAAGGTTTTAGCATCCCCCCCACACTTAAATTACACATTGTCCTCAATGTGTCCCAAAAATAATTTTTTAGGTTGATTAGATGTGTAAAATAGTGTTTAAAAAGCAAAAATTTGTGTTACTGGGCACTGAACACGGCCCCGTGTTGTCCGGGCACGACCCCGTGTTCAAGTGCCAGTAACAGAATTAAAACAAGAGAAACAGAAGCCTGGACATGGGGGCGTGTTGGGTGAACACGGCCCGTGTCCAGTTACCTGAACTGGGCGTTTTCTGCAGGGTGCTCAGCACGGGGCCGTGTTGGTTGGGCACGGCCCGTGTTGAACCTTCTGAAATGGAGAGAATTGTCGGGTTGTCTTGTTCTTGTGCATGGGTTCATTTTTCTCGTTCCCCTTTTCATCCTTTACCACCATGAGTGTGTTTTATTCATTACAAACCATCCAAACCTTAAAACCATCATTTCATTTCATCATAGAGAGAACTTACATAGTCCTAAATTAAACTAGATAGAATAAGGAAATAATAACCCATGGAGTCCTAGCCTTTACTTTATTTTAATTAGCAAAATTTCCAAGAAGCAATTAATCTTGGTTAACCAAGGCCTTTTTGAACTCCATCTTCCGCGTGCGGTTCTCCTCAAATGTCGGCGAGCCATTCTTCCACCTCCCTTGGAAGGAGAAAGGAAGGTTCATTGGCATTAGTTTGAGGAGTTTCAACTTCCACCGGGATCTCTTGTAGGTGTTCCACAGGAGGTTCTGCTGGCAAGTCTTCCCACCCGGTAGGGTTGTTGATTCCGAGTGCTAGGTTCCAATCCTGCTGTGGAAGGACTGGTTCCATCGGAGGTGCTACAAGAATATTTAACCTCTGATGCAAGAGGTTAATTTCTTGGAAGCTGCTTTCAAGTCCCATCGTAAGATTGTTAATACGGTCAATTAGGACCTCCTCTACTGAAGTCATTTCATCGAGAGCCTCCCTTAATGCTACCACATAGTGCACAAGTGTAGCTTCAATAGAGGGTCTTCTTCCTCTTCGGCTGTTTGACGAATGCACAGAAGATGTTTCGCTGTTTTCACTCGACATTCTACGAAAAATAAACTGAAAGAGTTTATTTAATGAAACAGTTATCGGACACGGCCCCGTGCTCAATGAGCACGGCCCCGTGTTCATCTTTCTGCAGAATTTCGGAATAAGGAAACTTGGATTTCTAAGTTATTTTCTACGCTTGTGGGGTCTTTTTAGTTGCCAATAACTTAAAACAAGGTTACAACATGTTTTTACCAAGATTCCTTGAACAAAACTCATAATTCCCTACCACAAAGTTGGAAAATTTTCAAACTTTCAATGGTAGTTCTTGGAGAAAGATGAAGAAGAAGGAAATGGCTAAAAGAGGAAAGGACAAGATAGGTTGTTGGAACCTTCTTTTAGACTTACCTAGGATAGTTTGAGAGAAGATTCCTGCAAATCTCTGCCCCAAGTTGGTCCAAATGTGCAGGATTCTTGGCTGCATTTATAGAAAATGACAGCATCCTGGACACGGCCCCGTGTCTAGTGGACACGGCCCCGTGTTCGGGTGGAATTCTGACACAGTTTGTCCGCATTCTGACGTACTGATCAGAATGGAATCTTTTGATGGACACGGGGGCGTGTTGGCTAGACACGACCCCGTGTCGAGGGACTGTTTTATGAATTTGTCTAGTTTTTTAAGGAACTTGTTAGTATCGGGTGGCTCCTGACTGGTTGAAACAACCCCAAAGTGCCTAAGATACCTTAATTGTCCTAGACTAAGGCGAGAACGCAAGAGGTTGTCGGTGAGGGTAATTCCTATTTTCATTCTAGGTGGACAAGTCCAACCCTTTTCCGGGCTCTTGTTAAAGAAGGTGTATGCCGAATCGCTCAGGTCTATGTATGCACCGAACGAAGTCGATGGAGAGTCCTTCACGGCACAATCGGCACAGGGACGACTATCGTCCAAGTCTTTGCTAGGTACTAAGGCATTTTCGGGAGCAACGAGGTTGTCGGAATGCGATTCCAACAATTCTTCATGGTTATCGTCTTGGGGTGGATCAATAAAATCCTTCCTAAGCTCTTCTAACCAATTCTGAACTAGCTTTTCTAGTTGAAATAACTCATCAAGGAGCATTTCTCCTAGAATATCTGGCTGGGCGCATTCGAGAGAGAAATAGTGCTTATTTTTACTTTCGCCCCTCTTAAGGTTGTAAGAAGTCGGTGGGTCCATGTAGTGGGGCCTATAATTTAGAAAGTAGCATTTTACTTCTTCATGTTTGCCACCACATAATTGACACCACGTACCATAAGAGTGCCGAAAGTAAAAACAATTACTATCACTCATGTTTATGTCAGAAATTACCAACCGCCGGGATCTAACGGTTCTGTTTTCAGTAACTGAATCTTGGGCACGGGGGCGTGTTGGGTGAGCACGGCCCCGTGTTCAGCTTACTGTCTGACGTAAAACAGGATTGCCAGTTCCAATGATTGAGCACGGGGGCGTGTTCAGCGGGCACGGCCCGTGCTGAGCTCTGCAGAAACTGAAAAACTAAGAAAAATCCTAAAAAATTAAAAAGAAAAATAAAAAATGATTAGGCCGTTGATTCCTAACTTTCTTAAAATCCTTGTGTCCCCGGCAGCGGCGCCAAAAACTTGATGTGCGGTAAAGTGTTACTTATTTTAGGTGTATATTTTAAGCCCTTTTTAACACTTATTTTAGCCAAGTTTTAAATTTATAAAACACGATATTTCACTAACACTAAACACACATATGGGCAAGTGCACCCATCGTTGAGTGTAGTATAGCGTTGGTAAGATACCGAGGTCGTCCAAGGACACAAGAGCTTTTAGTACCGGTTTATCCTCAACGTCTAACCAAAATAAAAGTTTAGAAAAATGTTTTAAACTAAGAAAATTAAAAACTAACTAAAATGCTGAAAATAAAAATAAAAGAAAAAACAGATAGACAAGATGAATCACTTGGTTCCGACTCGTATCTAGTATAACCTTTGATTATTTCCGCACTTTTGCACATAATTAAGAGATTATCTTAGTTATTGTAGTAGGCCCCTCTTTTGAAGGTGACGTTACCCTCACCCCAGTAGTTTGAGTCAGCAGGGATACAATCCTAAAAGGGTGGATTATTGGAAGATAATGAATTAAGTTATTAATGCAGTATTGTGGTAGGCCCCGCTTTTGGCGGTGACGTTACCCTCGGCTAAGTAGTCTGAGTCAGCAGGGATACAGTCCTAAATAGCCGGGTTATAGTATTAATAGTAGTTAACTTATGAGGGGATCAAAGAGTTTGGACCCCCGCCATCCAATACCGTGAAGTATTGAAGGAGGTCCTACTAAATTTGACCCAGGTCCATTGCAGGACCTCTAAACGCTGAACAATGGCAAGACCTTTACCAAACCGTTCCCTTAACCCCCGACCAGGTAGCCAACATATATCCATATAGACCGTGGAGATATGAATGGTGAAAATCCTTTATTTTATATAGACAGTAAAATAATGCCAAGACACCACGGACAAACGATAAGGAAAGATCACCTTCAACATAAGTAACTAGTTATTAAAGTCATTAATACAAAACCAAATAAAAAGTGCAAAAGATTAGAAATAAAAAGTATTATACTAGACACTTTGTCTTCACCAAGTGATGTAAGAGACTTAGGCAAACATGGCCTTGATTGTCAAGAACTCTTACGATCAATCTTGGATCCCGAGACGACTCACACACTCTACGATGGACAATGGATGATGGTGGTGGATGATGGTGTTGTGATGGTGGTGGGTGGTGGATGAAGTGTGAGAGAGGTGGTGTGCCAAGGGATGAGATGAAATGAATCCAAGCCCTCCTATTTATAGGCTGAACAGAGAGCTGGACACGGCCCCGTGTCCGCTGGGCACGGCCCCGTGTCTGTCTGACAATCTCTCTCCTCATTAATTGTAATTCGCAATTACAATAAATGTGCCTGCTGTACTTTCGACACGCCCCCGTGTCCGCTGAGCACGGCCCGTGGTGGGCAATAGAAGCTTCTATAGGTTTGTCTTTTCTGCTGCTTCTTGGGCACGGCCCCGTGCTGGCTGAGCACGGGGCGTGTTCAGTCTTCTGATTTCTCTATTTTGCTTGGAAGGTGCCGTTGAGGGGTCGGGCAGTCCACTAATATTCCTTTTCTTGTATTTATGTTGGATTTAGCTGTCTTTTTGCTTCTTTTGCGTTTTTGAGCTCATTTAATCCTGAAAATACAAAAGGAAGACAAAAACACTCTTTTTCCAATATTAGTACTTAAAAAGGGTTAGTTTTATGCCTCATTTGATGTAATTTATATGTTGCATTTTACATACATCATCAATATACACAATATAATAGCACAGCGGAAGGCTTGGTGAATAAACTATTACAAACCATAATGTATGAGTGTTCAAATGAAAGAATATACAGACTGGATTGTAATAAGATCCTCAGGCGGATCATAAATAAATACAAGGAAAACAAAATAACAGACTTCAGGTATCTTAGGGATTTGCAAGATCCTCTTATACGACACCTAATAGCTCCAGTCTATTTATGAGAGGTACCTGTCAATCAGTCTTTAGAAGATACGTAAGTTTACACTGGTAAATACAATTAACTGACTCATTTGAAAAGTATTTATAAAATTTGTTTGGATGCACCAGGCATAAAATATTTTATAACTTGGGACAATTATTTAAATATAATCTTGTATACAGATTTACATGTTTGTCTAACAATTGGGGCCGGTTAGAAGCTGGTCATGATTAACCGACTCACCACTTATAGAACCCACAAAGGAGTTATCCCCAACATGTGGGTTTATATTTTAGCATTTGCATCTGTCAGGTGTATGCCTACACCCCCTGCATAGGTCGTGGCCATTTTCAAATGAAATGAGCCGAGGATATCCAGGACACGGTCGAATTAACCCCCAATGTTTATGTTATCAAACAAGACAGATTAAAACGGTTTATGTAAATTTATTAATCACAATCCGATTAAATGATTTCATACCCGACCAAGTGGTATTATTATAATACCATATCCCAAGCCCGTATAAGGGAAAATAAGTTAAAAGTATTTACCTGAGCTAAATGTGAAAAGTAACTTAGCCGTAAGATCCTAAAGCTTTATGATGATACCTTCTACTGGATGCTACTAATCTGTATAGAAGGTTTAATAACCTATTAGGATACTAACGGGTCTTTAATTAAGTCAAGGACTTAGACCGGCTAGCTAGGAAGAAACTTTACTGTTTTAAACGCAAGATTAAGCGGAGACCGGAATAGAATGTGGTTTAGACCCGACAAGCTTGGATACTTGTATAATATGGGTAAACTAAACACATTCTAGAAATTGAGGATTTAATGATAAGGTTAAACCCGTTTCGTCTATTTTACGCAAACTAGTCACATAAACCGATCCGAACGCATAATTGTGTACCGGGTAACCAAATGAATTACATACAGGTCTTATTTGTTATTATCCTTAAAATATGTTAATACATCACTAGGATATTAACATATATGCCCAAAAAGTATTTAAAACCAATTTAAGTCCCGTAAGGTCATTTTGGTCATTTTAGTAATTATAAAAAAGACTTTATAACAAACTAAAGTTCTGGTCTTTTTAAATCAGTAAAAAATTTAATTTATCTCATTACATCAGTAAGATATTACATATATGTGAGGTTTACCATTTAAGGCCAAACTATGCCCCGAAAGGGCATTTTGGTCATTTCACATAGGCTTTTAAGGACATTTTTGGTAATCTGAGTTCATAAATTATACCTACTGTAATAATATTTAAATTTGTTTAAAAATTCAGTAGGTAACAAGTCTTAGGTGTTAAATATGGTTTTAAACCATACTATGCACCTAATTAGTGTAAAACTCGCTAATTGACGATAATCAAGATGTTTATGTAATCTGAGATTTTGATCAGTTTTAAATGCTCAAAATAATTTATTTAATGTATGAAATCAGTAGGAAAAGGTTTGGCATTCAAATCATTTGTTAATCTCATTTTATGCCTAAAAAGGGTATTATCATCATTAACCGAATTACACAAGAACTCTATGTTTTAAACAGATTATAATCTGACCAAAAATCTTAAAATTCCTTAAAAATAATATCTTAACAGTAGGTAAAGAGTTTTGGTTCAAAATCCAAGTTTAAACATGTATTATGCAAGATATCGCAAATTAATTAATAAAAAGCTTCTAATTACGATATCGAGTATAACTTCTATTTGGGACCAAGAACTGATGTCAAATTTTCGGGACAAGTTTAAATATCAGTAGCAAAGGTTTTTGTCCTCTCACATTTCTAAAAATCTCATTTATATGTCAAAAGAGCATTTACAGCATTTATAAGCATATTAACAAACAAGTGCATATAATTCAAACTACTAAGGACCAAGCAATATAACTCCAGAGGGTTATACTACTAAGTAATATGGTCCTAATGGAAGCTTAAAACATGGGAGAATTAAGCTTAAACGGGTCAGAACTGAAAGTCAAAGCAAAAGTCAAGCTTTTGCGACTTTCGGTTATAAACTGACCTTAGACTGATAATTGTCGGGTTAGGCCTGATTAAACATGTTCTAATATTAATTACCAAGTCATTAAAATGTTAAAATATAATTTAGAAGCTCTGTTTTATTAATTTAAATCATTTTTAAACTTTCTGTCCAGTTTGACTTTTTGTTAAACTAGTTTGACCCGACAATTAACTAGTCAAACGAAATAATTAGGAGGTGCCCTTTTAAGGGTTAATCACTTACCTTAATATGGTTCCATAACCACTTTCGTTTCGGTCAGTGGTTGGACCATTTATGATTAAACTGAAAGTCAAAGCTTTATTACGATATGTTTGACTTTCCTGTTTTTAAACTAATTAGAAGGACTAAGTAGGGATAAAAACTCTTACTAATGGTCCTCGCTATCTTTTCTACACTTCTAAGTCTTCTCCTAATGCTTGCTAGCTCCAAAGATGAGTTCTTGAGAGTTGTTGCAAAATGAAGTGCATAAGAATTATGAACTAGTGTTCCTTATATACAAATTTCCAAGTGTTTAGATCATTTGCAGTTGTAATGGAGGCTCCTAGGATCACCCCAGGTGTCCTAGTGGTAATATAAATCCGTCCAACAGCCCCTGGTATCGATTTGAATGAGGTTAAGTCGGTTCTGCAGCTGAAACTTGCACCTGTCCAAACTTTTATGCGATGGGCGTTTTTAGGCGGGCCGCGTAAGACTCAGTAAGAGTCTACGCGGGCCGCGACAACCGGTAGATCAGGTTAAAACATTTTCAAACTTGGCAGATTCTGTCCCTGGTCGTTTTAAACCTTAATTAACCTCATTTTTGACATATAAGGCCCTTGTAGTTAATTTATAGAGGCTCAAGGAAGTATATCCAAACTCCGTTAGGCCCGGTTTCGTTAAATATCGCCTTAAAACACAAGTTTCACCACATTGACACTTTTCACCCAAAGTCTTGAAAACTTTCTTAACGATCTCGAAACCACTTGAAATTTATACCACTTATTCTTGAGAGTATATTTGAATATTTCGAAGCCTCGGGTTCATTAAAATGTCACTCAGAGGTCAGAATTAACATGTTGACACGTTTAACCCTTGTAGTTTTATAATCTTCCGATTATTTTCACAAACAGCTTCTTATATCCAATTAATCACTCGTTTAAGAATATATTCTTCACGTATGGTCATTCAGAGGCTCAAGTTTGGCATGTTGACACTTTTAGTCCCTTTGCAAACATATTTTCACTGTTTGTCAACTTTAGTCCTTTAAACTCAATTTTTCACATATTCAGAGTTTAGGACACGTGTCTTTACATAATTGGACACGTTTTTACATGGTGTTACACTTCGTCTCCACCTGTTATAGCTGTCACAAATGATCCCTCACTACCGCATAACCCTATCGTTCTAGCAACCAAACCACCACTACCACACCACCGTTAATCATCCCACACTTATCAACTCTTTCTGCTCCTCAACTCCGTCACATTTCCCCGGGAAAAACTCATACTCCGTCATCGAACCACCATCGTTTCGGTGAACTGACATAACCTCCCTCACCTGCCACTTTAAGAACCTGCACATCAACCAGCCATTGAACCTCCTTCACTTCATAACCCGCTACTTTAAGAACCTACACATTAGACTCATCTTCACTAACCTGTAAGACGTACGAGATGGCGGCTTGGCAGATTGCTGTAGTTGAACTCGAGATAGCGGCGGTGGCATGTTGGTTCCGACAGAGGTTGCGGTGAGAAGATGTAGGGTTGATGATGAGAGATTATTTATGGTACTATTTTAAATATATATATATATATATATATACACACACACACACATATATTAAATAGGGGAATGTTCATTTGAGAAGAAATTTAATGTGAGAAGAAAAAGAAGAAATGGCATATTAGTAAAATGCTATTTCATTTATAACTCATATCATTAATTTTTCTCTCTTTAATTAATTAGTTAACTAATCATTAATTATCCTACATATAATCTACAAAACCTACACATATCAAAATTTTCCTACATATATCCTACACATTATAGAATTTTATCCTACACAGTCGAAATTTATCCTACACACCTCGAAATATATCCTACACAACTCGTAATTTATCATACACAACTAGTAATTTATTCTACACTTTAAATTAAGTTGTTTTTTTAATTTGGAAAAAGTATATATTTGCTAGTTATTAAATGAGAAGAATACAAATTAATGATTTATGTAAGTTTACCAATATACCCTTATATTAAAATTAAATACAAATATTAAATGAAGTAAAATGAAGCATTCTTATTAGGGATGAGATCGGTACGATACCGGTACCGTACCGGTACCGATACCGTAAATACCGTTACCGAAATTGAGGAAATGTGGATACCGATTACCGTACCGTATTTTTAGATTCGGTACCGGTACGGTACCAGTATCGGTACCGGTATTTCGGTACTTTACCATATTGGTACCGCTTTGGTGTCATCCATTGTTTTACCTTAAAAAAACTTAATGTGCAACTCATCCATCCATTATTAACTGAACTAGAGTAATATATAGAGGAATGTAAACAAAAGGTAAACATATTAAGTAGTCAAAAAAATCAAAAGGTAAACATCCATGGGTTCGACTTTTAACATCCAAATTCCAACATGTCTAAAAAATCATCATAATAGATTAAAAATAACCAAACAAAAGAAATTTGATATTGGTTTTGATAAAACAATGTTCAAGAAAGTATAACTTCATAGTGGGATCGGTACGATACGGTAACATAATAGCAAAATACATAAAGTCATTATTAAATTTGGTATTAATACCGGTATTTACCGAAAAATACCGGTACCGATACCGTTTTTTACCGATACCGAATTTCGAAAAATCTATTACCGATACCGGTATCGTTTATGATCGGTACGGTACGGTACCGGTATTTCGGTAAAACATCTCATCCCTAATTCTTATTGGTTGAAACTTCTTCTTTTTCTTCTTACAAAAAAATTCTTCTCATTTGAACCCTCCACATATTAAATAATGATTTAAAAAGACTAAAATACCCTCACATGCAAATCATGATATGTAACTTAACTGAGTTTTTGGACGACGTTAGTTGTAAAGGTTATAGAATGTAACAAAACATGAATATAAAGGTTGAGTTTTGGCGATTTTATAGTGAAAGATATGAAGTGTAGTTTAGTTATAACACAAAGGTTAATTTTTGCAATTTAGTTTGAATAATATGTAGTTTGGTAGATTTATACATTATGTGTGATTATGTTTTATATGCTATCTTACTATATTAATACATTTTTTGTGATTACTTACATACGCTTGTGTATACTACATGCAATACTTCTCTTTCAATATTAATGATTCATCTAGCAAATTATGTGATTAATGCAAAAGACTAGCATGATTGCATCATAATGATGTGTGAAATACATTAGTTTATAAGACTAAAGAGTATGGTGAGGGTCATTCCATGAGGATGAGCCGCCACGTAGGACGTCACATCACCATCCTTCATGGGATGACCCTTCTAGCAAAATGAAGTGGGTGGAGGATGGGCCTATCCCACACCTATTATTTTATATTTTTTAACTTTTTTTTGGTTAACTTGATAAAAACATCTTAAAAATTAAAACATAAAACAACATAATTAAATAAAATTAAACCATAAAACATAACATAAAGAAAAATTGCATATCATAAAAAATAAAATTACTAATCCTGGAAACGGAAAACATAAAAGCGAAAAAAATGAATAACGATACAACTAAAAAATACGAAACAACCTACGACGTCCATTTTTTCTTAACTTCCTCTTTCATCCTCTGGTAAACCTCGCGTTCATCCTCCGGAACCGGCCGACAAGTTTTTCTTATAACTATATTTTTCCGCCGTGAGCTCTTTGAACGAACGGAATTCGGATATCAACTTGTCCATTTTCGAACCCGCCCCGGAAAACGTTTGGCTTGATCCGCCCCCTTTTCTCTTTACGGCCGCGTCTTTTTTTGCTTTGTCCCTTCCGGGGGGACGTTCCGACTCGTGAACGACAAACACCTCCTTGTCAAATTCCGGGTCGTCGTTTATGTCGATGTGACAACGAGCGGTGGAGCCTCCCGCACTATAACTTCCAGACTCGGAAGTTTTACTCCGTTTGGCGGTTGCGACCTCGTTTGGAACCGGCCTCCATTTGTTTTCTTTCTTTAAAACGTTCCATGCTCGGAGGTGTTGGAAAGGAGTTGTATTTTTAGAGTCCCATTTAGCCAAAGCAAGGTTGAGAATGTCCTCGTTACTCCCACAAGGAGGATTAGTGTAAAATTGGTTATAAATACCGCTAAAGGTGTTGATGGCCTTGCTCATTTTACGCCACTTGTCAGAGACGGAATCGATATCACGCATCGGGCCTTGCTCCATAAGCGGGTTAAATTTATCCGTTATTGCCTTCCAAAAACCGGTATCCGTTTGGTTGTTCCCTAAATTTAAAAAAAATGCCTTAGTAAAATAAAAAATAAATCTTTTTAAATTTAAATTAAAAAAATTAAACTTTGGTTCATACCGACAATCGGGCAAGTTGAGGACTTAACCCACGCAATTGCTAGCGCCTCCTCCTCTAATTTTGTCCAAGGTCTCGGCTTTGGTTTCGAACCGCCTTCCCCTTGTTTTTTTTGCGCTTGAGATTTTGAGGTGACGATTCGGGGACGACTTCTTCATCATCATCAAGTGAAACCAGGGGGTGTTGGCGATTGCGATTGGAATTGCGCTTGAGATCCAAACGAGTTGCGTAGCGTCATTTGTTGGAGTGCTTGGTAATGTTGCATTTGTTGGACTTGAGACATTTGTTTGAACGCATTGGGTGATTGTTGGAAACCCGAAAAGGTAAATTGCGGAGACACCCATGAAGGATTGATAGTCGGAGTGTAAGCGGGAGTCGAAAAAAAGTTAGCTTGATTCGGGTTCGGGTTGGGATTGTTCGGGTTGAACTGATTCATGATTTTATAAAAAAGATGGAGTTTTTTTTTATAAAAATGGATGAGATAAGGGAGAAGTTGGGAGATTTTGGATAGAGTTAATGTTGGGATTGAACCCTACCAGAGGAACAGATAATATAAAGCCAAAACCTGATCACATCAGTGGATTCACAATAAGCAGACGTTTACTCTAGGCTCTCCCCTTGACAGTGGTTATCTATCTGCTGATACACTCCAAGTACTGCTCTGAAGAACAACTGATGAACCAAACACTGATGAAACAGCTAAAGACTGCTATAAGGCAAACACTGAGCTCTATCTACTGCTAACTCTTAAGTACTGCTGAAGACCCAAGCACTGCTCATTCAAAGACTGATCACCTTTTGAAGAAAGCACTGATGGTTCAAACAGTCAGTGCTTAGGCTACAACAGTGGAACGTGAACAGTGTTAGACTTGTTTTGTATTTTATTATCAATCAGTTGTTAGACATCAGTAGTTTGTAAAGATCAGTGTTTTTAGGTTGTTAGGCTGTTAGATGTCACTATCATGGTGACGTCAGCTGAGGTACATCAGTAGTTTGGTTTGCCTATAAATATGACAGTACTCTGTACTGTTATATTTGATTAGTTTTGAGTGAGTTCTTCTCCTCAATTCAATCCTTTCATCTTGTGCAACCAACTCTAAAGTATCAGGCTGAGGGGGAGTTTAGTCTGTAAGTTTGCATTGTAATCTTTTGCTTTTGATGTAATCTTTCGACTCTATGAAAAGCAATTGTTTATCAAACTATATTCTCCTTTGATTGTGTTTACAAAGTTTGTTATTCATTTCTGCTGCACTTAAAACTGTTCATATCTATTTGATTTGTTCAAAACATACAAACAAACACAATCATGAGAGCCTCCAATCCTAACAATTGGTATCAGAGCTTGGACAGTCAAATTCGATCTAACAATCAATTTGACATAACAGTTCAGCTCAAAATTCATTGATACTAAGGTTGGTTGTACTCAGTTGAAAAACAGAGTAACGGGTAAATCATGATCAAAATGGTTATTCAAAAACTCTGTACATCAACCAAGATGTCATATGACACACAAATCTCACACAACAAGTGATATCATGCATAAGTCACTCATAGTTTTCAGATCTGAAAACATATCTGTTAAAACTGTGGGATCATTTCATATTTTCAAAATTGATTTCAATTGCTGTTACGAAAAGTGTGTTGTCAACCTTTTGAATGCTAGAGTATGAACCTCAGATTTACAAAAACCTATGTTCTCTAAACATTAGTGTTTTTGGTAATTTAAAAAGAGGGAAATTAAAACTTTAGTCATTTAGATCTTATGTGTTGAAAACAGGTTGAGTTCCTCTAAAGGACAAAATCAACTATGTTAAAACACATTAAGAAAATTCACAAAAACTCAGAAGTGTGTTTGTCTCAAGACTTGTGAAGTCAAAAGAAAAGAGTATAAACATAAAACACTTATGAGTTAAATTTTAGGGTAATAATGGTAAATTAAGCAACTATGTGCATTCATCTGTTCAGGAAAAGGTTTTTGTTTCCTATGAATGAATTCCAAAGAGGATGAGATAAATGTTCAAAAATTTATCCATGAATCCCCGTGATTGCAATCAACTGACAAAGAAAATGGTACAAAACAATGGTCAAAATGTATTCAGAATGTTCTACCAACTGCTGTCAAACCACTGACCATTTTTAATAACTTGAGAATGATATGATTATGTTTTCTTTTGAAAATACATCAGATCCTTTTTGATACTGTTCTCAGAAAATCCTTAACCATTTTTTTTCAAAAGGATTTTCTCGAATAATCAGGATATATTGTTCATTTTTTTGGAATAATATATTTGGAACTTTTGCTTGTTTTTGTTGGCAATAGTTTCAGTTCCTGTCAGGATCATCATCATCATCATCATACTCAGTAAATCCCACCAATAGCAAAGCAGAGGTAGGGTCTGAGGAGGGTAAGATGTAGACAGCCTTACCTCTACCCCCGTAGGAATAGAGAGGCTGCTTCCAGTGAGACCCCCGGCTCGATAGTAGTTTTGCATCAAGCCTTGGACATAAGGCACATAACACTCAACAATCGGGACAAAGACCGATTAGTGCATGTACCCTTTTGTCTTTCAGCTATCAACGCCACCACATGATGCATGATTAACCGTCCTCAGCTTTTAACGTTATTTTCACAAAATTAGTAAAATAACGTTAAAATTAGTGCACTTTCACTTTTGCCCCCCCGATGGCCCACACATATATACATTATATGCGCATACCGCAAGCGGGGCGTAATGTATATATGTGTGGGCCATCGGGGGGGCAAAAGTGAAAGTGCACTAATTTTAACGTTATTTTTGATGGTATTATTCTCCTCATAAGTGGGTCAAAAGGAAACGATACATATGTCAAAATCATGTCATACTCAGGTTTGCTCCTAAATTGTTATCAAAGGTTGATTGCTAACTATGCTTGAATTACTAGGGTACTCATGTTTTAATTGAATATTAAACGAAAATGAGTTGCCTTAGCAATAAAGTTTTCATCATCTGGGGTACTAAACCACTGTCCTTCAAAATTGACTTGTGGCAAAACCTGGAATAAAAATTCTCAAAACTGTTGCTGGAATACTTGTCCTTAAAATCTGTACCATTTACCCTAACCACTGTTTTGTTCCAACGCCTGATCTCTAAATACTGTCCACTGCTGAAAGTTAGCCACTGATCCTTCACTTTCTTGACAAGCACTGATGTTCAAAATCAGTGTCCTGTCCACTGATATGCTATCCACTGATAGTAAAAATCATCCACTGCCCACAAATTTTTACCGTTGTAACCACTGATGCTTGATACGTCAGTGGCCCTTAAAACAATTGTTCTTCATTCTTCATCCATTTCATCAGTGTTTGACACGTGGTCAGGTTTTAGTCTTCAGATCATAATAACTGCTGCCACATCAGCGATCATTTTTTTTCCATTAATAAAACCCTGCCCTAAACCCCAAACAGGGTTTTACACTGTCGAATTGAATTCCAAAATTCTCTTCCCAAAGCAGTTTCCAACCCTTCTTCTCCAAAATCTTCAAAATCATTCTTCGTTATTCTCCGCAAAAATGACAAAATCAAAGTCAAAATCAAAATCAAAACCAAATTCACCACCACCCTCCAATGAGGTCGCTCAAACGACCGAAGAATCAATCGAAATACCATACAAACAATCTCACAACTATTTGGGTTTACTCACAAAACTCAAAGACAACCATACTTTCGATTCCATTCTCGACACCATATCTACATCAAAGTACAAAACTTTGTTGACAATAGACGCTCCCATATATCTGCAAACCCAGAGAGAGTTCTGGAAAAATGCTGTGCTTGAAAAACAAGATGACAAGACAGTAGCCATTAACTCCTCGATACAGGGAAAAGCAATCAAAATCACACCGCAATCAATCTCAGAAGTCTTCAAACTCGATGATCTGAAAGGTAAAACTTCCTTTGACAAAAACGAGTTAAAAACTGATTTTCTGAAAAGGGGATATGCAGAACAATCAAAGGTAGATACCTTACAAAAAGGTTATTTCCCGTCTGCACCCAGATTTTTATTTCACACACTTTTGATGTGTGTTTCAAATAAAACAACATCTTTTAACGAAATACCATTGAAGATTCAATGCCTGGGCTATGCTATTTTAAACAATAAAGATTACAACTATTCCCAGGAGATCTTCAATGACATGGAAAAGAATGTTGATAGCAAATCATTTCTTCTTTTTCCAAGATTTCTAAGCTATTACTTTAAACAAAAAATTGAAAAAGAGGATGAAAATTTGCCCAAACAAGGTGTCCATTTTCAAATAAAAAGTTTAACAATTGAAACATTTTCAAGAATGATGGCACCAATAAAGTTAAAAGCAACGGTGCCTGAGCAGACTTTAGAAACTGCCACTGATCCTCAGGCAACTTCTGCTGAGCCCACTGCTCCAGGTGATCAGAGCAGCACAACCACTGCTTTGAAACCCACACCTGACATCACCAAAAAGACCAAAAGAAAAACATCCAGAAAACCCACCAAACCCAAAAAAAAGGCAACTCTGGAAGATGAGATCCCAGAGCAACTACCTGTGACAACACAAAAGTCACCACAAACCACTGTTGCTACTTCCTCACAGCAGTTGGAAGAAAGATCTCAACCCATGCCTAAAACTCCTCCTGCATCCTCACAAAAGGATCAGGTTGTAAGCACAGGGACACCACAATATGAAGCTCTGAATCCACTCGGATCCATCTTCCTCAGTCCTGATCCCAAGGACATGTCTCTTTCAACCCCCATACCCTCACCAATCATAAGGACACAAAACAGTTCCTCTCTATCACCTGTCACTGAGAGTATAACCCCACAAGTGACTGGGTCTGATGCTACTACTCCTGCTATCCCAGCAACAATTGAGGAGGTTACACCCCCTGAGTTACAAGTAACTCTCGGTGGTAGTTCAAGTGGAGCAGCAACTACAACTGATGGATCAACAGATCTTCAGTTGGACAGTTGTTTCATAAGTAAGACTCCCTTGAAGGCAATTTCTTCCATGGCAACATCGGTAACCACCAGTGAATTGGATCTAACCACTGGTACCATCAAAGGTTTATCGAGTGCTGAAGAAAGAAGTCCCCAGTACCAAGAACAAGGGGCATCAATAGGTGATTTTTGGGACTCTGTTCCTAAGTCAAACATTGATATAACCACTGCTGGTGGGGATTCAGATGATCCTACTAAAGTAGGTGATGATTCAAAATATCAGGAATTGACGGACAGAGTTGAAAAACTTGAAGATTCAGTTGCTGAAATTAAAGATATGGTGCAAGAGATTTTAAAAGCTCAAAAAGCACAAGCCACTGATGTTCCTGCTCAAGTACCTGCACAACATGCATTTGCTGCGAATGAGCTTTGGAATATTCTTCAACCCATGCTTGAAAAACAGCAACATATGGCTGATAAAAAGCATGCTATTCATGTACAAATGCTGACCAACATGGTGGAATCAAGGTTTAAAGACACTCAAGCAGACATCAAGGCTATAAAGGCTAGCATTCAAAGCGCCTCTGGCAAAGTTCCTACTTCTATATCATTTCTTGTTAACCCCCCTTCAGATAATGCCAAAAAGGGGGAGAATATCAAGCTGTTGGGAAAAATGAATAAAATGGGAATATAACATGGCCTTTGTATTGAGCCTGAAAAAGAAAAAGAAAAGGAAAAACGGGTCTCAAAACCTGTTAGTCAAACAGCTGATACACCAGTAGTTACAAAAACTGCTGACAGTAGCCAAACAGTTGCCATGTCATCAACACACACACCTTCAACACACACCACCACAACTACTGCTCTACCACCATCATCTACAATCACACCATCACCACTGTCTCCTGTCATAAAACAGAAGACAACAGATGTTACAACATCTGTTGTAATGACAGCAGCGGTTGAAGCACCACTTGTTTCAACAGTTGTTTGTCAAACACTCTCCATCATCCAAACCACTGATCCACCCAAAACATCATCTGCCCCTTCTTCATTAAAGAGGAGAAGGAATCTCATATCAGATGATGATTCACCACCACCATCACCATCATCAAAAACTACCTCACCACCATCATCCCCTGCTCAAAAGCAGAAGACATCTGCTGACATATCAGCAGGTGTAATGACAACAGCAGTTGAAACACCAGTTGCTTCAACAGTTGTTAGCCAATCATCCACCACTGCTCTCACCTTCTCTACATCACAACCAAAGCTCTTCAACAGAAAAAGAAAGCCAATCTCTGCCGATGAGGGTATACATGATCCTAATGCTGCACAACATCTACTGGAACTTGAAGCTATCAAAAATGAGATGAGGCAATTCTATACAGAAGAAGATCCTTCAAAAAGAAGATTCTCCTCACTCATAGGTTACATGCCACCAGATGATATGTATGATTACCTCAAAATCAAGGCAAGGCAAGCTAAACTAAGAGCTAAAGTTGAGAGTGAACGTGAACGTTTAACGAAGATGGCATTGCTAAAAGACTGGAGTTCTACTTCACAAAAGTAAAGCAGATAGAAGAGTTTGCACAAGACCTAAACAAAGAAAAGGCTGATCAAAAGAAAAGGTTAAGAAAACAATATCTAGCCTACATCATGAAAGAGAAATTCTATCCTGCTGAAGAACAACAGTTCGAAGAATGGCCAATAGTCGCTCTAAAGAATGAGGCAGAAAGGATTGAGAAAATCAAGAATGATCCTACAAAGAAGAAGAATGCTCCAAACTGGAACAAATTCAAAAAGCTCATTGCTGACCTAACTGCTGAGTATAAGAGAAAGAAAAAGGAGCTGGTGGATGCAAAAATGGACACTGCTGAAGCCATATCAAAATGGTCAAAACAGCAGACTGATGAAGCCTATGAAAGGCTAAAGAAAAGAAAGATAATTGTTTCAAGCACCTCAAAGAAGCATGAACAAAGAATGAAGCTTGAACAGCAGATAGAAAACCTCAAAACACTGTTCCGGTCAACTTTTGTGACAAACCAAGAAGGAAAAGAACAGTTGACCAGTGAAGAGGTTAAAGAAAAGGAAGCTGAGTACTTCACAGAAGCCATCAAGAATATGGGTCTAAAAGAAGAGAGCTCAGAAAAGCTTCAAAACCTTTTTAAGAAGGTGTTAACCAAGCCTGCATCACCACATAGTTCAGCAGATATCCCAGACATTGAGCTTGATCAACAACAAAGACAAGAGCTGATTGACAAAGAGGTTGCAGAAGATATAGCTGCAGCAAATGAAGTCATAGAAGAAGCTTTCAAAAGAATGTCTGAAGTTCAGGATACTGCTTTACAATTTTTCTCAAGGCCAATATTCCAAAGCTCATCATCAAATAAATCTCTCCCAAGAAATCCATTGGGTTCGAAAGTACTAAAGTGGATGTCTGACCAAAAGACCCATGTATTGTGTTAGGCCCTAAAGTGTGAGACCGACGCATCAAATTAACACAACGGGTTATGGTTACGAGCTGGGCCATACCGGGTTAGTTTATATTAGGTTGTGGACCTTTATAGGTCACTTGGGCTAAGCTTTAGGCCATGTGGGCCAAGCAGGCCCAAGGGAAGTCCATGTAGGGAAGTGGGCTTGGTTGAGTATATAAACAAGTTTCTAACTTGTTTTTAGGTTTGAACCTTTGGAACCTTATTGTTACAATTTCTCTAGAGAGGGAAACGATTTGATTGTTAGCACTTGTACTAGACGGTTTTGCTTTTCAAGGAATAGAATCGTGTGCAAGTGTTGAAAGTGATCCGGTTTGTTCTTCGTTTTTCATACTTTTTGGTTTATCTTGAATCACATCAAGTTTGGATTCCGCACAAACTTGGTGTTGTTTGATATCATTGAAAGATCCGTTTCACGGGACTTACAAGTGGTATCAGAGCCATTAGAACCTATTTCTAGGCTCGGTGTGATATCAAAGATTCAAGATTTTCGTTATTTTTTGGTTGGTGTTCTTCGTGTTCTTGGCGGTGTTCATCGAATTTTTATCAAAAATCAATATAGTTTGGTGTGTCAATCTTTTTGAAACTGTTAAAAGATATTGGACGATTTTTTAAATTTTAAAAGGGAATATCTTTTGTTTGTAAAAGGATTTATTTTTCCAAAATTTTTGGACTTTCTGTTTTGTCTGGTTTCAAAAATCCTTTTAAGATTTCGATACATCAAGAGTTGTTAGTTGCAGCCTTGGTTTCGAGTCCCATCATTTCTGAGATCTCGAGTCATCATCATCAATATCTTGATCAGTGGTCTCGTCTTCATCAACTCATCTTCAGTGGTCTCGACTCATTCTCAATAGGTCTCGAGTCCGACATCTCTCCAACTTTCACGGTCTCGAGTCCATCACCATTTCGACTCAACTGTTCTCGAGCTTCAAACATCACGGTTTCGAGTCGACAAGGTCTCGAGTCGCAATGTGTTTTATCTTGTGGTCTCGAGTCAACTGAAATTTATATTTTGAGATTTCGTATTACAACAACTTCTACTGTGAGGTCTCGAGTTCTCATCAACAACCTCCTTCACTCTTGGTCTCGATTCAACAGGAGTCTCCACATCTTCAGGACTTGTTGCAACCATCACAGTCTCAAGTTATCACCATCATTCAAGGTCTCACGTTCATCATCTTCATCCTGACTCGCAACCATCTTCATCATCTGAGTCGCAACAAGTTCACGGTCTCGAGTCTCATCCGACAACCACGTTTTTGAGTCGCAACTGACAACACCACAGAGGTCTCGAGTTATCTCTTTCATGGTTCCGAGTCGCAACCGAGATCTCGAGTCATTGATCTTCGGAGTCGCAACGATCATCGCCGGAACCTGCAACTCCGTCTCCAGTCGTTGTTCATCATCGTCCATCATCATCGTCTTCTCTGATTCATCACCACTTTCACCATCACCATCTCCGTTGCATCATCTCCGATCACCTCCAACTTGCGATTTCCATTCAATCATCATCTTTAGTCACTGTCACTCATTATCGTTCTGGTCATCCTCTCCGATCAAACTGCATCTCCATCAATCATCCTTACCTATCATAACGTAACCATCGTCACTCTGTCACTCATCGTCTACGATCTTTGTCTCCGGTCATCATCACAGCCCGTCCTTCATCTCCGACAATCACCTCCGGTTACCATTGCCGATTGGAACCATCGTCTGACATCGAAGAAGAAGACAGTAGTGATTGTAGGGTTTTTATTAATTATAATAATAATAATAATAATAAGTTTTCTTTTACAATAAAAAAGGGGTTAAATAAAAATAATAAAAAAGGAAGGTTTGTTTGGTGTGATAAGTTTTGACAGATTTTTGAGGCGCGGTTCAGAAAGCGGGTTCATTCGCGTGCAAAGGGTTTGAGTTAGCGAGTACACAGGTTCTCGTTTGGTTTGTGTTTTGAGGAGAAGAACAAAAGTAACAGCCACCCGCTGAAATTATGGCATTCATGTTTCACAAACCAGTGGCTCAAGAAATTACCAAAGAAGAGATACTTTCTGTCTTTTGCACTCCTGAATGTAGAGAAAGGGTTGAGGCATATCATTTACACAACGCTTAGCTAATCGAAGATTATAATGACATTAAAAGAAAGAATTTCACTTTAGCTAATAATGAAAAACTTTTTAAAGAGAAAATCGAAGCTCAGCGAAAAGACATCATCCAACTCAAGGATGATGTTAGTGTAACAACAGCTCAACTCTTCATGGTTAAAGAAAAACTATGCAATGTGACTAAAGAACTGGAGGATATCAGAGATAGATATCAAATAAATGAACTAAATATTAAAAATTTTGATTCTTCCAACAAATTAGTCAAAAACCTGTGTGATCAACAGTTAGCATACCAGAAAAGAAAAGGGTTGGGATTGGGTTTTAATCAGGCTCCTCCTCCTTATAATGACAATTATACTTACTTACCTATGACTGAGGAGGAGATGATGAATGAAAGCAAAATGACTTATGGTCCCAAAAACTGTAAGCCATCAGCAAATGTCAGACCTGTTGAAAAACAGGTGGTTCAACCAGTTTGTTTTGTTTCCAAAGGTACTTTTAATCCTAACGTTTCTTCATCATGTGCAGATAAAGTACCTGAAGTAGTATGGGGTGATGTGTTTGGGGATGAACCACCTTTAGATTCTGATGTTTCTAAACCTACTTTTGATAAAACTGATTCTGGTTGTGTGTTTGGACAATCGTTTTTGAACTCGTTTCATAGTTATGTTTCGGGCAAAACTGTGAATGCTTGTGATGAATCTTTGAATAATGTGTGTGATGATGGATGTTTTTCAGTAGCTGAAAATTGTGATTCTAATGTTTCTAACTCTTCAGCTGATTATAGTGTGACAGGTAAGGTCCCTCAGGATACATTCAGTGAAACCACTGAAACTTCTTCTCAAGAAAATCAACAGTGTTCTGATTCTTCTTCTGAATCGGTCTCATTGGACGTCCCTAATGTTGAATCTAGTAGGACCACATTGGAAACCGTGACTGAAAGCAGACCTCAAGTAGATTCACATGATACATGTGTTGATGAAACATGTGTTGATGAAACTTCATCTTCTTCATCTTCTGAAATTAAAACTAAACCTGATTTTGTAAAAGAAGATGAGGTCACTATAAATGAACAGTCACAAGAGAATATTTCTAAAAAGGAAGTTAAGACAGAAACTGAATCGTCTTCTCAAAATGATAATGATAAAATTGTAAAAGACGAAAATCATCATCTGTCTGAATCTCATACATGTGCTAGTTCTGATCAACAGGTACAGAAGAACTCAGAAAAGGCACATGAAACACAAGTAAAGCAATCAAAGCAATCTAAACCCATCAGATTAGCTACGGCTGCTGGACCTCAGAATCTCCATACAATGAAACGACAGACATGTTTCAACTGTGGAATTCCTGGACACATTGCTAGAAATTGTGTTCATCGTCCAAAAGTGCAACGAAATGCCAACACTCACTTGTGTGCTGATGTTTGTGAGCCGGTTCACAACAAGATGAATGAGCTAAAACGAGCAGATCAAAGTCGAGGATATAAGAAGCCTGCTCATCAAGGACAATCACGATCCCATAAGGCTCATGACAAGGTGATTGAAAGCTCCAATCAGGGAGAAAAGACGAAGAATGGTGCTCAAAGCAACAAGGCTTCTGCAACCAGCACATACAAGCACCGAAATTCGTCTTCGTCTGAAAGTAAAGTGCAAGCGCATCCAACGCAAAAAGGACCGGTTTGTCCTTCAGGACCTGCTAGAGCGAATCAAGCTGCTCAAAACGTCTTTCCGATGAAAAGACAAACTTGCTATAACTGTGGCATTGCGGGTCATATTGCTAGAAACTGCACACGGCGTCCCTATGTACCCTATTATATGCGAAATCAGAGGGTTACACCAAATGATAACAATCATTCCAAGCCAATGAAGGTATCTTCACCTAAGGCAATGAAGAATGTGAATCCCAAGGTTAAACCTTCTGATGAGGATTGGAATGCTGCTAAAGCAAAAAGAAAACACGCTTTGAAACCTGCACAAGTTTCGAAAAGTAACAAGGATGATAAGCCAACTGTTTTGCCAAAGGCATCTAAGAAATTAGAAAAGCCTAAACAAATTTGGAGAGCAAAACAAAAAGCAGCTACATCTCCAATTCTTGAAATTAAAGGGGACTTATGTTTAAAGGAAGTGTCTTATTTTGATGCTTCAGGAAATCCCAGGACCACGATGGCCTGGGTACCCATGTCTTACTAATCTCCTTACTTTTTAGGAACAACCAAGGAGGAGCTGTTGACAATCTCTGGAATGTTGATAGCGGTTGTTCCAGAGATAAAAACGGGTAACATTTCACTGTTGCAAAAAGTTCAATTTTTTTTACAGATGATATGTTTCCTTTGGAGGAGATAACAGAAGTAAGAAATGACCAGCAAAAGGTACCGTTTAAATTCAGTACTTTGATTTAAATATTGATTAGTTTTCAATCTGATGACAGAACGGTTAAAAAAATTTTTCTCTTTCTTAGTTCATTATTTTGTATATAAAGTGTCATCTCTCTAGTAAATGGTAAATTTGCGCAAAAATACAATATTTATGCACAAATTTAGGGGGGGAGAGGAACATATAGATAGATATAGAGTTTAGGGGGAGAAAACTGAGAAAATACAAAAAGAGTTTGCTGTAAATATGAGTATTGTCTTAGGGGGAGAAAATGAAAAAGCCAAAAAGAAAGATTGCATGATATGGGAAGTGAAATAAATGTTCATGTTAAAGGGTTTTGACTAACACATGTAAGGTGCCATAGCTGAAAAGACTAGGATCCACTGCGATATGTCGATAGGCTTGACGCTCAAAATGATAAAAGATACTAAGTGTTATAAACATAACGAACTATGTACCATGTGGGTAACATACCAACGGCGTATGATTTTATGGTCTTAAATCTTGCGTTGATAGATAGCCAACATCTGAGGTTTCGGGTCCTTATATTGTTGAATCATCGGAGGATATCTTGGCTGTCCTTCTGTTCAGAACTAAAATTGTACATGAACCCAGGAAAGAAAGTCACTTGGAATTAGCTCATTTCTATTTGAATGTCTGTATGTTGTCCCGATACACACAATTTTGATCTGATTCTGAAATCTTCTCTGAAAAAAGTCGTGTACCTCCTCTGCTACATCCAGATATATGCTGACCTGGAGGTGCTAGGCAACGTCAGCTTCTGCTGCATCCAGATACATGCTGACCTAGCTGTACGTTGTCGCGCTGTAGATCAATTATACACCCGAAAGAGGCCCTCAAGTGCCCAAAAGAAACCCAAGAAACCTATATCAAATTGAGAAAAACTCATTTGATTTGTATATTATACCATCTCTGCTTAAGATCTATTATGTTCTCTTCTCAATCTATTCCCAGTTAAGATTTCAGAAATCTGGATTGGACTTGTGAAATATGTGGTAGGGAAGATACTTGCATGATAGAGTGTGCTGTTTATATTTCCAGGATTTGATTAGTATTTATTTGGGTGTTCATTGTTAAGAAATCAAAACATGATAAAACAGATTATATGCAGACCTAGACACAGTCAGGATATCTTAAAGGATGACATCAGTATACTCACCTGCTACGATGAATCGTTGTGCTTACCTTGATCGCGGGGGTATGCCTTGGAATGGGACACACGGGTATAATAGTATAATATTACCTTAAGTATATCACGAAGTTGAAAAATTGAAAGTTGAGCGTTAAAGTTTAAGTGGACAAATATATTGGCAATCGCATAGACCAGTTTGATTAGGCTCGTACTGAAAAGTGTTCCTTAGTCTGCCTGAGAACGAATTTTGATCCCATTGCAATTGTAATTGTATATTATGGTAGTTGTTTATATTTTGAGTTTTTATTTGTTTTTAGTTCTTAAATTAAAAAAATACAAATTTGAAAAATAAAAAAAAAAATACAAAAATAGTGTCTTGTTTTTTTTTTATAAAATCGAAAATCCAAAAATAGAGTGTCTTTTTATTTTTCTTAAAATTAAAAAATGTAACCGTTCTTGAAGATTTGACTGATCATCAAAAGTTGAAAGAATTTAAATTGTGAAATCCGAGTATAAGTACTTGGATGTACCTAGTGTTCATATGGTACTCTCCCTGTTGCATAAGAAATGTTTGCTTATGAGTTTGTGAGCATGTGCAGAACTTGATTTCAATCAAGAATAGGGGTTGATGAAGACTGAGATGTTGTTAGTTGCTGAAGAAGCCTGAAGCAGCACAACAACAAGATGTATCTGAGTCAGAAGAACCGGATACGAAACGCCGTCTGACAATGAAAGTACATTTGAAGAAGTACCTGTGAACCTGCTTGAAAGACAAAGATTGAAGAAGAAAAGAGTTGCTGAGAATCCTCCTCTCACATTCTTTTTAACAAGATTTTCAAGCAAAGCTGATCGTGATCCTGATATGAAGCTAACCACAAAAGCTGAAGAAAGAGACCCAGTGCTGAGAGTTCGGAAGTCAAGAACTTCCACAACATCTGCAGCATAGCGACAACCATAGACTTCGTTGAAGACGTTGCTGAATTCAAGTTATGAAGACAATTTGATGGCATCAGTCTAGGGGGAGATTGTTAGGCCCTAAAGTGTGAGACTGACGCATCAAATTAACACAACGGGTTATGGTTACGAGCTGGGCCATACCGGGTTAGTTTATATTAGGTTGTGGACCTTTATAGGTCACTTGGGCTAAGCTTTAGGCCATGTGGGCCAAGCAGGCCCAAGGGAAGTCCATGTAGGGAAGTGGGCTTGGTTGAGTATATAAACAAGTTTCTAACTTGTTTTTAGGTTTGAACCTTTGGAACCTTATTGTTACAATTTCTCTAGAGAGGGAAGCGATTTGATTGTTAGCACTTGTACTAGACGGTTTTGCTTTTCAAGTAATAGAATCGTGTGCAAGTGTTGAAAGTGATCCGGTTTGTTCTTCGTTTTTCATACTTTTTGGTTTATCTTGAATCACATCAAGTTTGGATTCTGCACAAACTTGGTGTTGTTTGATATCATTGAAAGATCCGTTTCACGGGACTTACATATTGACTATTGTCAGATCCAATGGAGATGTGAAGTACATATCAAGGAAAGAAGCACTAGGCCTTAGTGTTCAAGATTTGCAGGATCTCCTTGAACTTACACTGTGTCGGGATGAAGATGATGCAAGTTCCAAAGCATTTGAAGAAGAATTCAAAAGAAAAGCAAGGGAACTTGTGATGAGCAATAAAGATCCAGAATAATGACAGGTTTTGGCATTATCTGTTCCACGGGGAGATTGTTGGGATTGAACCCTACCAGAGGAACAGATAATATAAAGCCAAAACCTGTTCACATCAGTGGATTCACAATAAGCAGACGTTTACTCTAGGCTCTCCCGTTGACAGTGGTTATCTATCTGCTGATACACTCCAAGTACTGCTCTGAAGAACAACTGATGAACCAAACACTGATGAAACAGCTAAAGACTGCTATAAGGCAAACACTGAGCTCTATCTACTGCTGACTCTTAAGTACTGCTGAAGACCCAAGCACTGCTCATTCAAAGACTGATCACCTTTTGAAGAAAGCACTGATGGTTCAAACAGTCAGTGCTTAGGCTACAACAGTGGAACGTGAACAGTGTTAGACTTGTTTTGTATTTTATTATCAATCAGTTGTTAGACATCAGTAGTTTGTAAAGATCAGTGTTTATAGGTTGTTAGGCTATTAGATGTCACTATCATGGTGACGTCAGCTGAGGTACATCAGTAGTTTGGTTTGCCTATAAATATGACAGTACTCTGTACTGTTATATTTGATTAGTTTTGAGTGAGTTCTTCTCCTCAATTCAATCATTTCATCTTGTGCAACCAACTCTGAAGTATCAGGCTGAGGGGGAGTTTAGTCTGTAAGTTTGCATTGTAATCTTTTGCTTTTGATGTAATCTTTCGACTCTATGAAAAGCAATTGTTTATCAAACTATATTCTCCTTTGATTGTGTTTACAAAGTTTGTTATTCATTTCCGTTGCACTTAAAACTGTTCATATCTATTTGATTTGTTCAAAACATACAAACAAACACAATCATGAGAGCCTCCAATCCTAACAGTTAATTTATAAAAATGGTTGAGGTGGGGTATTTATTTAAAGTGAAAAAACCTTTAAAAAAATAGTCGTTGGCAACAGCATTATTTCAAAAAGTTGGCCCGTCGCCAACGTCCTTGGGCCGACGGAGAAGACGGGACACCCTAGAGGGGGCGGTGTGGGGGTGCGGCGCCGGGGCTCGCCGGGGCAGGGCCGACCCCATACCGTTTAGTCTAATTGCTAGAAAAAATGAAGATTTTAAATCCGATTAACATTAAAATAGCTTTCAGTTTACCAATATTAAGATGTGCATAAAAATTGTTTCTTTTTACATGATTGACAGTTCCAGTCCCATGGTATACATCGATACAAAATTAGAGGTAAGTTTACAAAGAATGTATGAGATAGTTGTTAGACCATGTGTAGTGGTTTAGCTCAATAATGCTCTCACCATGGGGCGTTTTGCGACACGTGGCAGTCCAGTCAGCATGAGGCATTATTGGGGGTTATTAGAAAAGTGCCGTAGTGGGAATAATGCCCAATAACGCCCATACAATCATTTCACAATTATTTTTTTTTAATTTAAAACATAAAAATCTTCATTAATTTAAAAAAAAATTACACTACTTGAAATAAAAAAAAACCGAAAAAAAAACAGAATACAAAAAAACCGAAAAAAATAAAGTTAAAAAAAAAAGATGATCTAGAGTCCATATTTTTCCCGAATTTTTTGGCGATGCATTTGTGCAAGGATCAACGCGTTGCCTTGGAGGTGGTCGATCGGTTTGGACAAAAACTCAATGTCCCTTTCCATTTGCCTCGCCTCTTGCATCTCGTTAAACTTTTTGGTTTCGGCCACTCGTTCTTTCATAATCTCACAACGTTGGTGGTTGAGGTCGCGAATGTCTTAGAGACGACGATTCATCTCCTCGAAATCTTCCTTCAATTCGTGATCGGAAGACGACTCCACCGTTTTTTTCCCGGTTCGCTTATCCTTTCTTCTACCGGGCGGTCGGGTTTACTCTTCTTCAAGTTCCTCGTCAACGTCCACCACCTCATTTAGATCGACATTGCGGGCATCCGATGTCGGTGTTTCAGGGTCAACGGAGGATGATGTTTTTGACAGTTTAGCTCGACGTCTACTACTAGACGTCATGGTACCTACTAGCGCCCACTTTGGACTGTTTCGTAGTAGATCCCAACACTTATAGTACGGGAAAGGGCATTTCGTTTTCTCATACTCTTCCAAAGACTTCGTTAAAACCCCGACGTCACCTTCTCCGCTCGGGCAATTATCGTAGTTACGTTGGTACACTTCTTGGAAGGAATGACACTTGTTGTTGATGTCGGTCCATTTGCTAGAAATGAAATATTTGTCCCGATGCTCGCATTGACCCCACGTGCTATAAAAGAGTGCACGAACCCTATCCCAAAAAACGGGGCCCGTTTGAAAGTTTGCTACAAATTGAAAAAATAAAAGTAAAATATAAGTTGTATGTTAAAAATAAAAGTAAAAATATAAGTAAAAAATAAGTAAAAAAAATATAAAAGTTACCAATTTCGTGGTCCTCCGAAACGTCGAGCCACGCCCGAGCCAACGTGAATTCCTCCTCCTTGGTCCATTTAAGGTGAGTATTTTTACGTCGAGGTTCGTCCTTTTTCCTTCTTCTTATGCGACCTTCTGCCGCGTTTCGATTTCTCTGGCATCGGTTCGGGTTGCGTCTCCGGCACGACATCGACATCGGGTTCGGCTTGTTGTTGTGAAGGTTGCGACCCGCCGGCTTGACCAAAGCCGAAGGTGGGAGGCACGAACGGAGTGGCGCCACTCAGGTAAGCCGCGTACGTTAACATGCTCGGGTCCATGTCTTGAAGGTTAAACGGGTGTTGCGGTTGGGTTGTGTTCGGGTTCATGGGTCTTGCGGGGACACCAAAGGGGTCGGAATGGATGCATGTTTGTTAAAATATAGAAGAAGTAGGAGAGAAAGTGTGAGTTTTTTTATAAAAAAATAGGAAAAAGTGGGTAGTATATATATATAGTGGGTAAATTTTGGAATTTAAAAAAAAATATTAAAGAAATGACCGTTGGCAACGGTCACCTCTTGCCCCAATGCACAATTCAGCGTTTTATATAAAACGCCATCGGATTTTTTTCAAAAAAAAACACCAAACAACGCCTATATGTAATGGGAGGGGCGGGGCGTGTTTCAGCGTTTTTTTTGAATTTTTTTTTTTTAAAAACGCCTCACTACGGGGTCTTAAGAAAAACAATAATAATGACAACTGTGAATGCAATGACTATTTTCAAACATCTCAAAAGACAAAAGAAGAATTAATCATCCACACGAGAAAACAAAAGGGCTAACACAACCCTTTATACTCTACACCAAATATCAAAATCAAAACAAGAAACACACCAAGCAACTTATGTTGCGTGATGCTTAAATTTATATCATAACAAACATGCTAAACAAGATAAAATACTTATTTACAAAGTTTTTATCGATTAAGATAAGGCCCGTAATCAACATAAAACAAATTTGTAGTAGTTAACTACAAGAACATATGTCCATGACATTATAGGCTTAGAGACCATTAGGTTCTGAGTTTGATTTTCACAAGGAGGTTTTCCTAGATTTATTATTAGGTTTTGGGTTCGATTTCCACAAGAAGGTTTTCCTAGATTTATTAGACCATCCGTAGTGGGCATGATTCTGGCGTTTTTCTCCCCCAATCACGTCCCATCACGCCGTAGCCCCACCCCCGGGGCGTTTTTGGGCGTTTTCTTTCAAAAAAAAGCTTCCAGGCGTGTTTCAATCCACGCCCATAATCACCTTACTTGGCCAATCATGTAATTCCAACTCAAATACCTTTATATTTAACTTAAAAAAAAAACAAGAAAATATTAATTAGGTAATCATTGATGGGGCATTATTGGGCATTATCCCACTACGCCCATTTGTGAAAAACGCCCATAATGCCTCTTTGCTGACTGGGATGACACGTGTCGTAAAATGCCCATAGGTAGGGGCTTTATTCATGTGTACCACTACACATGGTCTGAAGTTCCCTCCTGAATTGGTGTATAGATATTATAGCTTAGTGGAGATGGATATAAGGGTGTAAGCGGTGCATGCCTAATGAGATGAGGCAAACTTTCCCCGACCCAATCATATTGCGCCATGTCATTTCCCCTCTCGTTCTTGCCTCTTGCCCAAAAACATAAGGGGTGGTTTCCCCCAAACCATTAAAAAAAACAAAACATGTGATTGGTTGAGAAGATACTGGCCCCACCACTTACCTCTTTCCTTATCTTTGCCGCATGCGGCATGGTTTCCCCGCAAATCTCCTCCCTTCAAGTGTACCGCGCGGCAACTTGGTGATGGCGGTGGGGTTGCAGATCGGCAAAAGAAATTTCCGATCTCTTTGCCTAACCCACCCCGTACACCCTAAGTGGATGGTTCTGCTAGTAACACGATGATACTTTAGTGGTCCGTAACTGATTCAAGTTTTTCGTTCAAAAAATAAAACTACAAGAACAGATAAAGTGGCAAAGTAGATAAATTGAGTGATCTTTGCCTAACCCACCCCGTACATCCTAAATGGATGGTTCTGCTGATAACACGATAATACTTTAGTGGTCCGTCAATAATCCAAATTTTTCGTTAAAAAATAAAGTGGCAAAGTAGGTAAATTGAGTGAAGAGGAAGGGCGACTCTTAAAGGGCTTGGTTATTCACACATCCCCCTTGGTTATTTGCACATCCCTTGAACCCTATAAGAAGCGTATAGGGCAATACGGTTCCTCTGGGTCCAAGCGTATTGAGCAATACACTTCCAATATGTGTACTTGAAGTACAAACTTTTCAGAAGTTGGTCAGCTAATGATTAGGGGACCAGCGGAAGCGTATAGGGCAATACGGTTCCTCTTGGTCCAAGCGTATTAAGCAATACACTTCCTATATGTGTACCAAACTTTTCAAAAGATGGTCAGCTAAAATGAAGTGTATAGGGTCATACGCTCCCTTAATACGTTCCCTGAAGGAATTTTTTTTTGCAAGAACAGCATATTGTTATTAGTATCTTTTTGAACTTTATTTTTTTAAACATTAATTAAGTCGTTTTTTTGTTATAAAATGATAGTTTTTTGTTATAAATTTTATAAAAGACGTAGTGAAATTAAGCAATCCAAACAAATTAAACATATCCTCTGTAAAAAAAAATTCAAACAAAATACTCATTACATAACATTAAAATTGTTCGTAGAAAATGAAATAAAACAAAATAACATACCTGCATGGAAAGGTCGGACAGAGGAAAGAGCGGCATGGTCTGGCCGGACCGAGGAAAATGTAGCAAGGAAAGGTTGGGCTGAGTATAGGACGGGTCGTAAGGCTATAAGAATTTAAACAAAATATCCATTACATAGCATTAAATTGCTCGTAGATAAATGAAATAAAAATAAGATAATATACTTGCATGGATGGGAGGGGCTGGGTAAAGGATGGCATGGACGAGTCGGGCTACTGCGTAAAGAACGGGCCCTGGTCCGGATAAACTCGTGGTGGTGGATGGGGTGGAACCGATATACCCATGTACTTATACATTTCACCCATGCCAGTCATCTGCCACCCTATGTCATCATGCATCTGATCCATCTGGCGACCGTGGGATGTTATCTCCTGACCATGCAGGCGGGACCTCAACATCATCATGCCCGCCATCCTGCTCAGCCATCTGAGGCATCTGAACCTCATCGGCCTCCAAACGCGGGTGATGTACCAACGGCTGCCATGCCCAAACCTGACGATTCATCCCGACAAACCTATAACCAACATTAGGAATGTTTGCCGCCACTTTCATCCCTGTCATCGACCTCATGTCCAAATATTTGAAGGGAGCCGGCGGTGGATACCTATCCTCGACCCAACCAAAGTACCGACTAACACTCTGGGTTATCCGGCCGATAAAAGATCCTCCATATATACTACCACGACGCCACTTTTTCCAACGTGTGACAAAATAATCCACCAGGCAGAGATGGAGGGCGCACGGACGACCAGTAAATAAAAAATAGAGATAGAAAAGATCGGCCTTCGTTACGTGCTCGCAACTCTTGCCACGGGCCGCGATGCCCGTGCTAAAGCAACGATGCAAGTAACGAATTAACAGGTCGTGAATCTCCGAGGATCGGACCTCCTTCACCTTGGTGTATGGACTTTCACCGATGGTGGGCCACCAGGCAATCAACTCATCCTCGGGCATACGATCGATAGCCGTGGTATACACGTCCTGAACCAACTCCTCGTCTGTGTAAAAATCGGTGGCGACGGCAAATTGACGAAGCGACATCTCAAATACCTCGCCGAACAGACGGAATGTGATCTCGGGTGATGGGGCCGGCAAGTTCGGATCATCAAAATCCGAGTTCGGCCGGTCATCCGGTCGAGGTCTATAGCGGAATGTGGAGAGAAACTCCACCATCAACGGCCGATAAGATCGTGCGGCTCCTATTCGAAATAAACGATCCCACAGGCTATCCTGCCCGATAACCTGTCGAACAGTGTCGGCCACCCCACATGTCTCTAACGAATCCCAATGTATCCCTCTCATGCACCCCACCTTCATCTCCCTAAGTTTATTGAACTGTTTCGTTTCATACGTTTGGGAAGGGTATATCATATATGGATATCGTGAACATTCGTCACCGGCCCATGGATCGAAATCTCCCGTGCCATCCATCTCATCATCTTACGCCATATCTACAAATTTAAAATGAAAAGAATTTAAGTTATACAAATAATGTATAAACGTTTTTTTTGACACATTTTTATAAAAAGGATTTAGATTAGGGGACCAGGGGAACCATATTGCCCCATACGCTTCCTATACATTGGCTTTAGGGGAACCATATTGCCCCATACGCTTCCTATACTTTGGGTCTAGGGGAACCATATTGCCCCATACGCTCCCTATTATACCAATAGGAATCGTATTGTCCAATACGCTTCCTATTGATTCAATGCGTTTACCAACCCAAGCCCTATGGGAAGTGTATTGCCCTATACGCTTCCTATTAAACTTATGGGAATCGTATTGGGCAATACGCTTCCTATTGGGTCACTTTTCAGACCTGTATAGTTTTGAACTGCGTGCGCGTCAGAGAATATTGTACCAACAGGAACCGTATTGCCCAATACGCTTCCTATTGGTGTCGCATTTAATGCTTCAAACCCCATGGGAAGCGTATTGGCCTATATGGTTTCTATTGAGGGATGTATAAAAATTTTAGGGGATTTAAAGGGGAAGCCATAGCTACCTAATTCCCCCGCTACCCCTTTTTCCAAGTTGCTGCTGTATGTATGTAGGGCCGTTCAAACCGCTCGCCGCTCGTCGCTCGCTCGACGCTCGTTCGGAAAATGCTCGGAAAATGCTCGTTCGATTTGACGCTCGGTTGTAAACGAGCCGTTCTGCTCGGTTCGGTTTGTAAACGAGCCAAGCATGAGCAAAGGTCCGCTCGGCTCGGTTCGACTCGAATTATTATTTTTAATTAGTACATACATATACATAAACACATACATATATAAACATGTATATACATATGTATATACACAAATATAAATTAAATTTATAGTTTTATATATACCACTCTATTATATTGTGGTCCACTATATATATAAACATGTATATACACATATATATACATAAATATAAATTAAATTTATACTTTTATATATACCATTCTATTGTATTGTGGTCCACTATATACAAATTTACAACTCCATCTATTCGTACTAGCCCAATCACGCCAATAAAAAAATTAATATCAAATCTAAAAGTTAAACCTAAACCGATAAACGACAGTATGTTTATCGCCTCAATGTTTCATGCCGTTACCCTAAGTCGATCGTCTCCGGCTCTCAACATCATTGTTCGTGCAATATGACTATCGCCTCGTCGGCCACAACATTGTTATTCATAAGAAAAATATATGCCATGAACTGTGCCTGTTTTTAAAGACATAAAAACTTGAGACCCAACATTGTTATTATCTCTCTCAACAAATTTAAATTGTGCGACACTGTTGTCCAAATCGCTCGAACTTCGCTCGACGCTCGCTCGGAATATTTACTGCTCGGAAACTGCTTGCTTGATTTGAGGCTCGGTTTTAAATGAGCCGCTCCGCTCGGTTCGGTTTGTAAACGAGCCAAGCACGAGCAAAGGTCCGCTCGGTTCGGCTCGGCTCGTGAACAGCCCTATATGTATGTATATATAACTGTAAATAACACATTCTCTCTACCAAAATCAAAATTCAGATCGTTGCTTTCCGTTTGATCCGGTGAATATTACGATTTTAGTTTCATCTATGGCTCCTCAAAATGTAGGAATTCTCGCCATGGAAATCTACTTTCCTCCTACATGTATTCAACAGGCAATTCTTCTATATCTTCTACTCCAATTGTTTTCGCTTAAATTCATTTTCAATTTCTCATGAAATTGTTCCGTACGATTGAAATTTCATTTTCGTATTAGGTTATGGCGAAGGTTCACGGTTAGTTTCACATGCCAAGTAGATTTGATACAGTTATTCATTATCTCGTAATCTTATGGATTTTTGTTGTTGTTGTTTTGCTTTTAGTTAAGCTATTCACGCTACTGTTTGATACAGATAATGCTGTATTTGCCCTAAACTTTGTTTAAATTTGAATTGATAATGTTGATGCTGCTATATGTTTTGAAATAAGTTATAAACCGTTGTTCCGGATTGATTTTGATTTTCTCATGAAATTGTTTCGTACAATTAGAATTTGTTTTTTGTGCTAAGAAGATTGACAGTTAGTTGCTCAAGCGAAATGGATCTGATATGGAGAATTTATGAATATTGTGGATTTTTGTGGTTTGTTTTACTTTGCTTTTGGTTAAGTTATTCACACTACTGTTTGATACTGGTGATGAGATGAGATATATGTTGTATTTGCCCTTGAATTTGCCTAAATCTGACTTGATTGATTGTCATTACTCATTAGAAATGTTGAAGATGATTTATGTTTTGAGATTATTTATGAAACTTCCTTCTGAAATTTGTTGAAAAACTTGGATTGAAGACAGTTTTCTGGTGGTTTAGACTTTTAGGCTGTGTTTTGCTTTATATAAAACCAAACCAAATGTTAATGTCATCTAGATAGCATGACTAACTCATGTAAGTTGTGTTCATTTTATGAACGAATAACTTAATTTAATTGATTATAATATCAATAAGATAGAAGGAATGCAATGGTTAACAATTTGCAAGAAGGAATAAAAATTAGATTTGAAATTTCGCCGAAAAGCTATTAAGTTTGGAGGGAAGGGATATAAAATGAGTCTGATTTTGGAAGTTAAAATTTTCAACATGTATAGACACTTCAGGATTTTTAAATTAATTTATAAACTATTTGGCGTTATTAAGTTTAATCTTGTAAGTTATCGAAGAGTAAAATTGATTGCTTGTTTTCTTAGCTTAGTATGTTCTGCAAGTAAAGTAAAAGCTATTTCAATTTATTTGTGTGGTCTTTTTCCGATACATACTTGTAAGCAATATCTTTGATTTTGGAGTGCTGTAACCTTACTTAAAACATTTTTGTTTTTTTGTTTTTGGGTAAATTATTTTACAGGACATCCTAGAGGATTTTGATGGAGTTAGTAAAGGCAAATACACCATCGGACTCGGACAAGATTGCATGGCATTTTGTTCAGAGGTGGAAGATGTCATCTCTATGGGGTTCGTACTTCACTATGATGTTACATAATTCGATCGTTTGAATCATAGTTCTTATATAAACTTTCTCGACTTCAGATTGACAGCTGTCACGTCACTACTTGAGAAATACGAGGTTGATCCTAGACAAATTGGCCGGCTGGAAGTAGGCAGTGAAACCGTTATAGACAAGAGCAAATCCATCAAGACTTTCCTTATGAAAGTTTTCGAGGTACTAACAACTAACAAGTCCTCTTTTGTTACTCATTGTTGCTAATTTTCTTGTTAAAACATAACGATTTAATCTTCTAACCTGTTGCAGGATTGTGGGAATACCGACATTGAAGGCGTTGATTCAACCAATGCTTGCTACGGTGGAACCGCAGCATTATTCAACTGTGTAAACTGGGTGGAAAGTAACTCATGGGATGGACGTTATGGATTGGTTGTTTGTACAGATAGTGCTGTAAGTCGTATAACCTGTGTCATTAAAATAGTCTAGCATAAAATATAATTACAATACAACCCGATTCATAGGTCTATGCAGAGGGACCCGCTCGACCTACCGGAGGTGCAGCTGCTATCGCAATGCTGATTGGGCCCGACGCGCCTATCGCATTTGAAAGCAAATTCAGGGCAAGTCATATGTCTCATGTTTATGACTTTTACAAACCTGACCTTGCAAGCGAATATCCGGTATCCCTCAATCCCTATAATTAACATTTTGTAAACTACTATATTGTATAGAGTAAAATGCCATTTTCTTCCCTGAGGTTTGGCTAGTTTTGCGAATTTCGTCTAAAGGTTTGTTTTTCTGCATCTGGATCCAAAAGGTTTTAAATCTTGCCATTTTCATCCAGCTCATTAACGGCTTACATTTTTCTCCATTAAGTCAGGGGTATTTTCGTCTTTTTTGCTAACTTAAAGGGCAATTCGGTCTTTTTCAGGGGGTCTTCGGTCTTTTTACATAAAGTGAAAAAGACCGAATTGCCCTTTAAGTTAGCAAAAAAACGGAAATACCCCTGACTTAGTGGAGAAAAATGGATAGAGTTAACAAGCCGGATGAAAATGGCAAGATTTCAAACCTTTTGGATCCAGATGCAGAAAAACAAACCTTTGGACGAAAGTCGCAAAACTGTCCAATCCTCAGGGACGAAAATGGCATTTTACTTTATTTTATATGTTTGTTGCTTAATTATGAATGTATATGGTTTCTGTAAGGTTGTTGATGGAAAGCTTTCTCAAACTTGTTATCTCATGGCATTAGATTCTTGCTACAATGGATATTGTCACAAGTAACGTGCTTTCTAGCATACTATTGTCAAATGTGACTAGATATTATGTTACAAGTTGTCTTTAAAACATTCGCGTTTACTAAAGGTACGAGAAACTAGAAGGAAAACAGTTTTCGATCGCTGATGCCGACTATTTCGTATTTCATTCTCCTTACAACAAGGTAATCGGTTAAACACGCATTGTACGGAATTTACAGTAGTAGTTATCTTCATCTCTTGTTCTAACATTCATCTGGATTTGTGCAGCTTGTACAAAAGAGCTTTGCTCGATTAGTATTCAGTGATGTTGTTAGAAAAGCCAGGTCTATTGAACCTGACAATTTACGTCATATTTACCTTCTTATTCTTATATTGGACATGAAAACGATCTCTTATTGTTCTCAGTTCTGTTGATGAGTCTGTCAAAGAGAAGCTCGGACAGTTCACGTCGTTAACGGGGGACGAGAGCTACCAAAACCGTGATCTTGAAAAGGTACTTTTTTACACCGGTTTCAATCGTGTCGGGTTGAATCTTTGAACCCAAACATGTTAAAATTAGTTATAAATCTGTTGTTAGGCATCCCAACAAGCGGCAAAACCATATTACGATAAAAAGGTTCAGCCCGGAACTTCAATCAACAAGCAAGTTGGCAACATGTACACAGCTTCTATATACGCAGCCTTTGCGTCACTCGTTCATAACAAATATAGTTCTCTGGTAACCATCTTAATTCACATTTTGACACTTTAATGGGGTCTCTTGGGTTTTCCGTAACTCATGGTTACAAAAAAATCTGAACTGATTTGTGCCTATTACTTTTAGGACGGTAATCGGGTGATGATGTTTTCATATGGAAGTGGATCATCCGCCACAATGTTTTCACTCCATCTTTCTGAGGGTAAATCGCCTTTTAGTTTGTCAAACATTGCAAAGGTGATGAATATTGACGAGAAGTTGAAGAGAAGGACCGAGGTATGCTCGTGCTACTTTTTACTAAATTAATAAAATGATTCTAGATAAATTTTTATAACCATAATAAACTTATATTTGTTACTTGTGGGCAGCTTGCACCGGAAAAATTTGTCGAACTCATGAAGGTGATGGAACACAGGTATGGAGGCAAAGATTTTGTGACTAGCAAAGACGCTAGTCTTCTAGCGCCAGGGACCTACTACCTCACGGAAGTTGACTCCAAGTACAGACGGTTCTATGCGAAGAAGACTTCCGAGGAGTCTTAACGCTCTTGACCGGTGAATGTTGCTAGTGGAACCATCTGGCTTGGGTCTCTTTTAAGGGTTGGGTTTGGTTTGGCTTGGGGTGATATTGTAAATTGTAAGTAAAGATAGGAGACCGATAAATAGTTTCTCACTGTCGATCGCTATTTCTCTTCGTTTTCACATAATGTCTTTACTAATAAACGTTTGATGACCCAAAATCGGGCTGGCTTTAGACCACGGTCCATAAAGATGGTGCTAGTGGCTTTAAATTGGCTGAACCAGTAGTTAAAACCAAGCACTAGCAGTCTGGTTCTCGGTTTGCTTTTTTTACTTCACTTATGGTCTCATGTCGGCTCTCCATCCAGGTCAAAAGACTAGCAACAGATTCCTAAACAATTCATCTACAACGGTTAAGTTTGCAAATGGGGTCCATAGGGCACAGGATTTACGAAATCAAAGATTACTTAAAATGAAATAATTATAACATACTGGTGCAACAAATTTTATTATCAACCAAATCAATCCAAATGATACAACACTGAAAATATAGAAGCCATATCAATCATGAATATCATGAACAAAAACAAAGGAACTAAGCTCATCATAACAACAATAATGGCGAATGTAAGACGAAGAAAAAAGAAGTCAAACACTCAAAACCTCTAGGTATGATCAAGCAGTTTTCGGGGTCTTACGGTTGGGCTCAAACACGTACTTTATGAGTGAATCTTTAATAGACAAAAGTTCAGGAAACTCGGTTTTCAGCTTAGTGGTGTCAAGCTCATTGTTACTTCTTGGAGCAATGATCACTTTAGCCTGCTCATCAAGAGTGAAGTTCTTCCAAGTAAACTTTGGGTCAATGTAATCGCGATACATTTCCAAGATCTGATTGTGGCTAATGCACCCGGGGTTTGTGAAGTTGTAGATCCCGGTGAGATTTCTCTTTGCCATTTCTATAGAGATCGGGAGGAGCTCGTCAAGAACCGTCATGGAGTTTGGGATGTCGACTACTTTCTCATAACGGGTGATTTTGGTGATAAAGTTTCGCGGGTTTGTTAAGTCGGAAGATATAGGCATTCGAACACGCAATGTGCATACGTTTTCGTAGTTCTTGAGCAAGTCTTCCACCTAAACATGATAAGAAATTTTTCCTATTAAACAACTTAATATCCCTTTAGGTCCAAGATTATATATTTGAGGATGGAAATATAACCCAATTGGACTTCATCTAAAGATATATTTACAAGTCATGAAGCACAGTTGATGCTAAATTTGCAAGAAACAACATACCAATTTTTAAAATTCAAAAGTCTTTGGTTTGATTCTCAAAGTCAAACAAACTCTGTCTGAGTTTTATGGTCAAAATTTAAATGAATTTTAAAACCGGGTGTTGCTATATATACAACTGGGTAGTATACATTCACATCACATGACAAAGCTGATAGTCCCTAACATGTATACGATCCGTATAGGTGTATACGTGTCATATAACTGTATACTGGCCGTTTAGCTGACATTCCCTTGAAAAACACGACTCATATAAGTGTATACGAGGCTCGTATAACTATATACGAGTCGTAAAAGTGTATACGGGTTGTATAAGACATTCCTTGACATCTTATATGGCTCGTATACATCTATACAATTCATATACATGTCATGGTGTCAAAATAAGTTTTAAAGTGTGTGACTAGTAGTTAAAATACGAGGCTGAATCCGGCAAAATCAAACTTTATAAAACATGCTATATATATTAAAGAGTTAAATGTCATTTTAGTCCCTGTGGTTTGGGTCATTTTGGCAGTTTAGTCCAAAGGTTTCATTTTTAACCTGTGGGTCCAAAAAGGTTTCATAGTTGCCATTTTAGTCCACTTGGTTAACTTCATCCATTTTTTCTGTTAACGAGAAGGCCAATTCGGTCATTTTATATGGCTGAATTGCCCTTTTAGTTAACAGAATTACATACAAAATGACCGAATTGGCTTCTCGTTAACAGAAAAAATAGATGAAGTTAACCAAGTGGACTAAAATGACAACTGTGAAACCTTTTTGGACCCACAGGTTAAAAATAAAACCTTTAGACTAAACTGACAAAATGACCCAAACCACAGGGACTAAAATGGCATTTAACTCTATATTAAAATTGACACTAGGCATAAAACATTAATATCAAATTCAAATTTCAAAATAATAATCTTCAAATTGACTACCAAAAGTCAAAACAATCATATCTTTTTTTGAAATTTCTCAAAACCCATTAAATCTTTTTCTTGATATTCCACATGAATATCAAGATTCACACATAAACATTTTATCACACGAAATCATCAAAATTTCTGAAAAAAAAAAAAGTTAAATAAACAAAATTAATATTAACTAGGAATAACACCCGCGCGCGATGCGGCGCGGGTACATTATAAATATCGAATCAATTAGTCCAAACGTTATGCGATACGTTAACCATATGAAAATACGCGTTCCAACGTATCCAAGTGAACTCTATGTAACTTATATAAGCATTGCGATTGGATCAAAACGTAAAGTAAATCGAGTTTATAATGTACAATCATAACGTATTATATGTGACCCGACTCGTACATAGAAAACTTAACGGATATAAAAGAAAAAACTAACACATGCATGTGACCCAAATCGTACATTGGAAACATAACAGGTATAAAAGAAAAAATTGTCACGTAAAATTAAAAGGGATTAATTAGAACTTTTGAAAAAAGAAAAAGATGACCACAATTTGACTCCACTCGGTTCGAAACAAAATTCTGAAACATCCATAATATAAGCCCGAAAACATATTATATTTGACCTGACTTGTTTCCCAAAAAAAACTTACGTTGAATCGTAGACTAACTCTAATTTATACCAAAACGTACATTAAAATATGCACGTAAAATGATTTTTTTAAAGAAAATGTATTATATTTGAGCTAACTCATTTTCGAAAAAAGTTTACGTCAAAACGTAGAGCAAATCAAATTTATACCGACACGTACATAAAAATATGCACGTAAATAATTTGTTTTTTTAAGTAAAGAAAGTAAAGGGTAAACTTGAAACAAATTATTAGTAAAAAAACTGAATATATTAAAGACCTTCGTAAAACCGTTCCAAATAGCACCAATACCACACCACTGCCAACGACCACCAACATCAGAAAAGGTCGTAAAAACGTTGAACCAAACACGTTCGTTGTGGCGTGTTAATGCGAAGAAATTAGACCGAAATGTAGAAATGTAGGAAAAAATAACTAAATCGATTTACGACCCGCATGTTGCTACGAATCTATCAAACAGGAAAAATTGACGCGTTGCAACGGGCCTGTCAAACGGGAAAGCACAGACGAAAAAACGTTGAACCCCACATGCACGTTGCGGCGTGTTAACTCACAAAATTATAAAACGAAATGTAAAACGAAAAACTTGCGAAAGATGAAAATTATGAGGTTAGGAAGTTGAAAAAAAATGTTGGGGTTAAATTGTAAAAGATGAAAAGTTTTGGGTTTAAGGTAAAAAAGTCAAAGGGGTTAAAATGTAAAACATAAAACCTTCAAGCTAAAAATGAAAAATACCAAAAGTTTTTTGAAAAACTCACTATGCATAATTTACAACAAGAGTAAGCAACAATTGGTTGCTTATTTATTTATAGGTTGGAAATAATAAAATAAATATTAATTTCAACAATAACATTACCATAGCTTTAGTCTTGGAATAAAACGACCCAACAAAATTCGGACTATCTTCTTCCTTAAACCCACCCGACCCGAGTGGATGCTCCAAATCATATTCAAATATACAGCCAGTAGCAAAATTAACCAAAACCAACCCATATTCACGGCAGACGTCAGCAAGCGTCAAAGTCCCAACAACATTAGCCCGAATAGTCTCAACCTTATGAGTTTCACACCAGTCAACGTTAGGTCTTCCTGTAACGCCGGCAGCATTAAACACGTGTGTGGGCTTAACGGCGTCAATGTCAGCGATCAGGGTGTCACGTGACTCGAGACGACCGGAGCCGTAATGATATTCGATGGATTGGGTTTGACAGAGGGTGCCTAATAAACCTCCGATCCAACCGGTTTTGCCGTAGATTAAGAATTTGAATGGTTTTGTTGAGGGTTTGTTTTGTTGGGAACTCATGATTTGAGATGAGGGATTATGGGGGTGTTTTGATTTGAAAAAGATGGGGGATTGGTGTTTGGAAATGGGGATTTGGGGGTTTGGGGGATATTTGGAACGTGGTTTGGGAAGAAGAAGAAGAATTGAGGTTGAAATGTTTGGGAGTAGGGTGACCATTGGATTGTTTTGTGGATTGACATCAGTTTTTTTTTTGAACGGCGATTGACTCCAACAGTCGAGAGGATCACACCCACATTGCATGGGTCCTAGTCCCCCTCGGGCGAGGCATCCGAGGTTGACCATAGGCGCTCCACGAGAAAATTTCCAACCGACAGCCACTTGACTGTCATTGCAGCCTCCGCACTCAAGAGCCGGAGTAACCGCGCTGTAATAGAAAACTCGTGTGCGGCTCAAGACTCGAACCCGGGCTATAACGCACTCAAGGCTCTAATCCATCATTGTCATGACCCCTCAACAAGTTTGGGGTCATTTTCCCCCAAAATGCAAGGGGTGGGGATCGAACCCGGGTCTCCAAGGAAACCCAAAGTTCTTTCCACCACTCCACTACAAGTGGGGGATGATTGACATCAGTTTGCCCTATGTTTTTTCTTTCGTACATGATTATTTTTACCTTTTCTTTTTTCATATATGATTAGTCATTTTTTTAGTGGAAAATCACGAGATTAGCCAAAGAATAGTCAATTTTTAAAAAATAGCCATTAGAAACGTCTCAACGAGCCGTTTTAAAGAGCTGAAACAACTTAAAAAATTCTTTCAAGTCAATCAACCCATGATTGCCACGTGTCCGGTTGAGGTATTTTTATTGTTTTCTTAGCCACGCCTTTTCAACATGGCTTAAGTTGGCCAGCCTCACCCAGACCTCTTCTTGAGGTCACCGGTTCGATTCCTGGCAATGCCCTTATGGGGTGTTGGGGCTCTTCACCGTGGGTAATCACCGCCAGGCAGCTATGGGGCTAAGCTAGCTTGCGGAGTTGCAATACTCCGGCGGATGGGAGGTCCGTGCAACTACCCCCCCCCCCCCCCCCCAACATGGCTTAAGCCTTTTCAGTGTAGCGGCTTGAGAACTTTCAACACAGCTTGAGATCTTTCAACACGGCTTGAGATCTTTCAGTGTAGCGGCTTGGAATGACTTAAGATCTTTCAACACGGCTTGAGAACTTTCAACATGGCTTGAGATCCTTCAACATAGTTTAAATATAAATGAATAATTAAAAATATAAACGAATAATTAAAAAAATCTCAATTAAACGTGAGAACTTGAAAATCTCAATTAAAAAAATCTGCAAGTTTTAACTTGAAAATAAAAAAATTAATAGGTTAGAACCCCGTGTAATACACGGGTTAAATAAATGTAATTTTTATACTAAATAAAAAAAAATAAAACTTTAAAAACCTCATGTATTACACTATTTGAATAAATGTAGTTTTATATATTAAGTAATAAAAAAGTTATGTATTTAAGAATCCTGTGTATTGTACGAGTTGAATAAATGTAATTGTATATATCAAATAATTAAAAAAGTTATATCTTTAAAACTCTGTGTATTACACGGGTTAAATAAATGTAATTTTGTATACTAAATAATAAAAATTTAATATGTTTAAAAAACTCGTTTATTGTAAAAAAGTAATATGTTTAAAAAGAGTAAAATGCACGGATAGTCCTTGTGGTTTAGTGAAATTTCACCTTTAGTCCCTAATTTTTCAAAATTACACTCTTAGTCCCTATGGTTTGACATAGGGGTGAGCATGGTGCGGTTCGGTTCGGTTATTACCTATAACCGAAACCATAACCGCACATTGCGGTTATCAAAAAATCATAACCGTTCGGTTTCGGTTAATGCGGTTTCGGTTAATCGGTTATTGCGGTTAATGCGGTTTCGGTTCGGTTATAGGTCGGTTATTTTCATTGTTTCTAATGTTGGACTTTAAATGTGTGGGTCGAGCAAAATTAATGCGCAAACAATAAATATACGGTTAATCAATTATATTTCACTACCATATGCATACTAATTCCAAAACAAAAGTAACACATGTAGTCACGTGTTATTCGGAAACATACATACGAACACAAAGTGGTTTTTAAATTCTACATTTTTTAATCAAAACATAAAAAGTTGTAGTGCAATCTTCATCAAAGTTGGGTCATGGTTAAAAGTTAAAACATTCAAATACTTCACCAAAGATACACATTGATTAGGCCATGGTTAAGCATTTAAAGACAAACTTAAAGACTTATGGTGCTACGGATTTGGCTATGTTTATTCGGTTCGGTTCGGTTATTTGCGGTTATGAAAATAAGAATAACCATAACCGAACCGCAAAAATCGGTTATTAAAAATATAAATAACCAACCCTTCGGTTATTTCGGTTATCGGTTATTTCGGTTCGGTTTTTTCAGTTATTTCGGTTACGGTTCGGTTAATTCGGTTGTATGCTCACCCCTAGTTTGACTTTGACAAGTTGTTACTCGAATAGTCCCCAAAGCGGATGAAGGTTACTCGGATAGTCCCTGTGGTTTGACAAGTTGTTACTCGGATAGTCCTTGTTATTTCACACCCACTTAACCAGAAAAACTAACCTCCATCCGCTTTGGGGACCATCCGAGTAACAACTTGTCAAACCACAGGGACTAAGAGTGTAATTTTGAAAAGTTGAGGACTAAAGGTGAAATTTCACCAAACCACAGGGACTATCCGTGCATTTTACTCGTTTAAAAAATTCGTGTATTGTACCCGTGTAATACACATATTCAACTCGTACAATACATAAGGTTTTTAAAGTTATATTTTTATTATTTAGTATGAAAATTACATTTATTTAACACGTGTAATACACATGGTTCGAACCTACTAATTTTTTATTTTCAAGTTAAAACTTTCAAATTTTTTTAATTGAGATTTTCAAGTTCTCACATTTAATTGAGATATTTTTTAATTATTCGTTTATATTTTTAATTATTCGTTTATATTTAAACTATGTTGAAGGATCTCAAGCCGTGTTGAAAGTTCTCAAGCCGTGTTGAAAGATCTTAAGCCATGCCAAGCCGCTACACTGAAAGATCTCAAGCCGTGTTGAAAGTTCTCAAGCCAACCAAGCCGTGTTGAAAGTTCTCAAGCCGCTACACTGAAAAGGCTTAAGCCATGTTGAAAAGGCTTGGCTAAGAAAACAATAAAAATATCTCAACCGGACACGTGGCAATCATCGGTTGGTTGACTTGAAAGAATTTTTTAAGTCGTTTCAGCTTCTTGAAACGGCTCGTTGATACGTTTCCAATGACTATTTTTGAAAAGTTGACCATTCTTTGGCTATTCTCGTGATTCTCCCTTTTTTAATGTTCAATTTACACTCATAGACAAAAAGTCATCCATGTCCATGATCGTAGAAAGTGCTGGTGACCCAACCCGTTACTAATTCTTAGGGAAATCTACTGCTTAATAGCCCACTATGGTAAAACGTCTAGCTCCTGCATAACATTTTGTCATAAACAAGACTTCAACGACGACCTTTCCTAGAAAACGTCACAGTACCAAGCACTGGCATTTGGTATATATGATTGGTCATATCTTAAGGGATTCACAATCAATCTCTAAGCTCGCCTTTTTTGGAATACCATAAACATGGGTGTTTACGGTTTTGTTTAAAACCGTAAAATTAGTTATTATTTCGATTTTACAAGCCTTTTTTCAACTTTCAGTTGGTTGGTTTTAAAATTTTCAAACCTTAATAAGTGGTTTGGTTTACGGTTTTGTACCACATACCAAAAAATGTGCTATTCAAATTCTATAGTTATTTTATTATTATATATAAGTATTTGTACTATGATTAATTAAGATAAAGTGGTATAATTTTGTATATCTACTATATACTAGTGAAGAACCCGTGCGTTGTAGCGTTGTGGACAGTATGAGCCGAGAACATAATTCAAACCTGACTATGTTAAAAAAATAATATACACATTGTGTGTGTATATATAAAAGTACTCGCGCTTCGCGGCTGCAACGCAATGCAAACCCTTATGATAAACAAAGAAACACTTATGATAAACATTATACAATATACTGCAACATTTTTTATCTAGTGGGAAACCCGCACGTTGCAGCGGAGTAAACAATTTACATCTAATTTTTAACTAACTTCTCTAAAATTACAAAACACATTTTAATTTTGGTTAATTGATTAGTCATTTAGTTCAAATACACAAATACAATAGAATGTATTTTTGAATATATGTTCTTGATGGATGTGATGAGTTTATTATCTATAGATAAGGTTATTTTTTATTATTTATAAATAATCTAATATATAGTATAAATTATTTAAACATAAATGTCATTGATCAAGGAAAGAAGGGTATGAATGGAAGAAAATGACATAAAGTTTGGCATTTTAACTTGACCTTTCATATGCCATCTTAAAATTTGATGAGCATTTACCATTTTGTACATAGGAAATGCTTTATATAGTAATAATATAGATTCGGTAATTTACTTTTATTTGAGTAAAGTGTAATTTGCGTCTATGTGGATGGTATCAACCAAAGTCCCTATGTTCAGAAAATGGATATCCGCATACTTAGGGTTTGCACCTTTTTGTCAATTTGGTTGTTAGAAAATGAGTTAAATTTTTTATTTTACCTTTGATCCTTATTGTGAAACGTCTATTTTAGCCTTGATCCTTATTATTGTTGTTGTTGTTGAAGTGGTGGAAGGCTTGTATTTCTCTTAAAAGATGCAAGTTCAACTCCTACTTGATGCAGAGTGAAGCATTGGTGGGTAATGATAGAAGACCCAGGGAAACCTGGGTTCGATCCTTGAGCCAAACGGGTTTTACCGGTAATTTCACCATCATGCCTACGGGCGGGTGTGTTACCAGGTTTTCCTACGCGATGCGGCGGGGGCAACACTATGCATTGCGACACTCATTTCGAGTAGTTTTCTTATTCGTATAATATTTATGTTAGCATTATTGTGGTGGATATATGTCATAAGTGTTACACATGTCTAGTAATTATTAAATTTAGAATAAGTACTTCAAGAAACCATTGATGCAATAAAGTAACACACGAATAAGGAAAAAAAGTCTTAAATATAAATAAAAGTTATATAAACTAGCACACGAATAAGGAAATATAAGTCTTAAACCTAAAAGTTGAAAACTAAAAGCTTAAGTGTCAAGTACTCTCATCATGATGAGATCAATTTAGTAATCATACGGCTTAAACATCTCAAGAATGTCATCCATATTGTCACACAACCACTTATCATCATCGAGATCAGCGTCCTCCATAATTTCTTGTATCTCTTCCTGTTTGATTGTTACATCCTTTGGAGGATGATTTTTTCTCTGTTATCCTCTTTAACTGATACATTAGTAGTATGGGGCAGTTTGGTGAATTGAAAAAAATGTTAAGTATTTTAGTTACATAATTTATCATGTTATCGTTAAATATAATATAAGATAGAAAGGTAGATACCTGACATATCTTTCATTTTGCTCTATGTCAATCAGTTTGTAAGAGAAAAATAAATGAGTAAAATATACCAAAGTGTGTAAAATAATAACATCATGTAACTATATTACAATGTGATTGCGTAAACCACCAAATGCATAAAACAATCATATTTAAGTGGGGGGAGATAGTGCACGGTCCTCCCAACCGCCGGAGTGATCTCACTCCGGGAGCCGCTACCTGACCAAGCTAGCTCCGTGGTGACTTCCCCATGCCGAGTTCTTACCATGGGCGACATATGCCACTCCCAAGACTCGAACCCGGTACCTCTGGGAAGAGGTGGGTGTCGGTGGCCAACTGAGCTACCCCAGTTGGTTATTTAAGTGTGAGCATAGAAGAATAAATCAAAGTTATACACAACAGAAAATTGAAATACCTTTAAACCAAGAATTCTAAAGAACAAGAAATTTTTTTGAAATTAAAAAAACTAATGAATAACTATACTATATATAGAACCTATAAATCAACGAATTGAATAACTTGTAGTTTTTTTTCAACTAACTAATATGATCTATAAGAGTATTTTTGAACTTATAATCCCTAAAAAATGAACACAATCTAGTCAAGTAAAAAACTTTTTTGCAATTAACTTTTCTGAACTATAAGAGTAAAGTTTGAACTTATTATCCCTTACTTATATATAAGAGACTAAGAGTATATATTTTGAACCTATTATCTGTCACACCCCCCCAAAATACCACATGCGGTAACCCCGCTAGGCGTGTGACGTACCAGGATCTAGCCACCAATCACATTGAACTAACCATAAGATATTTAACAAAATTCTCATTCATTAAGTAAAATATTCGTAAAACATATTCCAAGTTAAATAGTGTCAGCGGAAGCAAATCGTAACACACTGTTCAAATATTTCAAAAGCCAATGTATGCGAAATCAGTAAACAAGTCTCGTAAATCCAAGCGACACGACCCATGACCACTCTAGCAATCCAGATAGCAAGTTCCTCATCCAAGATACCTAACGACCTGCGAGCATGCAACAAGTGTATCAGACAACGCTGGTGAGTTCATAGTTTTGTGAAAACGTTAGTTACCAAGTGTTTAATTTAGTTTGTTGATTACAATGTTGATAATACCCCGAATACAAGATGGCTCCAGATTATTTTGCCCTTTCTCCAATGCTCCTATCAAAGCATTGGTCATGACTAGGTCATTAGTTCACACCCGTCCTCTCAGGTACGGGGTGAGGGTGCCAATCTAGATAGCGCTACCAACTAATACGCTGTTACCTCTCAGGTAACAAACAACAAGGAGGGACTTTAATGGTGATAGGATGAGTGTATTACCCAACATTCCAAATTTACCCTAAAGACGTATTCCTCTCAGGAATACCCATGATTTACCCAAAACCTATCCCTCTTAGGGATACCCACTGATTGTCCCAACCACCGGGACACATGCTCAAGAGGAATGAACTCACATTGGATTTAACCCTGTACCCGGCCCAATCTGTTACTAACCCAATGTCACACCCCGACTTTCCACGTTTGACCGGTGGGCCCGGTGGGGGATATCGTGACGTGGTTGGCAACATAATAGTCAAACAACACAATATTAAAATGCACATCGGAAGCAAATGAAAGATATATTTCAACCGAATTTAATTGTAATATCTTGTATCACAAACAGTTGAAAAATAATCCACAGAAGGATAAAAAATACATAGGAAACAGTAGTTCAACAGACGTTAGGCATCTTAAGCTTGCGAGACTCTTTATTGATGCTAAGAAGAAATCCAGCCTATTACGAGTAGTACCTGCATTTAATCTTTTTGGGAAAATACGTTAGTTTACACTGGTAAATACAATTAACCGACTCATTTTAAAAATGATTAAAAATTGATTTGGATGCACATGGCACAAACATTTTATAACTTGGGATAATTATTTAAATATATAAACTTGTAAAAGGATTACATGTTCCTTATGCGTTCAGTAGCCCGGATCGTGCCGGGTTAAAGATCAATAGACACACCACATAATTTATTTATGCACTGATGAGTGTACGCCTACACTCCGCGCTTAGGTCGTGGCCATTTCGTAAAATGATGCCAAGGATATCCGGGACATGGTCATTAACCCCCCAAAGGCGTTAAGCAAACAAAACATATTTAAACGGGTCATCTCGATAATACTTAACCACAAATCGGTTAAGGTCGAATGCCCGACCAAGCGGTATTTTATATACCGTACCCCAAGCCCGTATAAGGGAAAATAAGTTAAAAGTATTTACCTTTGCAAGTATAATTCACAAACAGGAAATGCAAGTAGCTTTTACTGGTCCTCCTATTCTAGAACGAAGGTTTATAATAACCTATTAGAATCCTAACGGGTCTTTAATTAAGCCTAAACTTAGACCGGTTAGTTTTAAAGATACGGTTCGTACGCACGATTAAGCGAAGACCGGAATAGAATGTGATTTAGACCCGACAAGTTTGAAGACTTGTTTAATATGGGTATATTATACACATTCTGGATTTTGAGATAAAAATGATAAGGTTTGACCCGTTTCGGCTAATTTATGCAAACTAGTTACATAAACCGAACCGAACGCGCAAGAAGCGTAACGGGTAACCGTAAGAGCCATATACAGGTTTCCTAAGTTAAGATGCCTCAAATATGTTGTGACATCAGTAAGATATCTTTTATTATGCCCGGAACGAATTTAAACACAAACTATGCCCCGCAGGGGTAGTTTGGCCATTTACAAGGTTATAAAAGAGTTTAAGTATTTACCTGAGTTATAGTTTTGATGTAATCAGAAAAAATACTCAATTTAATAAGTTATAACAGTAGGGTAAAGTATATATGTGAAATTTATCAATTATAACCAAACTATACACCGTAGGGGCATTTTGGTAATTTCACATAAGCCGAAAAGCTCAAAACTGAAGTCTGAGTTAAACAACTTTTTCTTACTGTTAAAATATTATAATTTACCTAAAATATCAGTAGGTATCAACCCTTGTATGTTCAAAATAGTTTTAGTACATACTATGCGTTAAAAACGCTTAAAAAGGCGATTAGAAGCCATTTCCGGGTTCTATAAATAAAGCTGATATTTTTATTATTCCAGAAGGTTTAAAATAATGTATTTAACATATAAAATCAGTAGCAAAAGGTTTGGGGTCAAAAAGGTATGTAAAACTCATTTTATAGCCCAAAAGGGCAATACCGACCATTACCGAATAAAGCTTATAACCCTAAGTTATGCTCAGCCTAAAATTAATTAAAAATACTCAAAAATCCCAAAATAATATATTACATCAGTGGGTAATAAATTTGATATCAAAAGGTCGGTTTAAGTATGCTATACGCTAATTACGCCGTTTAATCGCTAAAGAAGCTTTCTAATTACGCTAATGAGCATAACTCTCAATCTACACCTCAAACCGTTGTCAAACTTTGGGTGAAAGTTTATAAATCAGTAACTAAGGTTTATACTCTTTTATATTTTCAAAAATCACGTTTTATGGTGAAAAGGGCATAATGGTCAACATATGAGCAATTAACGGAAACATGCATATTAATTGGATAACTATCGAACTATGGTGTATAATCACAGAGGGTTATACTAGCATGTAACTTAGTCCAATTAAAGCTCTAAGGCATTTCTAAAACATGCTTAAACGGGTCAGAACTGAAAGTCAAAGCAAAAGTCAAATTATGCGACTTTCGGTTCCGAACCGGGTCTCTAATGAAAATTGTCAGGTTGAACATGTTTAGGCATGTTCTTACATTCATTACCAAGTTATATTAATGATCAAACAGGTTGTATGGGTTCTACATTGCTAATTATGCATAAATTGGAAATTAAGCATTCTGTTGACTTTTTAATAACAAGTTTGACCCGACATTTGACCTAGTTAGAGTGGGAATCAAAGGGTGCCCTTTTAAGGGTTTATTGCCCACATAATTACCAACTTATAACTACTTTCATTTCGGCTAATCACTGGACCATTAGTGATTAATTGTGAAGTCAACCGTTAATTACGACGGTTTGACTTTTAAGCTAAAACTAAGCAAAAACTCAACTAAGAAAGGTTAAGCATACTTACTGAAGTCCTATGCACGATTAGGAAAGACTTGGGTCTGCTCTTAAGCTCCAGGAAGCTCCAGAAATGCAGAAATGAGGTGTGATCACAATGTTGAAACCTTGTGGCCTTTTATAGTGTTCTAAATCTCATATATCATTGACACACAAGCCTAACAATGACCATGGATCATCCACAGGTGTCTCTAAGGGCCTAGGGATTGTTTAGGGGCCATCCAAGATGTGGAAAAATTGGATTAAAGTCGGTTACAATGCACCTAGCAAACCATAGCCCAAAATTTTCGGAGCAGAGGGCCCCTCGCGGCATGCGTAGACCCCCCTGGGTCCTCGCGTGGCGCGACGCCCCTTCTGATCAAATCCAAACTTTTGATTTTTATGCTTTGGTCCTTGGCCCTTAAAAACTTTGTTTCGACTTTATTTCTTGCATTATGAACCCTCCAATTTGACTTATAAGGGCTTCAAGACATATACCCACTTTTTTTAGTCCTCGGTTAACTTTATTGTCACCCGAAAAGTCTTAAACTTCATCGTTGACGCTTTTAACCCCTCGCATACGAATTTGATCATAACTTTCTCATTCGATAACGAAACTTTATGAAATTTATATCGTGCATTCTAGTGAGCATAATTAACCGTTACAAAGCTTCGGGTTTCCTAAAAGGTCACTTAGAGGTATACTTTAAACATGTTGACACATTTAACCCCTGTAGTTTGTAATCTCTCACTTTCTTTTATATTTAGCTTCGTATGATCCATGATTTATTCGTTTGAAGGTATGAGCATCATGTAGGGTTATTGTAAAGTATATTTATCCCTTGTTGACAATTTGAACCCTTAAATTCACACACTTTCCATGTTTGTCAACTTTAGTCCTTCAAGAACATTCTTTCACACTTTCAAACCTATGACACGTGTCAACACATTATAGGACGTGAATTTTCGAGGTGTTACACCCAATGACCTTGTGCGATCCACAAGACTTGTGCGATTCTGATTAGTTATACGATTAGGGACTTGTGCGACCATGCCCCTTGTGCGATTAGATTAGCTTGTGCGATCAAGATAACAATTGTGAGATTTGTTAGGTCAAACTTTCCATAACTTCCCCTCCTAACAAACCACTAATTTCGGCCCCCACCAACCATTCGATTGAAACAGTTACACATTGATTATCAAATTAATCAATCGAATTCATTAATCAATTACAATCATCATCATCATACACAGATTTGCAAAACATCCATTAATCACCATTCATCGATTTATCAAGCAACATTGATCATCTAATCATTCCCCTAGAATACCAATTATCATCATATTGAGTTCTTCGGTGTCTAGTACACATGAGTCCTAACTCATCGATCATCATTATATTTCTAGATTAGATTCAACAATTAATTATCATAACATGTTCAACCAATTTCTATCATCATACAAATCTTGTTTAATCAATCCGTAAGCAATGATACATCACACAACACATCATAGCAACATATCACCCAATACAAGAAGAAGTTAAATCAAACAAGAGTATTCACGTACTAACCGAACACGAGATGGGATGGAGAAGAAACTCGAGAGGAGGGGCTGTCGTCTAGATCGAAGGAAGAGGAGAGAGAGCTAGGGTTTTGTGTGTTTTTGTGTTATGATATCATTATGAGAAAACCACACACATACCCCTAAGTGTATGCGCATAGGGAACATGGGCCGAAGCCCATCCTTGGGTTTCATTTTGGGCCACGGACTAACCCACCATATGGGTTGTGCGATGAGGAGGTTGTGCGATTAAGCACACCTTGTGCGGCCGAGTCTTATATACATATATATACACACAATCAAGTAATAATCAAACTCACATCATTCTATTAAAGCTAACCACATCACATGATCACATAACGTTTATACGAAGCTACATTAAAATACCAAGGAAGTCTAAGATACGGGTTGTCACATCATCCCCAACTTGAAAGAAATTTCATCCTGAAATTTGACAAGCAATCGTAGGGGAGTGAAGTGATGAACTAAGATGACTGTGGTTTTCCCTCAGGTGCCACATCATCCTCAACTTGAAAGGGAATTTCGTCCCAAAATTCACCAGTTGTGCCAGACTTAGATTTTCCAGACTTGGACTTGTCATCTGGGAATAAATGTGGGTACTTGAGCTTCATCTGATCCTCATGTTCCCACGTGAACTCCGGTCCACGCTTTGAGTTCCAACGAACTCTCACAATTGGTATTCGACTGTGCTTACGAATCTTGACTTCCCGGTCCATAATTTCGATTGGTTCCTCAACAAACTGCAACTTGTCGTCAATTTTCAGCTCTTGAAGTGGCACCGCCAGTGTTTCATCAGACAAACACTTCTTTAGTTGTGAAACATGGAATACATCATGAACATTACTCAACTCAGCAGGTAACTCTAGCTTGTAGGCCACTTTACCAACTCGCTCCAGAATCTTGAATGGCCCTACATAACGTGGATTAAGCTTGCAACGCTTCCCAAAGCGCACCACACCCTTCCAAGGTGAAACTTTCAGCATAACACGATCGCCTACCGCGAATTCCAAGGGTTTCCTACGCTTGTCCGCGTAGCTTTTCTGACGGTCGCATGCCGCCGCCATACGGTTTCTGATCTGGACAATCTTTTCCAAAGTTTCAAGAACAAGTTCCGGACCTGTGACCTGGCTGTCACCCACCTCAGCCCAACTGATGTGTGTAAAATGCAACATATAAATTACATCAAATTAGGCATAAAACTAACCCTTTTTTAGTACTAATATTGGAAAAAGAGTGTTTTTGTCTTCCTTTTGTATTTTCAGGATTAAATGAGCTCAAAAACGCAAAAGAAGTAAAAAGACAGCTAAATCCAACATAAATACAAGAAAAGGAACATTAGTGGACTGCCCGAACCCTCAACGGCACCTTCCAAAGCAAAATGGAGAAAACAGAAGACTGAACACGCCCCGTGCTCAGCCAGCACGGGGCCGTGCCCAAGAAGCAGCAGAAAAGACAAATCTATAGAAGCTTCTATTGCCCATCACGGGGCCGTGCTCAGCGGACACGGGGGCGTGTCGAAAGTACAGCAGGCGCATTTATTGTAATTGCGAATTACAATTAATGAGGAGAGAGAGTGTCAGACGGACACGGGGCCGTGCCCAGCGGACACGGGGCCGTGTCCAGCTCTCTGTTCAGCCTATAAATAGGAGTGCTTGGATTCATTTCATCTCATCCCTTGGCACACCACCTCTCTCACACTTCATCCACCACCCACCACCATCACAACACCATCATCCACCACCATCATCCATTGTCCATCGTAGAGTGTGTGAGTCGTCTCGGGATCCAAGATTGATCGTAAGAGTTCTTGACAATCAAGGCCATGTTTGCCTAAGTCTCTTACATCACTTGGTGAAGACAAAGTGTCTAGCATAATACTTTTTATTTCTAATCTTTTGCACTTTTTATTTGGTTTTGTATTAATGACTTTAATAACTAGTTACTTATGTTGAAGGTGATCTTTCCTTATTGTTTGTCCGTGGTGTCTTGGCATTATTTTACTGTCTATATAAAATAAAGGATTTTCACCATTCATATCTCCACGGTCTATATGGAGATATGTTGGCTACCTGGTAGGGGGTTAAGGGAACGGTTTGGTAAAGGTCTTGCCATTGTTCAGCGTTTAGAGGTCCTGCAATGGATCTGGGTCAAATTTAGTAGGACCTCCTTCAATACTTCACGGTATTGGATGGCGGGGGTCCAAACTCTTTGATCCCCTCATAAGTTAACTACTATTAATACTATAACCCGGCTACTTAGGACTGTATCCCTGCTGACTCAGACTACTTAGCCGAGGGTAACGTCACCGCTAAAAGCGGGGCCTACCACAATACTGCATTAATAACTTAATTCATTATCTTCCAATAATCCACCCCTTTAGGATTGTATCCCTGCTGACTCAAACTACTGGGGTGAGGGTAACGTCACCTTCAAAAGAGGGGCCTACTACAATAACTAAGATAATCTCTTAATTATGTGCAAAAGTGCGGAAATAATCAAAGGTTATACTAGATACGAGTCGGAACCAAGTGATTCATCTTGTCTATCTGTTTTTATTTTTATTTTTATTTTCAGCATTTTAGTTAGTTCTATTTTTCTTAGTTTAAAACATTTTTCTAAACTTTTATTTTGGTTAGACGTTGAGGATAAACCGGTACTAAAAGCTCTTGTGTCCTTGGACGACCTCGGTATCTTACCAACGCTATACTACACTCAACGATGGGTGCACTTGCCCATATGTGTGTTTAGTGTTAGTGAAATATCGTGTTTTATAAATTTAAAACTTGGCTAAAATAAGTGTTAAAAAGGGCTTAAAATATACACCTAATATAAGTAACACTTCGCACGCATCAAGTTTTTGGCGCCGTTGCCGGGGACACAAGGATTTTAAGAAATTTAGGAATCAACGGCCTAATCATCTTTTATTTTTCTTTTTTTTTTTAGGATTTTCTTAGTTTTTCAGCTTCTGCAGAGCTCAGCACGGGCCGTGCCCGCTGAACACGCCCCCGTGCTCAATCATTGGAACTGGCAATCCTGTTTTACATCAGACAGTAAGCTGAACACGGGGCCGTGTCCACTCAACACGCCCCCGTGCCCAAGTTTCAGTTACTGAAAACAGAACCGTTAGATCCCGACGGTTGGTAAATTCTGACATAAACATGAGTGATAGTAATTATTTTTACTTTCGGCACTCTTATGGTACGTGGTATCAATTATGTGGTGGCGAACATGAAGAAGTAAAATGCTACTTCCTAAATTATAGGCCCCACTACATAGACCCACCATCTTCTCACAACCTTAAGAGGGGCGAAAGTAAAAATAAGCACTATTTCTCCCTCGAATGCGCCCAGCCAGATATTCTAGGGGAAATGCTCCTTAGCGAGTTATTTCAACTAGAAGAGCTAATTCTGAAGTGGATAGAAGAGCTTGGGAAGGATTTTATTGATCCACCCCAAGACGATACCCATGAAGAAATGTTGGAACCGCATTCCGACAACCTCGTTGCTCCCGAAAATACCTTCGTACCTAGCAAAGACTTGGACGATAGTCGTCCCTGTGTCGATTGTGCCGTGAAGGACTCTCCATCGACTTCGTTCGGTGCATACATAAACCTGAGCGATTCGGCATATACCTTCTTTAACAAGAGCCCGGAAAAGGGTTGGACTTGTCCACCTAGAATGAAAATAGGAATTACCCTCACCGACAACCTCTTGCGTTCTCGCCTTAGTCTAGGACAATTAAGGTATATTAGGCACTTTGGGGTTGTTCCAACCAGTCAGGAGCCACCCGATACTAACAATTTCCTTAAAAAAACTAGACAACTTCATAAAACAGTCCCTAGACACGGGGCCGTGCACAGCCAACACGCCCCCGTGTCCATCGAAAGATTCCATTCTGATCAGTACGTCAGAATACGGACAAACTGTGTCAGAACTCCACCTGCACACGGGGCCGTGTCCAATGAACACGGGGCCGTGTCCAGGTTGCTGTCATTTTCTATAAATGCAGCCAAGAATTCTGCACATTTGGACCAACTTGGGGCAGAGATTTGCAGGAATCTTCTCTCAAACTATCCTAGGTAAGTCTAAAAGAAGGTTCCAACAACCCATCTTGTCCTTTCCTCTTTTAGCAATTTCCTTCTTCTTCATCTTTCTCCAAGAGCTACCATTGAAAGTTTGGAATTCCTCCAACTCTATGGTAGGGATAAATAAGTTTTGTTCAAAGAATCTTGGTAAAAACATGTTATGAAACATTGTTTTAAGTTATTAGTAGCCAAAAAGGCCCCACAACGTTCAGAAAATAACTTAAAAATCCAAGTTTCCTTGTTCCAAAACTCTGCAGAAAGATGAACACGGGGCCGTGCTCAGTGAGCACGGGGCCGTGCTCAGTGAGCACGGGGCCGTGCTCAGTGAGCACGGGGCCGTGTCCGGTTACTGTTTCATTAAATAAACTATTTTTAGTTTATTTTTCGTAGGATGACGAGTGAAAACAGTGAAACATCTCCTGTGCATTCGCCAAACAGCCGTAGAGGAAGAAGACCCTCCATTGAAGCTACACTTGTACACTATGTGATAGCATTAAGGGAGGCTCTCGACGAAATGACTTCAGTAGAGGAGGTCCTAATCGACCGTATTAACGATCTAACGATGGGACTTGAAAGCAGCTTCCAAGAAATTAACCTCTTGCACCAGAGGTTAAATATTCTTGTAGCACCTCCAATGGAACCAGTCCTTCCTCAACAGGATTGGAACCTGGCACTCGGAATCAACAACCCTACCGGGTGGGAAGACTTTCAGGTGGAACCTCCCATGGAACACCAACAAGAGATCCCGGTGGAAGTTGAAACTCCTCAAACTAATGCCAATGAGCCTTCTTTTCTCCTTCCAAGGGAGGTAGAAGAATGGCTCGCCGACATTTGAGGAGAACCGCACTCGGAAGAAGGAGTTCAAAAAGGCCTTGTTTAACCAAGATTAATTACTTCTTGGAAATTTTGCTAAATTAAAATAAAGTAAAGGCTAGGACTCCATGGTTTGTTATTTCTTTGTTTTATCTAGTTTAATTTAGGATTATGTAAGTTCTCTCTATGGTGAAATGAAATGATGGTTTTAAGGTTTGGATGGTTTGTAATGAGTACAACACACTCATGGTGGTAAAGGATGAAAAGGGGAACGAGAAAAATGATCCCATGCACAAGAACGAGGCAACCCGACAATTTTCTCCATTTCAGAAGGTTCAACACGGGCCGTGCCCAACCAACACGGCCCCGTGTCGAACCACCTGCAGAAAAACGCCCAGTACAGGTACCTGGACACGGGCCGTGTTCACCCAACACGCCCCCGTGTCCAGTCTTCTGTTTCTCTTATTTCAATTTTGTTACTGGCACTTGAACACGGGGCCGTGCCCGGATAACACGGGGCCGTGTTCAGTGCCCAGTAACACAAATTTTTTTGCTTTTTAAACACTATTTCACACATCTAATCAACCTAAAAATTTATTTTTGGGACACATTGAGGACAATGTGTAATTTAAGTGTGGGGGGGATGTTAAAACCTTGAATTTTGCAAGTCCTAAATACAAGCCTTACACAAAACTCTATTGGAACCGCTAATCACCCCAAATTTTTTCAAAAATTTCATTTTTTTTACTTGTCTAGGTTTAACTCGGGAAATTCAAGTTCTCAAAAAGGTTATATTTTTACAAATTTACAACCGATAGCGTAGTGATAAAAAGAACCAACGTAAGAAAATTATGAAAATGCATGACAAACTTATTTAAAATTTGATTATATATACTTGATCACATAAAAACCCATTCCCACAAAAGTGAGTTTTGAGCCTTTATTGAGCACACAATTACATATCATTTGACTAAATGCTCATTTTTCGTTTCTTGTGTGAATAGCCGCTTGATTCTTACGACTCTAGAACTTGCCATGACAATACATTCCCGGTCCTTATCAACTTAAACCCGAGTAAGTAAATGATGGAGGCATTAGGACTAACCTTTTTCATTTCTACACCATTATTTTTCTTTTTCTTTTACCACCTACCCAAAAATCCCCCTAGTTAGCCCCTTTGAGCCTAAACCTTTTCGTTTCATCACCCAAACAAAAACCCTTTCATCCACCAAAACCTTTTTCATTTTTAACCCTTTATTTTAGTAACAAGTTCGGTTCTTCGTGAAAAAAAAAATATTTATTTTGATAATGATGAAGCAAAAAAAAAAAATAAAAATAAAAAAATAAACAAACAAAGTAATCAAAAATAACTTTGTTTGAATAAAAGCTTCATCAAAATAAAAAGTTGCAAAAATACGAGAACCGACACTTGTTACGCTTTCAGCCCTTTTTCTACTAACCACTAACCCAACCACCTACCTTTAACCCTAGCCAACCCTTAACCCACAAAGTTCTCTTGATATCTACAAAGGTATAAAAGTTAAAAAGGAGGAGGATTGATTTCTTGGCAAGCCTATGGTAGGAATAAGTTCCGTGCCGCTCTCGAGTGATTCACTAAAAATACACCTTCGGCCGAGTGTGAGTGATTTCCCCGCGAGGTATGTGAACTTGTATATAAATAGAATTTTAAAAAAAGGCATGTTATGCCCAAATAAGTAATTTCTTTTATGAACAGTTCTAAATAAATCATTACGAATAGGAATGTAAATAAATAAAAATAAAACCCAAAAAGATCTTGGAAATCCCGACACTCTACGACAAGCCCAAAACCTTCTCTTCTACCTATTCCATTTGGGAGTGTAAGCCACATATTAAAGAGTTTTGCTTGAGGACAAGCAAAAGTTCAAGTGTGGGGGTATTTGATGTGTGTAAAATGCAACATATAAATTACATCAAATTAGGCATAAAACTAACCCTTTTTTAGTTAGTATATTGGAAAAAGAGTGTTTTTGTCTTCCTTTTGTATTTTCAGGATTAAATGAGCTCAAAAACGCAAAAGAAGTAAAAAGACAGCTAAATCCAACATAAATACAAGAAAAGGAACATTAGTGGACTGCCCGAACCCTCAACGGCACCTTCCAAAGCAAAATGGAGAAAACAGAAGACTGAACACGCCCCGTGCTCAGCCAACACGGGGCCGTGCCCAAGAAGCAGCAGAAAAGACAAATCTATAGAAGCTTCGATTGCCCATCACGGGGCCGTGCTCAGCGGACACGGGGGCGTGTCGAAAGTACAGCAGGCGCATTTACTGTAATTGAGAATTACAATTAATGAGGAGAGAGAGTGTCAGACGGACACGGGGCCGTGCCCAGCGGACACGGGGCCGTGTCCAGCTCTCTCATCATCATCATCATCATACTCAGTATATCCCACCAATAGCAAAGCTAAGGTAGGGTCTGAGGAGGGTGAGATGTAGACAGCCTTACCTCTACCCCATAGGAATAGAGAGGCTGCTTCCAATGAGACCCCCGGCTCGATTGTGGTTTTGCATCAAGCCTTAGACATAAGGCACATAACACTCAGCAATTGAGACAAACGCCGATTAGTGCATGCACCCCCTTGTCTTTTGGCTATCAACGCCACCACATGATGCATGATTAACCGTCCCCCTCTTTTAACGTTATTTTCACGAAATTAGTAAAATAACGTTAAAATTAGTGCACTTTCACTTTTGCCCCCCGAGCGCCCACGCATATATACATTATATGAGCATACCGCCGATTAGTGCATGCACCCCCCGTGTCCAGCTCTCTGTTCAGCCTATAAATAGGAGTGCTTGGATTCATTTCATCTCATCCCTTGGCACACCACCTCTCTCACACTTCATCCACCACCCACCACCATCACAACACCATCATCCACCACCATCATCCATTGTCCATCGTAGAGTGTGTGAGTCGTCTCGGGATCCAAGATTGATCGTAAGAGTTCTTGACAATCAAGGCCATGTTTGCCTAAGTCTCTTACATCACTTGGTGAAGACAAAGTGTCTAGCATAATACTTTTTATTTCTAATCTTTTGCACTTTTTATTTGGTTTTGTATTAATGACTTTAATAACTAGTTACTTATGTTGAAGGTGATCTTTCCTTATCGTTTGTCCGTGGTGTCTTGGCATTATTTTACTGTCTATATAAATAAAGGATTTTCACCATTCATATCTCCACGGTCTATATGGAGATATGTTGGCTACCTGGTAGGGGGTTAAGGGAACGGTTTGGTAAAGGTCTTGCCATTGTTCAGCGTTTAGAGGTCCTGCAATGGACCTGGGTCAAATTTAGTAGGACCTCCTTCAATACTTCACGGTATTGGATGGCGGGGGTCCAAACTCTTTGATCCCCTCATAAGTTAACTACTATTAATACTATAACCCGGCTACTTAGGACTGTATCCCTACTGACTCAGACTACTTAGCTGAGGGTAACGTCACCGCCAAAAGCGGGGCCTACCACAATACTGCATTAATAACTTAATTCATTATCTTCCAATAATCCACCCCTTTAGGATTGTATCTCTGCTGACTCAAACTACTGGGGTGAGGGTAACGTCACCTTCAAAAGAGGGGCCTACTACAATAACTAAGATAATCTCTTAATTATGTGCAAAAGTGCGGAAATAATCAAAGGTTATACTAGATACGAGTCGGAACCAAGTGATTCATCTTGTCTATCTGTTTTTATTTTTATTTTTATTTTCAGCATTTTAGTTAGTTCTATTTTTCTTAGTTTAAAACATTTTTCTAAACTTTTATTTTGGTTAGACGTTGAGGATAAACCGGTACTAAAAGCTCTTGTGTCCTTGGATGACCTCGGTATCTTACCAACGCTATACTACACTCAACGATGGGTGCACTTGCCCATATGTGTGTTTAGTGTTAGTGAAATATCGTGTTTTATAAATTTAAAACTTGGCTAAAATAAGTGTTAAAAAGGGCTTAAAATATACACCTAATATAAGTAACACTTCGCACGCATCACCAACAGAGAGGAGAATGGCATTTCCGGCCGTACAACGCTTCAAACGGAGCTGCCTGGATACTAGTATGGTAACTGTTGTTGTAGGAGAACTCGATCAGTGGCAAGTGTTTCTGACAGCCCTTACCAAAATCGATGACACATGCTCTCAGCATGTCTTTAAGTGTTTGGATGGTTTGCTCGCTTTGACCATCCGTCTGTGGGTGATATGCAGTACTCATGTCGAGACGTGAGCCGAATGATTTATGCATGGAGTGCCACAAATCAGATATAAAACGCGGATCACGATCAGAAATAATAGAGGTTGGCACCCCGTGCCTAGATACCACTTCCTTCAGATAAACAACAGCAAGTTGAGAAAACTTATCAGTTTCCTTGATCGCTAGAAAATGCGCTGACTTCGTGAGACAATCAACGATCACCCAGATGGTATCGTTTCCGCTTTGAGTTCTTGGCAGACCAGTGACGAAATCCATGGCAATTTGCTCCCATTTCCACATGGGTATTTCTGGTTGTTGCAGCAGACCTGATGTAACATTCCCAAAATTTCTATTTATAAAATTTAAAATAATGTATATAAAAACTTATGTTATTGAACGAATAGATCATGGGTAAGTTAACTGTTAGAAATATGAAGTACCTAGACTGGCTTAGGAACCGTTTAATAATTTAATTATAAAAATACAATATATTTGAACCTACTCTGTTTTTAATAAAACTTAGGCCAAAATGTAGATAAACATATTCTCATTCTAATGGCATATTCATCATTTTATAAAACTTCATATTTTAGAAGTTATAAGCGCCAAATAAGTAAAGCAGTTAAATTAATTATAATATATATATATATATATATATATATATATATATATATTAAATAAAATAATAATTTAAAAACCAACACATGAATCCTCATGGTGTACGTCGAGGATATAGGCAGCAACAACAATTAACTCTACGTGCTCCCCAAGTCTAAGCTATTCTATAAATAGAAGATGCCATCAATCCTTCAATTTGTTCTTCTTTCTCTCGCTCTCTATCTCTATGACAATATTTCTATTTTTCTTTTAATCACTCACCTATAATACTCCAAAGCCCTGCCCCGTTTTAAATATTGTAACCCCTGATCACTGAGTCAATACCCTGTCCGATTGATTTAGGACCCACCAACGCATGTCAAGGCTCTGCCTGACTAAGTACGTTGGGGTTCTGTCTCGTGACGTAGGGATAAAATTAAATTGAGTTACTATGCTTAACGCGAGTGCATTATATATTTTATTAAATAATATAACAACCCTCCTAAAACACCCCTGACGCCCCTAGACGTCCTAAAATACACCCCGTATACGAGAAATGGCCCAAAATACATTTATTTTTATAAAAGTTAAATAAAAACAATTTTTATTGATCTCTGGCGGGCCGCGAAGACCTAGCTTTAGTCTTACGCGAGGTTACGTAACGTCTGTCGAGGCTGCCCGATTACGTATTAGATACGCTGCCCGATTGATCTTGTGCTCCGTAACGTCTGTCGAGGCTCTGCCCGACGTAGTCGTTGGAGTTTCTATCTCGGGGAGGGTATAACTAATGTAAATTGGGTTATTATACTAACGCGTGTGCATTGGTTAATTGATAGATTATAACCAGGAAATCACAAAGGAAATATCTAAAGTAGCAATGTGAGTAATCTCCTTTTTGTAAATTGTTTTTACAAAACCTTAAATGTTTTACAATGTGATTAAGCAGTGATTGAGTCTTTGTAGTTCTTCAATTACTGCCGGTATATTGGGATTTTGTATACAAAATGTGGAACACGTTACTATTGGACAAAGAGTTAGCCAATGTGTAATATGACCCACCAGTCAGGATTGACAGTACTGAATGTGTAATTGTGTAGATATAAACATTGTAATAGCTCTCAATATTGTGAAATGATAAAACTCTTCTTTATTAAATTGGGATTCACTCACCAGTATTTCCTGCTGACAAAAATGTTTTAAACGCGTTTCAGGTAACAAAATGTGAAAGCCAAATAAGAAGCCAGTTGGAGAGCACTGAAGGCTTAGAAAAGTGGCTATAAAAGTTACCTAAATAAAGAAGATGTTTTATTTCAATAAAATCGGGTTTCCCCCTATAAATCCGTTTGTAATGAAAACTTGGGTACTATCCCAATATGTTTATTTATATAAAATGTGGTGTTTTACTTTGATAAAATATTTCCTAACTACGGTCCTGATGTAATTTCCGCTGCCAAATTAATAAACACCGATACCATCTGACTGGTTCGCGGCTCCCGCTCCCAGGATGGGGTCAGGGGCTGTGACACCTGAGAGTTTCTGATACTCTACCTTGACTTTCGCAGAACTCAGGCACTTACTCACATACGTTGCGATGTTAACTTTCATCTTCGGCCACCAATACAAAACTTTGAGGTCCTGATACATCTTATCTGAACCCGGGTGAACAGAGTATCGAGACTTGTGGGCTTCGTCCATCACAAGATCTCTAAGGTTACCAAACAACGTAATCCATACCCGTTCCATAAGATAATAAATGCCGTCTGATCTCTTCTCAAGTCGTTTCTCCATGCCCCGTAAGTATTCAGCTTCCAAGTTTTCCTCCTTCAATGCTTCAGTCTGAGTCGAACGGATCTGATCAGGAAGATTTGAGTGAATAGTGAGCTGCAAGGCTCGCACACACTTAGGTTTCGTCTCCTTTCGACTAAGGGCATCAGCTACAAAGTTAGCTTTACCTGGGTGATACTTGATGGCACAATCGTAGTCGTTCAATAGTTCTACCTAGCGACGCTGTCGCATATTCAATTCCTTCTGGTCAAAGACATGCTGAAGGCTTTTGTGATCGGTGTAGATGGTGCATTTGGTACCGTACAGATAATGCCTCCAGATCTTCAACGCGAAAACCACGGCTCCCAACTCCAAATCATGAGTCATATAATTCCTCTCGTGAACCTTCAACTGTCGAGAGGCATAGGCTATCACTTTCTCACGTTGCATCAATACGCAACCGAGACCCTGAATGGAAGCATCGCAATATACCACGAAATCCTCGATACCTTTAGGTAGGTACAAAATCGGTGCACTGCAGAGTCTCTGTTTCAAAAGTTGGAAAGCATCCTCCTGCTTCGTTCCCCAAGAATACACAACACCTTTCTGTGTTAACGTGGTAAGAGGTTGAGCGATCCTCGATAAATCCTTGATAAATCTTCGATAATACTCAGCGAGGCCAAGAAATTGTCGCACCTCCGATGGATTCTTCGGTGCTGCCCAATTTCTGATAGCGTCAATCTTAGCAGGATCCACGTGTATCCCTGATTCGTTAACAATGTGGCCAAGGAAGTGCACTTCTCGCATCCAGAAGTCACACTTAGAAAACTTCGCGTAGAGCTGCTCCTTCCTCAGGAGTTCCAAAATAAGACGCAAGTGTCGCTCGTGGTCCTCCTTGCTCTTTGAGTAGATCAAGATGTCATCAATAAACACAATAACGAAGTCGTCAAGGTATGGCTTGCATACACGATTCATAAGGTCCATGAAGACTGCTGGTGCGTTTGTCAATCCAAACGGCATAACCAAAAACTCATAATGTCCATATCGCGTTCGGAAAGCCGTTTTAGGAACATCCTCCTCTCGGACCCTCATCTGATGATAGCCCGACCTTAAATCAATCTTGAGTAGAAACTTGACCCTGCAACTGGTCAAACAGGTCGTCGATACGCGGTAAAGGATAACGATTCTTGACTGTCACCTTGTTAAGTTCCCTATAATCTATACACATACGAAAAGATCCGTCCTTCTTCTTCACAAACAAAACTGGGGCTCCCCAAGGCGAAGAACTGGGTCGGATAAAACCTCTATCTAACAGTTCCTGGAGTTGATTCGATAGCTCTTGCAACTCTCCTGGTGCAAGACGATAGGGAGCATGAGCAATCAGAGCTGCTCCTGGCATAAGGTCAATCTGAAATTCCACCTGGCGATGTGGAGGTAGCCCGGGTAACTATTCAGGAAACACGTCAGAAAACTCACGTACAACTGGAAGGTCCTCGACCTTCCTTTCTTCAGGTTGTGAGTCGGTAACAAGAGCTAGAATAGCAAGGTAGCCCTTTCGTAGACACTTCTAGGATTTCATGGCTGAGATGATGCTGACCATGGCACCACTACGATGACCCTGAACCGACAAAGATTCCCCACTGGGGAGAGGGATACGCATGATTTTCTCTTTACAGAGAATTTCCGCTTGATGTTTAGACAACCAATCCATACCAACGACCACATCAAAACTTCCAAGAGTGACAGGGAGTAGGTCAATGTCGAACACTTGACCCATGAGATCAAGTTTACAACCAAAGAGAACATGAGAAGCTTCAATCGATTTACCATCAGCTAATTCTACTACATGCTTATTTACAAGAGGTGTGGGAGTCAACCCTAACTGACGACTGAACCCCAAAGACACATAACTCCAATTGGCACCAGAGTCGAATAAAACAGAAGCAAAAAGATCGTTCACAGAAAACGTACCGGTCACAACGTTGCCATCATTGTGAGCTTCCCCAGCACCAATAGTAAATACTCTTCCACCCGCCCCATTCTCACCATTGTTGCCATTGTTGTTATTCCCAGTATTGTTGTTGTTGCCAGCATTCTGATTAAGCTGAGGGCAATCCCGCTTAAAATGACCCTCATCACTACACTGAAAGCACCCCTTTCAATTTCCCTGATTTTGTTGAGGCTGCTGCCTCTCTTGTTGCTACGGCTGCTTTGGGATCCAGACCCTACAATCTTTAGCCATATGACCCACCTTGTTGCACCTGTGACATACCCAGGTGCACAGCCCACGATGGTGGAACATACACTTATTACTATTTGGTAGCTTTCCCGCGTAGGAACCCTGATTTGAATTGTTACTCTGATTCTGATTCACAGAAGACGACTGGCTAAAACTGCGGTTGATACTGTTGTCTACCCTTTTCTATGACTGATTCGAGTTGGACACCTTTTCCACTTCATTCCACTTACGTTTTCTGTCAGTGGCAGGAGTAGTAGCTGTAGCAGTAGTGACAGTGGTAGAAACACGCGGTGGTAGCGAGCCACGCTCCACCTCCTGGTCTGTTATCTTGTGAGCTAAGCGGATGACCTGAGCTAGATTGTTGAGGTTCGCTGCAGTGACCAAACCTTAACCTGCGGGGCTAATCCATTAATGTACAGTTCGATTCTTCGGTGCGGAGGTCGTGATAAATTCGGGCACATGATAGCTAACTCATGGGACCGTTTTGTGTATGTCTCAATCGCAGACCCCACCATCTTTAGATCATAGTATTTGTTCTCAAGTTTTTGAATCTCATCACGAGGACAATACTCCTCCCTCATCAACTAAAATCGTCCCAAGTAGTGGCATTCGCTATGTCGATACCTAACATCTGGATCTGGGCATTCCACCATGTCAAGGCACCATCTTGGAGTGTGCCTGAGGCATACTTCACTCTGTCCCTGACAGGACAGTTACACATTGCAAACACTGATTCGGCTTTCTCAAACCAACGCAGGAGTCCCATAGCCCCTTCAGTCCCACTGAAGGTCTGCGACTTACAATCCATGAATGTCTTGAACGTACAAGCAGGTGGATTGTTTTGATTCTGATTAGCTTGCTGACCTAAGAACGAAAGGAAATACAACACACGGGTAAGAGCTGTGTATGCAACACAAGAATAAAGGGTAATTGGCACATATCGTACCAGCTTGATAGGCTGCCAAAGCCTCAGCCACTCGAGTGTTGATCATGTTAGTTAATTCTGCCTGAGTCATAGCAACGTGTCCACGTTCGTGACCTCGTCCTCTCATGATTCTATATAAGAAGAGGAGAAGGGTTAAGAGTCGAGATTAGGTATGAGTCAAACCCCACGATGCCTTCTACGAACTACTAGTTTACACTAAACAACATAGCGGAACCCCTCTCACACTCGTCAGGCCTCACTGGGACTCACATGCACCCCTCATTATTATTATGTGTGCACCCATAATAATTATGCGATTTGAATGTTTATCTCAGCTCCCCCTAACTTATGCTAAAAGATCCCTCAAGTTCTCACAACAACACAGAGCACCACAAACACAAACCACAAAAATCTAACGGGATATTCCACTATGACTCTATCAATCACATAACTCAGATAAATACTCATGAATTCAGTCTGAAATGCTAAGTGTGTGCAATCGCATGCATCATTGTACGTAAATGTATACTAGATATACTATGCAATAAGTAAACGAGAGACGAACCTTGCAATCTGAAGCTGAGTGTCATAGTCGCTTTCTGAACTGTTCGGTTATAGTCTGGTTTTATAAAAACGTTTTAAAACCTAGTTCACTATAACCAGTGGCTCTGATACCAAACTGTCACACCCCCAAAATACCATATGCGGTAACCCCGCTAGGCGTGTGACGTACCAGGATCTAGCCACCAATCACATTGAACAAACCATAAGATATTTAACAAAATTCTCATTCATTAAGTAAAACATTCGTAAAACATATTCCAAGTCAAATAGTGTCAGCGGAAGCAAATAGTAACATACTGTTCAAATATTTCAAAAGCCAATGTATGCGAAATCATTAACAAGTCTCGGAAATCCAAGCGACACGACCCATGATGTCACACCCCGAATTCCACGTATCACCGGTGGGCCCGGTGGGGAGTATCGTGACGTGGTTGGCAACATAATAGTCAAACAACACAATATTTAATACGCACAGCGGAAGCAAATGAAAGATATAATTCAACTGAATAAAGTATTGTAATATCGAGTATCACATCAGTCGAAAGTTTATCCACATGTGGATTAAATAAAATGGAAACAGTAGTTCAACAGACTTTAGGCATCTTAAGCTTGCGAGACTCTTTTGATGCTAAGGAGATATCCAGCCAATTACGAGTAGTACCTGCACTTAATCTTTTTGGGAAAATACGTCAGTTTACACTGGTAAATACAATCAACTGACTCATTTTAAAAATGATTAAAAATTGATTTGGATGCACATGGCACAAACATTTTATAACTTGGGATAATTATTTAAATATATAAACTTGTAAAAGAATTACATGTTCCTTATGCGTTCAGTAGCCCGGATCGTGCCGGGTTAAAGATCAATAGACAAACCACATTATTTATTTATGCATTGACGAGTGTACACCTACACTCCACGCTTAGGTCGTGGCCATTTCGTAAAATGATGCCAAGGATATCCGGGACATGGTCATTAACCCCCCCCCCCAAGGGCTTTAAGCAAACAAAACAATTTAAACGGGCCGATCAAATATCAATTAACCACCATATGATGGAAGATTTAATGCCCGACCAAGCGGTATTTTATATACCGTACCCCAAGCCCGTATAAGGGAAAATAAGTTAAAAGTATTTACCTGAGCAAAGTAAAAATCACAATAAGCAAATGCAAGTAGCTTTTACTGGTCCTCCTATTCTGGAACGAAGGTTTATAATAACCTATTAGAATCCTAACGGGTCTTTAGTTAAGCTTAAGCTTAGACCGGTTAGTTTAAAAGATATGGTTCGTACACACGATTAAGCGAAGACCGGAATAGAAAGTGATTTAGACCCGACAAGTTTGAAGACTTGCTTAATATGGGTATATTATACACATTCTGTATTTTGAGATAAAACCGATAAGGTTTGACCCGTTTCGGCTAATTTATGCAAACTAGTTACATAAACCGAACCGAACGTGTAATAAGCGTAACAGGTAGTATTGAGAGCCATATACAGGTTTCCTAAGTTAATATGCCTCAAATATGTTGTGACATCAGTAAGATATCTTTTATTATGCCCGAAACGAATTTAAACACAAACTATGCCCCGTAAGGGTAGTTTGGTCATTTACATGGTTATAAAAGAGTTTAAGTATTAACCTGAGTTACAGGTCTGATATGATCAGAAAAAATACTCAATTACTAAGTTATAACATTAGGGTATTGCATATATGTGAAATTTATCAATTATAACCAAACTATGCACCGTAGGGGCATTTTGGTAATTTCACATAAGCCGAAAAGCTCAAAACTGAAGTCTGAGTTATACAACTTTTTCTTACTGTTAAAATATTATAGTTTACCTAAAATATCAGTAGGTATCAACCCTTGTATGTTTAAAATAGTTCTAGTACATACTATGCGTTAAAAATGCTTAATAAGGCGATTAGAAGCCGTTTCCGGGTTCTATATGGAAAAATGACATTTTTATCATTCCAAAAGGTTTTAAATAATTTATTTATCATATATAATCAGTAGCAAAAGGTTTGGAGTCAAATAGATATGTAAAACTCATTTTATAGCCCGAAAGGGCAAAACCGACAATTACCGGATTAAGCCTATGACTATAAGTTATGCTCAGCCTAAAATTAATTAAAAATCTTCAAAAATACCAAAATAATATATTACATCAGTGGGTAATAAATTTGATATCAAAAAGTAGGTTTAAATAGTCTATACGCTAATTATGTCGTTTAATCGCTAAAGAAGCTTTCTAATTACGCTAATGAGCATAACTCTCAATCTACACCTCAAACTGATGTCAAAATTTGGGTGCAAGTTTATAATTCATTAACTAAGGTTTCTACACTTTTACATTTTCAAAAATCACGTTTTATGGTGAAAAGGGCATAATGGTCAACATATGAGCAATTAACGGAATCATGCATATTAATTGGATAACTAATGAACCAAGGTGTATAATCACAGAGGGTTATACTAGCATGTAACCTGGTCCTAAGGAAGCTCTATGGAATTTCTAAAACATGCTTAAACGGGTCAGAACTGAAAGTCAAAGCATAAGTCAAATTATGCGACTTTCGGTTCCGAACCGGGTCTCTACTGAAAATTGTCGGCTTGAACATGTTTAGACATGTACTTACACTAATTACCAAGTTATATTAATGATCAAACAGGTTGTATGGGTTCTACATTGCTAATTATGCATAAATTAGAAATTAAGCATTCTGTTTACTTTTTAATAACAAGTTTGACCCGACATTTGACCTAGTTAGAGTGGGAATCAGAGGGTGCCCTTTTAAGGGTTTAATGCCCACATAATTACCAACTTATAACTACTTTCAGTTCGACTAATCACTGGACCATTAGTGATTAATCGCTAAGTCAACCGTTAATTACGACGGTTTGACTTTTAAGCTAAAACTAAGCAAAAACTTAACTAAGAAAGGTTAAGCATACTTACTGAAGTCCTATGCATGATTAGTGATCACTTGAGTCTGCTTTGGAGCTCCAGAAATGATCAGAAATGCTAAAGGAAGGTGTGGTTACAATGTTGTAACCTTGTGGCCTTTTATAGTGTTCAAAACTTCATGGATTGTTGACACACAAGCCTAACAATGGCCATGGATCACTTCCAGATGTCCCTAAGTGTCTAGGGGTTGCTTAGGGGTCGTCCAAGATGTGGAAAAACGATTATAAGTAGGTTAAAATGGAGTTAGCAGACAAGAACCCAAAGAATTCGGAGCAGAAGGCCCCTCGCGGCACGCGTAGACCCCCCCCCAGGGTCCTCGTGTGGCGCGACGCCCCTACTGATCAAATCTGAATTTCTGATTTTTATGCTTTGGTCCTTGGCTCTTGGAAACTTTCCTACGACTTTATTTCTTGCACTTTGAACCCTCCAAATTGACTTATAAGGGCTTTAAGACATATACCCACTTTGTTAAGTCCTCGGTTAACTTTATTGTTACCCGAAAAGTCATAACTTTCAACGTTGACGCTTTAACCCCTTGTATACGAATTTATCATAACTTTCTCATACGATAACGAAACTTTATGAAATTTATATCGTGCATTCTAGTGAGCATAATTAACCGTTACAAAGCTTCGGGTTTGTTAAAAGGTCACTCAGAGGTATAACTTAAACATGTTGACACATTTAACCCCTGTAGTTCGTAATCTCTCACTTTCATTCACAATTAGCTTCGTATGATCCATGATTTATTCGTTTGAAGGTATGAGAATCATGTAGGGTTATTGTAAAGTATATTTATTCACTGTTGACATTTAGAACTCGTATATTCACATACTTTCCATGATTGTCAACTTTAATCCTTCTATAATATTCTTTCACACGTTCAAACCTATGACACGTGTTAACACATTACAGGACGTGAATTTTCGAGGTGTTACATCCTCACCCCCTTAAAAGAAATCTCGACCTCGAGATTTACTGAAATAAATAAGGGTACTTTTCTTTCATTGTGGACTCAACCTCCCACGTATATTCGGGACCTCTACGGGCATCCCATTTTACCATTACAATATGCATATGCTTCATTCGAAGCTTCTTAACCTGTCGATCTTCAATCGACAACGGTTTTTCCACAAATTTCAAGCTCTCATCTATATGCACATCTGTATGTGGTATGACTAGCGATTCGTCAGCTAGGCATTTCTTCAGATTGCAGACATGGAATACGTTATGAATACCACTGAGCTCTTCAGGTAAGTTTAACTTGTAAGCCACTGATCCAACACATTCGATAATCTCGAACGGTCCTATATACCTCGGGCTTAACTTACCCTTTTTTCCGAAGCGCATCACTCCCTTCCAGGGTGATACTTTAAGCAACACTTTGTCACCTACTTCGAATTTCATAGGTTTACGCTTTGGATCTGCATAACTCTTCTGCCTATCTCGGGCAGCTTTGAGACGGTCACGAATCTGGACAATCTTGTCCGTCGTTTCAAAGACTATCTCTGGTCTTGATAATTGGACATCTCCAACTTCCGCCCAATAAACGGGCATTCTGCACTTTCTACTGTATAAGGCCTCGAAAGGCGCAACCTTAATGCTGGTATGGTAGCTATTGTTGTAGGAGAATTTGATTAACGGCATGTGGTTATCCAAACTACCACCTAGATCAATCACGCATGCTCGAAGCATGTCTTCCAAAGTTTGGATAGTACGCTCACTCTGGTCGTCCGTCTGAGGATGGTAAGCCGTACTAAAATTTAAACGAGTGCCCAAAGATTGTTGGAAACTTTTCCAAAAATGGGACTTGTATCTAGTATCTCTGTCAGAGATAATAGACACAGGTATGCCATGTTAAGCTACAATCTTATCTACGTACAGTTGGGCTAACATGTCGGAGCTATAAGTCTCCTTAATGGGTAGGAAATGTGCTGACTTAGTCAGTCTGTCTACGATCACCCAAATGGTGTCATTTCCTTTCCTTGTCTTAGGTAACTTGGTGATAAAATCCATAGTTACCATTTCCCACTTCCACGTAGGAAGTTCAGGCTGTTGTAGCAACCCTGACGGTTTCTGATGTTCTGCTTTGACTTGCGCATACGTCAAGCATTTAGCTACATAGGTAGCTACAGACTTCTTCAAGCCTATCCACCAATAGTTTGCCCTTAGATCCTGGTACATTTTATCGGCTCCAGGATGAACGAAATATTTAGAACTATGGGCTTCCTGGAGGATAACATCCCGAAGTCCTCCATAAATTGGAACCCATATTCGTCCATTCAATCTCAGAATTCCGTCATTGCCAAGAGATAACTGCTCCTCAGTTACCCCTAGCTTTTCATTAGGATAGTTAGCTTCCAACACAGCTTCCTTCTGTGCAGCTAACAACCTTTCATTCAAACTGTTCTTTATTTCAATGCTCTTGGCATTGATTCAGATGGGTTTCACCCTTTCCTTTCGACTCAAGGCATCAGCGACTACATTCGCCTTGCCGGGATGGTATCTGATTTCACAATCATAATCATTCAAAGTCTCCATCTATCGGCGCTGCCTCATGTTTAAATCCTTCTGATTAAACAGGTGCTGGAGGCTCTTGTGATCAGAATAGATCACACACTTGATTCCATATAAATAATGCCTCCATAGTTTTAGTGCAAATACAACGGCACCCAACTCCAAGTCATGGGTGGTGTAATTCTTTTCATGTACCTTTAACTGCCGTGAAGCATAGGCAATAACCTTGCCTTTCTGCATAAGCACACACCTCATGCCAGTGTGTGATGCATCGCAGTAAACTACGAATTCTTCGGTACCTTCAGGCATTGTCAGTACAGGAGCGTTGCTCAACTTTTGCTTCAGGATATCAAAAGATTCTTGTTGCTTAGGACCCCAATCGAACTTTATCTTCTTACGAGTCAATGAAGTTAGGGGTGCAGCAATCCTTGAAAAATTTTCAATGAATCGCCTATAATATCCCGCCAAGCCTAGAAAGCTACGAATCTCTGTAGGCCTCTTTGGCTCTTGCCAGTTCATAACAGCTTCCACCTTAGCGGGATCCACTTGGATACCATGCTCACTAACCACATGTCCAATGAATTGGACTTCTCGAAGCAAAAATTCACACTTAGAGAATTTGGCATAAAGCTTCTCGTGATGTAGGAGTTTAAGAATACAGCGAAGGTGTTTCTCATGGTCAGCTTGGTTCTTCGAGTAGATGAGAATGTCGTCGATGAAAACGATGACGAATTTATCTAAGTATGGTTTGCAAACGCGATTCATGAGATCCATGAACGCGGCAGGTGCATTAATGAGCCCAAAAGGCATCACTAGGAACTCGTAATGACCATAACGAGTCCTAAATGCAGTTTTGTGTACGTCTTCATCTCTAACCTTCAGTTGGTGGTAGCCTGACCTCAAGTCAATCTTCGAGAAATGACTTGCCCCTTGCAATTGATCGAACAAATCGTCGATCCTGGGCAAAGGATACCTATTCTTTATTGTGACTTTATTAAGCTCACGATAATCGATGCACAGACGCATCAATCCATCCTTCTTCTTGACAAACAAGACTGGTGCTCCCCAAGGAGATGAACTAGGTTTAATGAAACCTTTAGCTAGCAATTCGTCTAGTTGCGTTTTCAATTCCTTCATCTCTGTTGGTGCCAACCTGTAAGGTGCTCTAGCAACAGGTGCTGCTCCAGGGATGATGTCAATTCTGAATTCCACTTGCCTATCTGGTGGTAAACCAGGTAGTTCTTCAGGAAAAACTTCTGGGTATTCAGAAATGATGGGGATATCCTCAATCTTGGGTTTCGGCTCATCAATAGTCACCTGTGCCATGTAGATGACACAACCCTTCTTCAAACACTTAGAGGCCTTGAGCATAGTCACTTGCTCAGGCAGTCCATACCGGGTATCTCCCTAAATGGTAAGTGATTCACCAGACGGAGTCTTGATCACCACTTGCTTCTTATTACAGACAATTTGGGCCTGGTTATGAGATAACCGGTCCATGCCTAACACGATGTCAAAACTAGCTAACTTCAAAGGAAGTAGGGACAAAGGAAAAGAGTGGTTCTTAATGGATATGAAACATCCATCTAATATGGTTGAGGCGGTTTCTAAGGTGCCATCTGCTAACTCCACCTCATATTTCACTCTTAGGGTTTTAACAGGTAAATTCAGCAATTTGCAAAACTTATTATCTACAAATGATTTATCTGCGCCTGAATCAAAAAGTACTCTTGCATAAATATCATTTATGAGAAAGGTACCTGTGATCACGTTATCGTCTTGCACAGCCTCCTTCGCATCCATCCTAAAGACCCTAGCATTGGTCTTCTTGGCCTCTTCAGGCTTCTTGGCGTCTTTAGGGCAGTTGGTTTTAATGTGCCCTTTCTCATTGCAACTGTAGCACGTTGCATCCTTCAGCTTTTTGCAATCCAAGGTCTTGTATTCCTTGGACTTGCATATACCACAAGCAAATGTTCTTGACTGAGTCTGCGAGTTTAATTCGAGTCTGCACTTCCCGAAGTGTTGTTTCTTGCAGACCTTGCATTTGGGCTTATCACCAGACTGATGCCCATCCTTCCTTGACTCAGACCCCTTCTTGTTGTCACCGTTTCCTCGGTGCTTCTTGTTTGACCTCCGTGAATTGTCATCTTCACGTTTTCTTTTCTCGGCATCCTTATTCCTCAGCGATCTTTGTCTGACCGCGTCCAGAGTGAGGGACAAAGATATGTCAGCTACAGATCTGAAAGTAGCTGGCCGAGAGGCCTTCACGCTTGCCTTTATCTCAGGGGCTAAACCCCCAATGAAACGAGCTATTCGTTTGGGTTCCGGGGTCACCAGATACGGAACCAACCTCGACATGGTATTAAAGCTCGTGAGGTAAGCTTGGCAGTCAAGGTTTTGCATAACCAACGATAGAAAATCAGACTCTATCTTCTCAACCACATGTTGAGGGCAGTAGTTTTCCCTGATGAGGGAAGCAAATTGCTCCCATGTCATGTTGTACAATGGGATCTTCCCAGTGGCTTGAATCAGCGATCTCCACCAGGCTAAAGCCTCACCCTTGAAAGATTGAGACACAAACTTGACTATATCCCTCTCAGCGCATCCGCTGATATCCACTACTGTGTCCATCTCATCTAACCACGTCATGCAGTCAATGGCTCCTTTTTCCCCAGTGAAATCCCTGGGTTTGCATGAAACAAAGTATTTATAGGAGCAACCCTTGTTACGGGGTTCTTGATTTAGTACAATCTGTTGAGATGGAGCACTGTGGTGGTTTGAGGAGAGTCGATCATCATCTTTCTTTGGTTCTTCCTTCTTGGAGGGAGGCTTTGAATGCGGTGTAGATAGGGTCCTACTTCGAGTCCCACTATATTCTTCGTACTGCCGCTCTAAGGCCTTTGTAACTGCGTCGTCTACTAACGCTTTCAATTCAGCACCCGTTATATTAATTCGGGTGTTATCATTATTCTCCACTGGGTGACTATTAATTTCATCCGAGTCAGCCATTTTAATTGAACTGTTATATAAAACAAGGACAATAGTTTACTTGGGAGTTTATTATGGAATTGTCTTTTATGGCAATTCTTTAACCATAGTAAACATAGACCATATTTGGTTAATTTATTAATCATATTTATTTAGGATTTTTATTATAATTTATCCTAATTATAAAACAATAACAGTTTTATTAGTAGCACATAAGGCCTAGTCACAGGGACAATTTAAGTTATAAGCCATGATTTCAGAGAATCAAGGCATGAAGGTTTGAACATAGTTCTTTACCTTTTTCAGACAGGGTCATAGGCTATTACTGTATTTTGTCTCATATAAAAATGAGAAGGGCCCGTAGGCATTATATTACCAATGTATGGTCAAAATATGATCATCTTAATTGATGATTTAAACCCATGATTCAGAGATCATTAAGTTGGGTTAGGAATCTTTTGAAGAATCCTTATATAAGAATGACGTGTGTGATTTTAATGAATCACACCTGCCATGAGCGTTAACATGTTTTCAGATGTTAACTGCGATTTGAATCTTTTTAACAGGATTCACCATCTTGGCCAGGTCTTAAAATGACATGCAGGCTAGGTTATACCTTTAAGATCCTTAGTTAATATTTAAATAGGCAGATATATTTTTTTTTAAAAGGGATGATTTTGATTTATTTATTTCATATATAATTTATTTATGCACATAATGGCAAAAATGAAATTTATAAATTAAACATTCCATTAATTATTAATAGGTTACACGTCGCCCTAAACGGGACTTTTTAATAAAGCAACATACCCACGCAGGGGTCAAATTGAAATACTAGTCCACGCAGGGACTTAAACAAACAGCACACCCTCGTAGGGGTTAACAGAAAGATAGACCCACGCAGGGGTCAAAACAAATAAACAAACATACCCACACAGGGGTCAATACAGCAAGACAGGCCCACGCAGGGGCTCAACTGATACAAGGAAATTACAACAACAGTGGAAGGATTCAATGGTCCTTCTTGCTCTTCCCTATTATTAGGCTTGTCAATCCTTGGAAGAAACTTTGTTGCTCCCTGCGGTCTCTGTGAAAATCTCGCTCGACTTGGTCCAACCTTTGAAGAATTTCTTCACGCTCTGGTGGGGAGAACCTTGGCGGCTGCGATTGTTGCCGAATTATAGGTCTAGTAGGTATTTGGTACCCATGAGTCGGGTACCCTACTCCCCAAGGAGCTCCATACTGTCCTTCAGGATGAAGGGCGTTATAGTTGGCCGCTATCAAGTAAGGGTCGGCTTCAGCGTAACCATAGTTGGTGTGAGCCGGCTGCTCAAATGGGTTGTACGCCATCGAACCCGTGTAGACAGGAATCGGGTTATCAAAACCCATCGGTGGTGGTTGCGGTGCAACTGGGTTCGAAGGTCCACCCATTTGTGGATCTTCTTGAAGTGGCAGATAATGACTGCCACTTGATTGTCGAGGAGAGCTAAAATGAAAGTCCCCTCCTCGTGTAGACATACGTGCTCCGGTTCTCCTACGTCTCGGCGGTTGCGGAGGTGCCTGCTGAACTAGCGGTGGTGGAGGCGGTGGCGTGACTGCCACAAATCATGAATCCTCAGAGGGATCCTGCTGCTGCTGGTGGTGAGGCGACGAATGATGCGAGGGTGTAAAATACCACTCGTATTGATTAAATCGTGCCTGGTAATTGTCCGGACCACGGTAGGATGATCCATGAAAAGATGAACCATCCGAGACCTCGATAGGATGGTTGGGAGTTCCGGTTGCGGGCTCGACGGGATCGGTGTCCTCGTCCATATCCTCTGCATGATCGCCGGAGTAATGATCCTCTGGCCCCAATGGGTTAAAACCCACTGGTTCTTGTATGTAATTTTCCGGGTTAAACCGGCCCCTAAAAACAGGTGTGGGGTTACCAAAGGAATTATGCGATAGGGATCGCTGATGAGGTATGTAAGAAGGTTGAGGGTTGTCGGGCTCATTTTCCGACTGTGGCCCATATGAGTTGTGAATGGGAGGTGTCGAATTGTGCGAGACAGATCGTCTAGCAGGTTCAAAAAGGTTCCTCCGGTTTTCTCTAGGGTCAGCACTCGCAATGGTGCTAGGAGCTCGCATGTGCGAAGGTCCCGCCTCGTGGTCATTGGGGGCGGTGATTGGCCCCTTGCCTCGTCCTCTTCGTCGAAAGAATCTTGGTGGCATATTTAGTCCTGTCAATATAACATAAGATAACGACAAGGATATATAAAATAAAGGACAAAACAAAACCAAACAAAGTAGAATTTGTCCTATGTTATTTGTCTAGACTCAAAAGTTTAGGAATGTGCAATTGTGTCATTGAGATTAAACACAAAAGGCTAGTGTTTAATTCATTCAATGTTGGCTCTGATACCAACCTGTCACACCCCGAATTCCACGTATCACCGGTGGGCCCGGTGGGGAGTATCGTGACGTGGTTGGCAACATAATAGTCAAACAACACAATATTTAATACGCACAGCGGAAGCAAATGAAAGATATAATTCAACCGAATAAAGTATTGTAATATCGAGTGTCACATCAGTCGAAAGTTTATCCACATGTGGATTAAATAAAATGGAAACAGTAGTTCAACAGACTTTAGGCATCTTAAGCTTGCGAGACTCTTTTGATGCTAAGGAGATATCCAGCCAATTACGAGTAGTACATGCACTTAATCTTTTTGGGAAAATACGTCAGTTTACACTGGTAAATACAATCAACTGACTCATTTTAAAAATGATTAAAAATTGATTTGGATGCACATGGCACAAACATTTTATAACTTGGGATAATTATTTAAATATATAAACTTGTAAAAGAGTTACATGTTCCTTATGCGTTCAGTAGCCCGGATCGTGCCGGGTTAAAGATCAATAGACACGCCACATTATTTATTTATGCACTGACGAGTGTACGCCTACACTCCGCGCTTAGGTCGTGGCCATTTCGTAAAATGATGCCAAGGATATCCGGGACATGGTCATTAACCCCCCAAAGGCTTTAATCAAACAAAACAATTTAAACGGGCCGATCAAATATCAATTAACCACCATATGATGGAAGATTTAATGCCCGACCAAGCGGTATTTTATATACCGTACCCCAAGCCCGTATAAGGGAAAATAAGTTAAAAGTATTTACCTGAGCAAAGTAATAATCACAATAAGCAAATGCAAGTAGCTTTTACTGGTCCTCCTATTCTGGAACGAAGGTTTATAATAACCTATTAGAATCCTAACGGGTCTTTAGTTAAGCTTAAGCTTAGACCGGTTAGTTTCAAAGATACGGTTCGTACGCACGATTAAGCGAAGACCGGAATAGAATGTGATTTAGACCCGACAAGTTTGAAGACTTGCTTAATATGGGTATATTATACACATTCTGTATTTTGAGATAAAACCGATAAGGTTTGACCCGTTTTGGCTAATTTATGCAAACTAGTTACATAAACCGAACCGAACGTGTAATAAGCGTAATGGGTAGTCATGAGAGCCATATGCAGGTTTCCTAAGTTAATATGCCTCAAATATGTTGTGACATCAGTAAGATATCTTTTATTATGCCCGAAACGAATTTAAACACAAACTATGCCCCGTAAGGGTAGTTTGGTCATTTACATGGTTATAAAAGAGTTGAAGTATTAACCTGAGTTACAGGTCTGATATGATCAGAAAAAATACTCAATTACTAAGTTATAACATTAGGGTATTGCATATATGTGAAATTTATCAATTATAACCAAACTATGCACCGTAGGGGCATTTTGGTAATTTCACATAAGCCGAAAAGCTCAAAACTGAAGTCTGAGTTATACAACTTTTTCTTACTGTTAAAATATTATAGTTTACCTAAAATATCAGTAGGTATCAACCCTTGTATGTTTAAAATAGTTCTAGTACATACTATGCGTTAAAAATGCTTAATAAGGCGATTAGAAGCCGTTTCCGGGTTCTATATGGAAAAATGACATTTTTATCATTCCAAAAGGTTTTAAATAATTTATTTATCATATATAATCAGTAGCAAAAGGTTTGGAGTCAAATAGATATGTAAAACTCATTTTATAGCCCGAAAGGGCAAAACCGACAATTACCGGATTAAGCCTATGACTATAAGTTATGCTCAGCCTAAAATTAATTAAAAATCTTCAAAAATACCAAAATAATATATTACATCAGTGGGTAATAAATTTGATATCAAAAAGTAGGTTTAAATAGTCTATACGCTAATTATGTCGTTTAATCGCTAAAGAAGCTTTCTAATTACGCTAATGAGCATAACTCTCAATCTACACCTCAAACTGATGTCAAAATTTGGGTGCAAGTTTATAATTCATTAACTAAGGTTTCTACACTTTTACATTTTCAAAAATCACGTTTTATGGTGAAAAGGGCATAATGGTCAACATATGAGCAATTAACGGAATCATGCATATTAATTGGATAACTAATGAACCAAGGTGTATAATCACAGAGGGTTATACTAGCATGTAACCTGGTCCTAAGGAAGCTCTATGGAATTTCTAAAACATGCTTAAACGGGTCAGAACTGAAAGTCAAAGCATAAGTCAAATTATGCGACTTTCGGTTCCGAACCGGGTCTCTACTGAAAATTGTCGGCTTGAACATGTTTAGACATGTACTTACACTAATTACCAAGTTATATTAATGATCAAACAGGTTGTATGGGTTCTACATTGCTAATTATGCATAAATTAGAAATTAAGCATTCTGTTTACTTTTTAATAACAAGTTTGACCCGACATTTGACCTAGTTAGAGTGGGAATCAGAGGGTGCCCTTTTAAGGGTTTAATGCCCACATAATTACCAACTTATAACTACTTTCAGTTCGACTAATCACTGGACCATTAGTGATTAATCGCTAAGTCAACCGTTAATTACGACGGTTTGACTTTTAAGCTAAAACTAAGCAAAAACTTAACTAAGAAAGGTTAAGCATACTTACTGAAGTCCTATGCATGATTAGTGATCACTTGAGTCTGCTTTGGAGCTCCAGAAATGATCAGAAATGCTAAAGGAAGGTGTGGTTACAATGTTGTAACCTTGTGGCCTTTTATAGTGTTCAAAACTTCATGGATTGTTGACACACAAGCCTAACAATGGCCATGGATCACTTCCAGATGTCCCTAAGTGTCTAGGGGTTGCTTAGGGGTCGTCCAAGATGTGGAAAAACGATTATAAGTAGGTTAAAATGGAGTTAGCAGACAAGAACCCAAAGAATTCGGAGCAGAAGGCCCCTCGCGGCACGCGTAGACCCCCCCCCAGGGTCCTCGTGTGGCGCGACGCCCCTACTGATCAAATCTGAATTTCTGATTTTTATGCTTTGGTCCTTGGCTCTTGGAAACTTTCCTACGACTTTATTTCTTGCACTTTGAACCCTCCAAATTGACTTATAAGGGCTTTAAGACATATACCCACTTTGTTAAGTCCTCGGTTAACTTTATTGTTACCCGAAAAGTCATAACTTTCAACGTTGACGCTTTAACCCCTTGTATACGAATTTATCATAACTTTCTCATACGATAACGAAACTTTATGAAATTTATATCGTGCATTCTAGTGAGCATAATTAACCGTTACAAAGCTTCGGGTTTGTTAAAAGGTCACTCAGAGGTATAACTTAAACATGTTGACACATTTAACCCCTGTAGTTCGTAATCTCTCACTTTCATTCACAATTAGCTTCGTATGATCCATGATTTATTCGTTTGAAGGTATGAGCATCATGTAGGGTTATTGTAAAGTATATTTATTCACTGTTGACATTTAGAACTCGTATATTCACATACTTTCCATGATTGTCAACTTTAATCCTTCTATAATATTCTTTCACACGTTCAAACCTATTACACGTGTCAACACATTACAGGACGTGAATTTTCGAGGTGTTACACATGACCACTCCAGCCATCCAGATAGCAAGTTCCTCATCCAAGATACCTAACGACCTGCAAGCACGCAACAAGTGTATCAGACAACGCTGGTGAGTTCATAGTTTTGCGAAAACGTTAGTTACCAAGTGTTCAATTTAGTTCGTTGATTACAATGTTGATAATACCCCGAATACAAGACGGCTCCAGATTATTTTGCCCTTTCTCCAATGCTCCTATGAAAGCATTGGTCATGACTAGGTCATTAGTTCACACCCATCCTCTCAGGTACGGGGTGAGGGTGCCAAACCTAGATAGCGCTACCAACTAATACCCTGTTACCTCTCAGGTAACAAACAACAAGGAGGGACTTTAATGGTGATAGGATGAGTGTATTACCCAACATTCCAGATTTAACCAAAACACGTATTCCTCTCAGGAATACCCATGATTTACCCAAAACCTATCCCTCTCAGGGATACCCACTGACTGTCCCAACCACCGGGACGCATGCTCAAGAGGAATGAACTCACCTTGGATTTCTCGGTAATGTAATTTACTTGTTCACAGTTGATCTACCAACCACGTCCTAATCATGGTTATCAATCTAATCAGTTTCGTTCACTATCGAACACGTATTTAGCAGTTATATCACATAGCACGTAACAGATGGCACATAGCATGCAAGTCCAATAACAACCACTACATAACAGTCAAATCATCAAAACACAGTCACATACGGCCCAGGCGTTCGGGCCCACTTATCTTGTGCGACCCGGATGCCTTGTGCGATTCAGAAGCAAACCGGCCCAACAGTGCACAAAGCCCATCCGGCTTATGCGACTGTCCTCCCTTGTGCGATCCGTACTATTCCGCAACCCAGTCACTTGTGCGATTTAACCCTGTACCCGACCCAATCTGTTACTAACCCAATGACCTTGTGCGATTCTGATTAGTTATACGATTAGGGACTTGTGCGACCATGCCCATTGTTCGATTAGATTAGCTTGTGTGATCAAGATAACAATTGTGAGATTTGTTAGGTCAAACTTTCCATAACTTCCCCTCCTAACAAACCACTAATTTTGGCCCCCACCAACCATTCGATTGAAACAGTTACACATTAGTTATCAAATTAATCAATCAAATTCATTAATTAATTACAATCGTTATCATCATACACGGATTTGCAAAACATCCATTAATCACCATTCATCGATTTATCAAGCAACATTGATCATCTAATCATTTCCCTAGAATACCAATTATCATCATGTTGAGTTCTTCGGTGTCTAGTACACATGAGTCCTAACTCATCGATCATCATTATATTTCTAGATTAGATTCAACAACTAATTATCATAACATGTTCAACCAATTTCTATCATCATACAAATCTTGTTTAATCAAACCGTAAGCAATGATACATCACACAACACATCATAGCAACATATCACCCAATACAAGAAGAAGTTAAATCAAACAAGAGTATTCATGTACTAACCGAACACGAGATGGGATGGAGAAGAAACTCGAGAGGAGGGGCTGTCGTCTAGATCGAAGGAAGAGGAGAGAGAGCTAGGGTTTTGTGTGTTATGATATCATTATGAGAAAACCACACACACCCCTAAGTGTATGGGACATGGGCCGAAGCCCATCCTTGGGTTTCATTTTGGGCCACGGACTAACCCACCATATGGGTTGTGCGATGAGGAGGTTGTGCAATTAAGCACACCTTGTGCGACCGAGTCTTATATACATATATATACACACAATCAAGTAATAATCAAACTCACATCATTCTATTAAAGCTAACCACATCATATGATCACATAACGTTTATACGAGCTACATTAAAATATCAAGGAAGTCTAAGATACGGGTTGTCACATTATCCCTTAAAATTGCAACACAATCTAGTAAATATCTAGTCAAGGTTGAAAATTTATGGATTATCTTTTTGTTACTTTTTAAAAGCTTTTTTTTATTTTATAAAAATACATTATTTTTTTTAAAATAGAATGTTTTGTGTATCTCAAAAATTAAATAAAAAACTGTTTGTTTTACACCTGTAAACTTTTGTTTTTTTAATAAAAAATAATACTAAAAGATAAAAATAAAAGATAAGTTGTTATAGTTGTAAAGTAAGTTTATTTTTTGGTTAAATTGCTAAGTTTTCAATTTTTTTCGTTATTGCTATTATTACTACTGTCTACTGTTATAAAGGTCATAACTTTTTTTTAAGTATCCACATTGTACTCATCAAATTATTAACTTTAAAATTGTAAAAAATTTATTTTTTTATTAAAACAAAAAAGATAGTAGTTGACTCTTAAGTATGTTTTAGACCTTTACCTTCAACTGTAAATTTCATTTTTTTATAAATATAAAAAAGTTCTATTTTTATAAAAATTAAAAAAATATTTTTTTTATAAAAAATAGGATATTAAGAGTTTATATCTATAAGTATACATATAAAATTCAAATAAGATGTTAGGAGTTAATATAGAAACACACATATAAAGGTCTTTAAATTTTTTAATGAATAGGGTAACCTAGACAAACCCGAAAAGGATATGACAATGTAAACTGGACAAACCCAAACAAGGTACCGTTGTACCTTTTAATCCGCACAACACTTACGGTTGCAATTAAATATGTATAAGTAAAATGATATATTTTATGGTGCTTACTTCTGTTTAACCTGTTTATCCTTTAAAATAAAATATTATGGACATATAACAATATCTTTTGCATACACACGTGGATCTTCGACTAAACAAAATGCAATGCAAATAACCTGCTAAAATAAAAAAAATGTTATTCCATTATTTAAGGGACATCATATAATTCAAACAAGTGTGTTTTAGCCTATTAAATGTTTCTCTTTTTCATTACGGCCACATACCAGTTCATTAGGTATAAAACATTATTAGATGGAGAAAACTAATAAAACATTATTTTAATCAAACCAATTAGATAAAACAAGTGTGCTTGTTTGATGTCATTTTACTACATGCTAACTCATGCAAGTGTGTGCACCCAACCAAGTAAATACACAAACATACAAAATACGAACAAAGCTCACATCAAACCCGTATGTGCAAGGTTTCGAAACTTTATCTAGTTACCAGAACAAATTGGTGAACAATCTTAATCAAACGAAATCGGAGTGAAAAGGGTTGGAATATTTTTAAATTGATAATAAAGAGAACAATGTAGAGAGTCTTGAGCATTTGAAATGTGATATGACACAATGCTTTAATAACTTGTACACTAATGCATCATCTACTTGTAAATTTTAATCCGCACAACAATACTGGTCAAGACAACTATCGAAACGTTGACAAAAATGCGTAGGTCATCACGTTACCTCTGGATTTTTTTCCAAACGTTATAGTTTATAAGTTTATAAGATATGGCAATAATACGCAAAAGAATTATAAGTTTTTTATGGAAGGGAAAAGTGTAACTAATTATCCATAATTTTGTTAAAATAAAGCGATTTAAGTGTAATAATATGAGGGACTAAAAGTCTAAAATATAATTAGTGTTTAAAAGACCAAGTTACCCTCATTTTAGGGGTGTTTTTATAAATAAAGAGCGAAGGAATTCTTATTTTTTGGGTATCTTAAAATGCCCATCACTCATACATTATAATATAGTATATATATATATATATATATATAGGTAAAGAGTAAGGTACAAATTAGCTTATCGTACATTATATACGATATCATAATAGCCATACACGTGTCCTGATTGGTTTTTCATATATAAGGTTAAATGAGACAATTAATTCAATCATCTGAGGGTAAATTCGTCTCTTCATTCAATCAGCGAGCGAGAAGTTCGTTACACTAATATCCCGGTATTTATCATTCGAATCAATTTAAAAATTTTCAAAATTCTCAATTTGCAGTTATCGTTCTTCTGTGTTAGGGTTTTATTCAGTTGTTTTTTTTTGATGGATCCACAGAGCAGCACTGGACGTGCAAATGTTGTTGATGTTGAAGAAAGTCGACCGATCGGTGATCATGCTCAATTATCTGCATATTAGAGAGTTTCTATTGAGGATGTTTTAAATCCGCCATCTGCAAATTCAAATCCAATTGCAAGTTCAAGTGCTATAAACGATTGTTTTAATGGTAATTATGTTAATTCAGATCTCTAAATTGTTCGTATACCTGTTTTTTGTTTAATTGCTCCTTTGATTTTACATTTTTGTAACTGTTTTCGAAGTTTGAATGTTCAGTATATGTTTGAGATGAAAGTAACATGTACAAATTCACATGTTATTAGTCTTTAATTTCGCATTTGATGTTTTTTCCTTAAGTAGTTCGCATGCTATGGTATATTAAATCGCATAGATAAATCAGTTTAATCAAAATCATCAATTTCGCATGTTTTCTTCATAGTTTTCGCATGTTTTTGATTTGATTCATTTAGATGAAAGGGTTTACACTCCGGAGGTTCAAGCATCAGCTACACCTGTGGTTGGAATGCAATTTATCTCTATTGAACAAGCATATGCGTTTTACCAATCATATGCTAAGCTAGCTGGTTTTTCTATTCGGAAAGGTGGTGAAGTACACAGTGGTGGTATAATCAAAACTAAGTATTTTGTTTGATCTAAAGAGGGACATAAGCCAATGTGTATTGACGATCTTTCGAAGTAAAAAAAAGCAATTCAAAACAAGGAACAGGGGGACTATTAGAACTGGATGCAAAGCTCAACTTATGATTTGCACTGTGGATGGTAGATTATATACAGTAAAGAGATTTGTTGATGGCCATAATCATAAGTTTGTATGCCAAGATGATATTCATATGTTGCCAGCTTACAGACAATTGTCAGATGTCCAGGAGGAGATGGTATGGGAACTAGGCACTTTAAACCTTGGTCCTGTCAAAGCTTTCCATATAATGAGGAAACGTTATGGTGGTTTTGAGAACGTTGGCGCCACGGTTGATGATTGCAAAAATTTTAGGAAGCGAATTAACAGCTATATAGGAGAATATGATGCTGACATGGTGATTAATAGGATGACTGACAAAAAACAGTATTTAGCTGATTATTCGTTTGAATATTCTGTTGATGATGGCAAACGTTTAACTGGTTTATTCTGGGCTGATGGTTTATGCAAGCTTAATTATATGGAATTTGGGGATGTGATATCCTTTGATGCAACTTTCAAGACAAACAGGTTAGTGTTTGAAGACACACATGTTTTTTTTTACTATTTTCGCATGTTATATCTCTCCATGAGCTGTGTATATCGCATGTGTAAAATTGGTGTTGATTATATCGCATGTCATACTTTTGTTTTCGCATATGTTTTTTTAATTCGCATGTTTTTAACGTATTTTCGCATGTGTGGTCCAGGTACAAGATGGTGTTTGTCCCGTTCACTGGCATTGACAACCACTGTCGAAATGTAACATTTGGAGCTGGGTTGTTGGCATCGGAGAGCATTGAATCATATAAATGGCTTCTGAATTCATTTTTAAAGTCATTTGGTCAGCAGCCAAAGGTTGTAGTGACTGATCAAGACCCTGCTATGAAACAGGCTATTGAGGAGGTATTCCATGTCAGCAGACACAGATTGTGCATGTGGCACATAATGAAAAAAGTGGCAGATAAGGTATAGTATGCTATATTGTCTTCTGTTAGTGTTATTTTTTTGTATATCATATATTTTTTGTTATAGGTTGATATAAAAAGCATTTATTTGTCATAGGTTGGTCACGAGTTGTGCAATAACGATGAGTTTAAAAGGAGGATGTGCGACATTGTATGGACTGATTCGATTGAGCCCGAAGAATTCGAGAGACAGTGGAAGTTGGTGATGATTGAGTTTGGTCTCACAGAAAACAAATGGATCGATGATATGTTTGTGATGAGATCCATGTGGATTTCGGCTTTTTACCGACATGAGCCAATGTCGGGACTTATGAGAACAACCTCAAGATCAGAGAGTGAGAACCATTTTTTCTGCCAGGTGTCTAATTCACAACTCACTCTCGTAGAGTTTATGAATCATTTCGACGGTGCAATGGATGTCCAACGTTTTAATCATAGAAAGAATGATCATATTTCAAGATATGTTGAACCTGCTGATTTGACCGGAACTTCTTTGGAAGCAGATGCTGCTAAGAGATTCACCAGGTCTATATTCTTTGATCAGCAAATAGAGATTTGTGGTACAATTTCTGAATGTCTGCCGATGGACACCAAAGTAGAGGGTCCACAGATCAGGATAATGTTGAAGGACTTTAAAGCACATGGAAATGGTTTACTGGAGGTATTATAATACATGCGAATTTATTATGTTACACATGCGATTTTAAAGTTATCCATTTACATGTTTACAAGACATGCGAATTTAATATGTTACACATGCGATTTTTAAAATTTATTCATTTACATATTTTTAAGACATGCGAAATTGTCTTGTTACACATGCGATTTTACTTTTGAATATATATATTCTTTTTTGTTGGGTTTTCCTAGGTGTGGTTCAAGAATCTTGAAAATGATGTAACTGCACAGTGTAGCTGTTTGCGTTTTGAGCAGTATGGGCTGCTATGCAAACACATCTATTTTCTTTTCAAGATGTTTGGTGTTAAGGAAATACCAAACAAATATGTTACGAAGAGATGGACGAAGGATGTGGTGCCGAATGAGTTAAATGTGAAGTACAATCTAAATGTGGGTGGCATGGATGTGCAACACAAGGCTAAACGGATTGCTCGTGAAATCATCCACACAGGGGAGTATTTGGTTAGCAATTTGATTTCCGACCTTGACCAACTTGTTTTAGTGAGGGATCAAATGATGCAGCTTAAGGAAAGAGTTGATCAGAGTCGCATAACCAAGCAACTTGATCCAAAATTTGACCGATTTTCAAAGTTGATTGGTTATCAACAACCAGTAACTAATGCTCCTCCTACTGTCTGTGTGCCGGCTGGTATAAGAAACAAAGGTCGCGGCTCGCATAAAAGGATTAAATCTAAGAAAGAACAAATGATCAGCCGCAAGGGGAAAAGGTCAAGGACATGTAGCGTATGTAATGTAAAAGGTCATGCCATTCGGACTTGCGAGGAGTTGAAAGCCAAACTACAAGGTAAACAGCAAAACAAGAAGAAGAAGGGAATCCAGATCGAAAATGTTGTTAGAGACAAAGACAATGAGGTTGAAGATGATGAAAAGGAAGATGAGTTTGAAGATTACAGTACTGATGATGGATCTGAAGAAGAAGATCAGTGGGAGGAGGTTTCGGGAGATGATGAGGATGAGTAGTTTTTTTTCTTAATGGACATGCGAATTTATACGAAACATTTGCGATTTTTTATATTCATCTGTTTATATCTCTTTTTCACATGCGATTTATAATGTAAAAACATGCGATTTTATATGATTCAGTTTATAATAATTCTAACATGCGATTTTCACTTTTATTACATGCGATTTGTTGAGTTATATTTTTTTTTTATGTGACAAACAGGGGCAATATCATTCAAGCGATTTAATATTTTTTAATAGGCAATCATAATATGTGTTCCAAATATATAATATGTGTTCTAAATATATCCCCAAAATATAAAATAATAGTTATTGTCTAATACAGCCACAACCACAAAAGGATTAAAATGATAATTTAGTTACTTGAAGAAAAGATTTTATCACGTTCAGAAGAGCTGAACTCCATCTTCTCCTTCACAGTGTTTAGAGCATCTGTCAGGAAAGAGAAGGCTAAGTCATCAGCTCTAGATTGCTCCTTTATGTGATCCAAAGCTCTGTCCTTGAAGCTTGATGGTGGTTCTTGAAGTAGGGCGTTCCCATAAATCTTGATTTTTCTTGATTTGTTCAAGGATTTTACCCTGCACATCAAGAACCAGATGAGAAGAGTTGACATCAATGCTTACTTCTGTCAACGTGCGAGTTGACAATAGCTCTTTGATTGCAATGTTTTTGATTTGTTCGGAATCATCAGATGCCATTTTTGTTTGTCTGTCTTGTTTGTGTTTCTTCTATGTATTACTTAATATGGAATGTAGTTATATCTAGGTTTTTTATATTAATATAGTTAATTTATTATGTAGGTAGGGTGGTAAGTTTAAAGTAGTAATTATTGTAAGATTGATCATTTACATGTCAATTTACAGTCACATCGGTCATAAATCAAGTATTTTTTTTTTATAAATCAAGTATTTTTAGTTTTTTAGATTGGTTATTTTTTTTATAGTTATTTATTTATTTATTATTTAATTATTTTTTTTCACCGTTTTTTATTCGAAATCGCATTTGAATGGATACAAATTCGCACACTATATAAAATCTCAAAGAATTCTTAACATTTTACTGAAATCCGCAAATGCTTTTTATCATGAATTCGCACACTATATGAAATTTTAAGGAATTCTTAACTTTTTTATCGTAATCGCAATGTACATTGATATGAATTCGCACACTATATGAATTTTGAAAGAATTTTTTTTAAGTTAAATCGCAATGTGCATTGTCCATGAATTCGCACATTATCTCACAACCTGCATCATCTTCTTGATTAATTGTATATAATTTCGATTTATAAATTCATCAGATTTTCATTTTTCACATAAGGATTTGGTGAATAGGAATCGATCGATTTTTTGATTAATTGTTATAATTTCGATTTCGGTTTTGATTTTAGAATCTTACGTTATGATTTTTGAGGTTTTTGTTTGCTGATTATCAAGGGTTTTGATCTCGCATTAGACGATTTTAACCTTGTCGGTTACTTTGTATTAATTTTTATTTGATAAATTTAATAGTAAAACACGCTGTTTAAATCAGATGATCCGACGGTTGTGGATGAAGCGTACATAATGTACGATTAGGTTATTTGTATGATAACCGGCCTCTATATATATATATATTATATATATATAGTATATATAAGGAGGAGATCATGCGAGAACCACCCTTATTGCGAGAACCGCGAGAACTAATGTGAACACAACCTAAAATAGCTATAAAAACCTAACCCCCACCCCCCCCCCCCCCCAAAACCTAAACGCCCCCCCCCCCCCAAAAAAAAACCTAACCCCCCCCCCCCCCCCCAAGCTAAATGCTAAAAACTAAAACCCCCAAAAAAACCTAAAACCCCCCCCACCCCCCCAAAACCTAAACCCCCCCTTCCCCCACCCCCCAAAAACCTAACCCCCCCCCCCCCCCAAGCTAAAATGCTAAAAAATAAACCCCAAAAAAACCTAAAAAAAAATCTAATTTTTTTTTAATATTTTTTATGCTCAAATCGCTACTTTTAGTGGCCCAAAATTTTTTTTTTAAAAAAAAAAATTATTTTTTGAATTTTTTTTTTTGCTTCGAAATGTAGCGATTTTTTATATAAAAAATATTAATTTTTTTTTTGTTTGTGTGATTTTTAGCTATTTTTAGGCATTTTTTTTGTGTTTACATTGGTTCTCGCGGTTATCTGCAATAAGAGGTGGTTCTCTCGCATGATCTTCTCCCTATATATATATATGGTAAGGTTTAGGAATGGCAATGGGCCCGGGTTTGGGCCGGGGTATTAGTAATCCCCAAGCCCGTACCCGGTTGTAACTCTTTGGCCCATACCCGGCCCCGTTACCCGTCGGGTATTTGTCGGGTATTTACCCATCGGGTATCGGGTATACCCGCGGGTAACGGGTACACCCATTAATTTGTTAAAAATATCATTGAAACTCTCATGCATTTTTTACTCTAATGTTTATATAATTTAATACTTTAATAACTACAACAAAGGAAAATATGACCAATAACATACAAACATATCATATTCAAATGCATATTTCAAACATATATCTGCATAATTAACTAATTAATGTGCTGTTACTTTGGAACACATAATGTCAGTTTATATAATTTGCATTTAATTGAACACCAAACATGAAAAATAGTAGCATTAATCCGAACCTAAGTAATCTCCGTAACAACTTGAAATGTGTTTAGAAAATTCCAAAACTAACACACATTTTTAATCCTGTATAGAAACAACATAACTAACCATAAAATCTTGTGTTTGTATGTTAAAGTCTTGAAGACAAACATCAAAGCAAAATATTATGAATAAGTGTATGTACTAAAAGTTTATATAAATGGAAAATTAAATTTAAGATAATATGCTTTTCGGGTATTATCGGGTAAACGGGGCCGGGTATCGGGCGGGGTATCGCTAAATCCCATACCCGTACACGTACCTGAATATTTTTATATTTGTAATCCCATACCCGGTCGGGCTTTGGGTATACCCGGGGCCCGTATGTTTCGGGTTTCGGGTATACCAGTCGGGCTTGGGCTTTTTTGCCATTCCATAGTAAGGTTATTGTAAAAAAAGTTAAAAGTGTGAGAAGTGTGAGAAATATTGTGGAGATGACATGTGTCCTCAATCTAAATTAATTCAAAAGGCTAAACACATAATTTTATCATTGATTCAAACCTTCCATAACCGCCCACCTTATTTATAGGAACATGATTTTTTTTTAAAGATCTCTATTAAAAACACTACGAATAACACCTACAACCACCATTCAACACATATATAGGCACCATTCAATAATTATATAACACCATTCAATAAGTATATAACACCATTTTAAAGATCTCTATAAAAACACTACGAATAACATTACAAATCACCATTATAACACCGTTCATTAATTATATAACACCATTCAATAATTATATAACACCATTCAATAAGTATATAACACTATTAAAGATACTGCAAAACACCATTCAACAGTTCATAACACTACAAAACAAGATATAACACTACAAATCACTATAAAACACTATGAATAAATATATAACACCATATTACCCTATTATAACTCTGTATAACACTACAACCCCGTTGTTCCAACTGCCTGGCACCCACCACTGCCGCTCACCGTCGTGGGGAGGTGGCCAATGCCGCCTCTCTACAGTCTCTGATTCGGAGATGTCAATGATTCGGAGCGGTGGAGATATCGATGATTCGGAGGCCACGGAAGAGAACGACGGAGACCTCGCTGTATCGATGAGGATGATGAAGGAATGATGAAGCTGTTGTATCGATGATGATGATGATTCGAGATGTAAACTGATGATGATGATGATTCTAGATGGATTGATGATGATGATGATTCGAGATCTTTGATCTGGAGAAGAATGAGGATTCGAATTCACATATCTGGAAGAAGAAAGAGGATTCGAAATTGTAGGGAATTGATTTATAGTTTCCTATTTTTAAGTGGATATAAAAGACTCTATTGCCCCTACAATTTTCAAATCAGACCAAAATAATAAAAGACATTTTACAATTTGGTCCCTATTGATCTGTCAGGTGTATGCCTACACCACGTGCCTTAAGTCGTGGCCATTTGTACTTAAATGAGTCGAGACGCCCACTGGACACGGTCGTATTAACCCCCAGAGTGTTTAAGATATCAAGCAATACAGATTAAAACGGTTTATTTTCATTTCAATGACATCATTCGCCCCCTTTGCAATACCTGACCAAGTGGCTAGTGCCATATCCTAAGCCTTTATAAAATAAAATTATATTAAGGGTATTTACCTGTACCTCTCGCGAAACAAATGTGTCACTATGATCCCCCAAAGGTTCCCTAAACAAGTTGCAATACAAGAAAAACACACAGTTCGATTTTACACTATAATCTAACCATCCCTTTTATACTTATATCACTCATACAAATCTTCCTTAAATTGTCTTAACTCATTACCATGACACATTGATTGTGGGAAGTCTATACCTCTTGGTTGACATGATTCTCTAAGTATGTATGCCCTTTTAATCTCACCTCGTTGATTAACGTTATACGATGAAATCAACTTGCAATCAGCATGATCTGAAGGGAGAGTATCCATGTTAACGTATTTGGGAGTTTTGGAAGATGATTCTCTACCTTTCATTTCGAGAAATCGTTCCATAATAGTATTACTCATAGTTCATGTTTAGAATAAAATTAAATCATTATAAACTAAGTATAAGTGTATAACCTATTCACATAAACAAAAAACGTTTCAATTACACCTTTCAATCTTGATTCTAATTCACATAATCATTAAACCCCTTAGAATCTAAATATCTAACCAACTTAAACAAGGTTTCAATTTCAATTTTTAAACCCCTAGTTTTCAATATAAATTCTTATAAACAAAGTTTCAAACAATGTTTTATATATAATTCTAATCACATAATTAAACAAAGTTTCAAACTATAACATTAACTAATTCCAATTTCTAAACTCTCTAAAATCTCCCCTAATCATCAAAAAAAAAAAAAAAAAAAAAATTAAAACTACACATAAAACAACAAAGGGTCAAACAAAACAACAAAGGGGTTAAACAAAACATACCTTGGTAGGAATGGGGTTGATCGGCGGCGATTTTGGCCGGAATTCTGCGTTCGGGTCGTCGGTTATTGTCGCTTGGCAACAGGGGATGAGGGGAGCGGCAAGCTGGGCGGGACTTGGGTTGGACTTGAAAGGCCACAATTTTTTATTAAGTTTAAAAAATGGGTAATTGGGTTGGGTTAATGCCCCTAATGGGTTTAGACTATGGAATTGAGTAATTTGTAAATGGACTAGACAATGGAAATAGGGTCATTTATGGATTGGACATAAACAAATCAAATAACTAGTGTTTATATTTTTATTATTTTTTAAAATTTATAAAATAATTTTTCTTAGGGGTCAGTTTCAAAAGTTTTAGGGTCAAGGTTAAAAATTTTACGGGCGTGGCGGTTGAAAAATTTTAGGGGGTTTGGATTGTTGGCCATTATTGTTTTGTGACTGTTGCGTTGTAGTCCATGCTTATTTAATCGTTAGTAGCATGATTAATAAACTAATCCTTTCCACCATATTATTACTTCAATCTAGATCTTTATACTCCAACAACTTAGGGGAGACAAATTCATGTGGCGAGACTAGCAATTTCTTTTGTTTGCAGACTCTCTGTCGATGTACGCTCACTTCCAAACAAACTACTATACTTGCAACAACATATTTGCTTACATGTAACAACCTAGAGAATCAAAATGTGTTGGAAGTCAGTCACATACTTG